>JAVJGG010000054.1:42890658-42915733 GCA_035590195.1 Aviceda cuculoides
GGTCCAGTGGAAGGTGTCCCTGCCCATGACGGGGGGGGTTGGGACTAGATGTTCTTTAAGGTCCCTTCCAATCCAAACTGTTTCTGTATCTGTGATTCTATGAATTATGGGCAAATTATCTTGCTATTTTCCACCTCCATTTTTTTAGCTACAAAACAGGGGTGATGACACTGAAATTCCCAATGAAGAGAGAATTTGAAAACAAAAGAAGAAAAAAGGCAAAATTCCTTTTGTAATAGTTTTATATCCAGATATTCATGTCTAGGTAAAATATTGGTAACGTTTGCCAGTGGAAGAGGCATTCCTCACCCTGTGTGCACATGCCTGTTCCTAAATACACATACACACTCACAGTGGACGAGATTCACACCCAAACTGCTCTTGCGAGTGAGATAGAGTTGCCAGTCACTGCCCTTAACTTTAATTCCAAAGCTGAAGAATTAGTCACAGCGATGCACTGTTTGGCATGTCCTACAGATTTTGTGTCATATGTGTGAGTCCTCTGTGGATACGTTGGATACCCTAGGGAATGTTAAATGTGATGAGACCCCTATGTGTAAGAAGCTGAATCCCAACAAAATCCTCATTGCGTTTTATATCTTAGTGAGGGACATTACAGGTGATTGCCTGTGCACAGCTAAATTTATACGTGTTCAACCTGTGAGTTGAATCCAACCAAACTTACTATAAGACTTGAGAAAAAAATTATGTGAATTAAGTGCAATATGGGATCTTCCCCCAGACATATGCTTATCTGCAACCAATATATGTGAATTAATCATGAACTCTCTCAACTAAATGTTCTTGAAAGGAAAACTTGCAATGAAATAGTAGAAATTAATCAAAATAATACAGATATCAGGATTCTTTCTGTTTTATTCTCTGCTATTCTCTGCTATGAATAAATTTATACATTTCAACAATCTTTCATTTAACTAGTTAGCAAGCCTTTTTTTGATATTTGCAGCATTTTGCCATCTCTTTATATTTTTTCTTCCAAAAATGGGTGCAGACAGCCTTAGACTGAAGTTAACCTGGAAACACATGTGATATATTCGAGCTAATAAGCCCAAAGAAAGAGGTTGAATTTTGTGGCTATCAGTATTGGTAAACTCAGGCATTTCTGTGCTGCAATCCATTATGTAAAGTAAACAAACAAAAATATGTTTTCATTAAGTGCTCTGAAGTCCTTGATGAAAGGAATGATCTGAAAGAAGACATTGTTACTTCTACACTGAAAAAATTGGTCCACTTCATGTAAAATAGTTTTTAAGAGTGTTGAAGTGCTAACTGAAGTTGCAGTGAAGATTTTTTTAAGTAAACCAAGGAAGCACGGATTTATTTCCCTAATTACACCAATTAATGGTGTCTGGCAATACTTTTTATTCCCCAAAATATTCCACTTGGCCCTCTCTGCTCTCCAGAAGGGTGTCGGTCTCCTATATGCTCTGTATCATGTCTGCCAGCCTGGGGAAGGTGTTTCAGAAACTCTAGTCAATGCAGCTAACAGAGACCTGAAAGTTATTCAGGTCCCCCTAAAGAAAAGAACTGCATTTCATCAACTGACCAGACCCTCTGGGCTCTATTGCCTCCACTAGATTTCCATTGAGCTGCTGAGGGCATATTTTAATTGCTCACACATAACCGCCTAGTAACACTTTTTTAATGCTTTGGGCATCCTTTCAGACTTTCAACTGCCCCAAAGGGCATCCTTCTTCTGTAGGTCCTGAGGACAACTCAAAGAGCATTAGACATCCAGCTTCAGGCTACTGAATCCCACTCTGGGTGACCACTTGGGCTGTAACCACCTTGACTGTGGATGGTAAGGTGTGCCATCCTCGGTGCTCCTGTGGCACAGGGAAGATGATAGAGCTCTGGTGGTCCCCAGTGTCAGAAGACATGCAAACAACTGCATAGCTAAACCACTTGCATCTATGTAAATAGATGCATAGCAAGGAAATTTACTTTCGCAAGTACAGAAAACTAGCTACATTTACAGTAAGTCCCACAGGTTTACTAGAAAGAAGGGTCTTGTTCCCTAAACGTTTATTAAACACATTGAAACCAAAGAAAGAAATTGCAAATAAATTTTGTAATGCAATTCAAACATACATTTAACATCTCAGTTGTGAAAATCATCCATCTACAACGCCAGAATAATGGATGCTATAAAGCATATGGAAGCACAATGGGAATAACAGGGTTTAGTGGGTTTGTTTTGTTCTTACTGTGGAAGAACATGTACAGCAACTCACCCCTAATTCTATTTCTAATACATTTCTTAAATTTTTAGCGAAGCAGAGTGCCATCCAGTTCTCCACTTGATCACATTGTCTTTGACCCAAACTGGAGTTTGATTTGTACACGACTCTCAAGCCCAGGCTGCAAAAGTTTTCATGTTATGGCCATTTAAACCCTTTCGGTAGAGGACTCTTTCAAATCCTTTAAAATTACCTCTGCCATAATGCCTGCAGAAAATTGTCATCTGAAACCCAAAAGGCAGGAGAGGAGCTATGGTTATTGCTTCTGGATGGCTTATGAATTGCCTACACACCCAGGCTGTGCTAAAATAGCTCAGCATCTTTGCCGGATGCATCTGTTATATTCCTTTTTTTTTGACTGTGAGCTCATGGCTAGAGCTGCTATCGTGCTTTATCTGTTTGCAGAGCTTTTAACAGAATGAATCTCTAACCTGTCTGTGGCCCTTGCCTACCTCAGGCTGCTAGCACAACCGAAATAGAAATGTCTTCCTTAAAAGGTCAGTAGAAAATAGGAAAAAATGAGTGTCAGCTCTTGCAGAGAGGGCAGGTAGGGCTTGACAACCCATGCTTTGCTACTGATTTCTTGAAAGACTTGTGATACAGTTTATTTTACCCCAGAAGGATCAGTTTAGCTAAGAAACTACTAATCTCAAAACAAAACCCTTACAATGTTACAGAGGATCCAACAGAGAAGAGTACCTTAGAAGGAAATTAAATGCAACATAAAAGCTCCTGAAGCCTGATAGCATGTTGTAGGCTCATCAGAAATTAGTAAATAAAAAAAAAATGCAGAGGTGAAAAACAGATTAAAGAGGTGTTTATTTTCCCCAAGGAGAGCTTGAACATCCACTGAAGACCAGGGAAGAGTGTTAATGAAGTAAGTAAGTAGCGTCAGGGGAGCTACTTGACTTAATACAGTCTTTTATTTTATTTATGGGGAACTGATTTTTCAATCAAAGTGTCTGATGCGGGCTTTCAAAAAGCATCCATAAGGGGAATAGAAAAAACCTACAGGGACTCCCACCTTATTACAGGCTTTTAACTGATCAGTTAGTGATTTCATTAGAAATGTACATCAGAAGCTGTGTCAGGACTTGGCTCAGACATGGGTTACAGCTTTGAATTCAAGGCCGAAAATTACACAGATCAACCTGTCTGCATTGCTTATAACGTCATGGGTAGCACCGCCATAGGAATTTCTGTTTGGGACAATAGTTACCAAAATAAAAATTGAAAGGGGGATGGAAAGCCATGGCTGCACAACCACAGACTGTATTTGTATTTGCCAATAAAATAGGCCAGGACTTATTCTCCTTTCCTAAGGACAAGAGACACAGCACATCCCCTTCTCCCCAGGAGAAGGTAGCCTTGGCCTTACTACAGATTAGGTGTAACCTGGTTCCTTTTGCACCTAGCCTTGTCAGGTATTTCCTAAGAAAACTAATGGGTTGGAATTAAACTCATGTCTTTGGCCCTGTGGCGGTGAAAAGTTTTGATGTAGCCATGCAGACTCAGGACTCCAGAAGAGAAATTATCAAAAAGGCTTAATGGCTGGTGGAGTACTGGTGTGTGACTTGATGTTTCCTTGCTTGGAGCTTCTGTGGCACAGGAGCACAGCCGAGTGCTCTGAAAACGGAACAAAAAAAAGTGTATTGCCAAGGAAACTTTGCAAAAGAACAGATGGTCTGGAGCAAGTGGTTAGCTGTAGAGAATTGATATAGCTCCCCTCATAATAGACAATAAAACTCTATTTTACCTTTGGGGAATAAATTCTTGAAAGAAAGTACCTGATTTGAGCTTCCAGAAGAAAAGAAAATAGTTTCTTTGTCTATCTAGATAGTGCTACCTGCCTGTGTCAGTGTAAATAAGCTATGGCATCCCCAAGAGCCTCATGTGTACTGGGAACTTGAAAAAGGCCATTTCCCAAAACTCAAAACAATTGCCAGCCTGGCAGGTTAGACAGGAAAGTGTTACATGCCAGCAGACACTTCAGCCAGGTGGATTCTCAGTAGAAATCCCCCCCCATATCCAGGCAAAATCCCACCTTAGCTAATAACAGATAGGAAGGAACTAATCAAAATATGGGAGCACATGTACACGCCAGCATCTAGAATTTATTGCGTACATTTATATGTGGAGTTTAGTGCAAAAGGAAAAGACGAAATTAATGAACGTGAATATAAATTGCAACCTTATCCATGTAGGTGATCAGCAAGGAAAGTTAAAAGAATCATTTAATCATGTATGACTAAGGAAAAAGACTGTGTTACAGGCCCTAACACCCAGCTTTATTAGAGGACAAAACCAGAAGGAACAGTAAAGGTAAAGCAAAACACAGGAGGCACTTTTTCTGTTCAGTATTTAGAGCAAAGTCGGAAGATGCATGAAATCCATGTGATAAATCAAACACACATTTCTCTGTTCAAATGGAAGATGTAAGGCATAGGATGAAGTTTTATGTTTCCTGAATCAATTATTTGAGGTAACATGCATCCACAAGTGCTGTAGAAAACAGCTGGTTCAATTTAACCACTCATTTAAAAAATACACTATCCTGAAAACCCTGTGTGAGGGAATGAGGGAGATCAGGGAACTCGCAAGGTCAGTCCAGAGGAAAAAAATTGATTTCACAGTCAGAAAACAGGATATATGTAATGCTTGTCAGTGTGCGGTCATGAAAAATAGGTATTGTCAAATAGGTTTTCATTGTTTGTTTAATAATGTATACTTTTATGCAGTCAGTTAAGAAAAAAACCCTATTCTTTCCAATAGTGGGCTGTAATTTATCTTCTGCAGATGTATAGGAAAACCCCAGAGTACAGAATCACTGATGGAATATGCTGCCAGACTACTAGCAAAAAATCCAGTTTTCTCTATTTGTATTTCTTGTTAAATGCTGCATTGCAAATTAGTCCTCTTGTCTTCCTTTCCAAACCCTGTACACTTCTAACATTTTAGTGCACATATCAGGAACTGTATGAAAAGGGAGTCTAAGTGACAGTCCTTTTACGACTGAGCATATTAGGTCTTCCTTCTTTCACCTCACCTAGCTGGAAATGACATTTACTCCAACTGCTCCCCAAGTGAACCTAGGCATCCTTCTAGGCTTAAAGGCCATAATCTCACACATGTGATATGTCTTTTCTGATATTTCAAACCAAAATTAATGTTCAGAAAACATTTCCATTTCCCTTCCTTTATTTGTCTTCAAATTAAGCACACTTTCCGCCCATTTTCACTCCTTTTCTTCATTTCCTCCTCTATTCCTTTCCAGCTTGCATGCATTTCCATTCCCATGTTCTCCAAATACACGCTTATAATTTTACAGTGACCCCAAAAAGACATAGAAGAAAAAACAAGCATCACAATGCTCAAGGAGTAAAAATACCAATATTATCATACTATTGCAGAATTTCTTCCAGACTCTACACCATTGCATGCCTCTGTGCTGGAGGCTGCGGAGCAGGATACCAAAGACATTCACAAGGGTTTGGTTGTACCTGTGACCTTTCCGACCATTATTTTCCCCACGACAGGGAATTTCTGTCTCAGCATCTCTAACTGGCATGCCTAGGGGCTGTGTGCCACTTAGGAAGCATGCTCAAGTTATGCCTGTTATTTTGATTACCATACAGATATTGGTGAAGCGCTTTGCTTCCTATTTACTATCACCTGGAATATAATAATGTTTTGTTTCTTTTTGTGCTTTTCCCATAGGCAGTCAGTAAAAGAGAGCAAAAATACTGTATATTAAAAATAGTAAGGCTGAACATTTAAAAATGTGTCTGAAGTGTTTGGATGCCCACATTCTACTAATTTCAATTCCCTCCTGGGTTTTGACTCTCAAACTTACTAAACCAACAGAAAACTATTTAGGTTTTGGCTTTTTTTTTTTTTTTCCTTCCTTTTTTCCTTGGTGGCCTAGTTTTCTAGTGAACTGAAAAGGCTCACTGAAGGTCAGATGAGTACCAGAGCTGCTACAAAAGAAGTTGGAGGAGAATGTAATCAAAAGGAGGGAATGGGAAAAGGGCAGGGAAATGGGACCACAGCAGGGATCTGTTAGATCAGCTCAGCCGTCTCACTGAACGCCACCAGCAGTCATTTGGCCAGGGTTACACATCAAGACTCCAAATTTATAGCAGCACGGAGTATTTTAAAGCTCAGGAAATAATTTTAATCTGAGACTTTTGCCTTTTATGAAACAATTTATTTATTCCTTCCATAGATGGTATTTAGGAATGTAATTTTAGCGATGACCGTCAAAACAAGCTCTCCTGTGGGTTTCATCAGCGTATTTTCTCCCTTCTACTTCAACATTAAATATTACCAGGACTTCTCGTATTTTCTCAGCGTCTCTCCATTTCTATTCCTAGTCTGCTAGGTGTGCACAAAAATCAATCAAGGTTTATGCTAGAGGTGTGCACTAAAATAAATTAATCAACTTTCTTTTGATTCACCGTGTTAAACAGATGTATCCAGTTCCTTTTGGAATGTGTTATACAGGTGAAAGTTAGCAAATTTAGCCTAACAGTTCTTAGCAAGAGATAGAATAGTATAATATGTATACAACTTTTGACAAACTGTTGTATTATTGAACATTTTTTATTTAACTCTATGTCTTCAATATTTTTTCTGTTACAATTTGTTCTAACAAGTCTTGCATTCAATTAAATTAAAACCAAGAATGTGTAGATTTGTAAAGAGAAGTCATATTTTTTCATAAAACTGGAAAAAATACAAGAAGTTTTGAGCACATCAGCTTTTTTTCTGCTCTGGGACAGAAGAAAATGTCAAGCTAAGTACAGGCTAGGAACAATTGTTCCTGGTTTACCTTAATTAATGTACTTGGGCAATTTGAGAAAATTTCGCTACTGTGGAGCAGGGAAAATATTGACAGTGTGACAGATGCTCATGCTGTTAGGTCCCATGGGACAGAGATTTTTTAATACCCATGTAACAGAGGGGGGAACAAAACTTAGCAGATAGAAACATCTACTCAGATCACAGTGTGAGAAAAAATACAATTACAAAATATCAATACACAATAAAATCAGAGTTTGGAGAGGTTGTTCAGTGAAAATTATTTTGCCATCATCAATATCAATTTTAATGTAACTGAAGAAGAATGACATGTCATTCTTGGACCAGACCCAGGTTGTTTCCTTCTCTTAACTCTACTGTCAAACTGAACATTTACATTTACATGTACATTTGGAGACCGAAGAGAAAACATTGTTAGAATATTCTCAAAATGGAAAACTCTGATTTGGAAGTCAGTTTAAGACTTCTCAGGAAAAGTCTTCAGAAAAAAATGAAGAACTATCAAATACCATGTAAAGTTGATACTAAAACTGGGTGTCTGCCATTTATAAGGTAATAAAATCTTGCCTAGCAAGCTGCTTAATCATTTCCATGCCTTTCCAGAAAAGGCAGATTCTGCAAATAGTTACCACTAATACAGTAAGGGAGCTGCTGCTTTCTTTTTCAGAGGCCTTGGGTAAAATGAGAGTAAAGCATAAGAGTCTGCCTGTTATGCTTGTCCTGCCCTAACAGCTCACATGCAAACAAACATGAAATCTCATGTAATGTCCACTTGAGTCTTATTACTAACTTAAATGGATCTTGTGTCACTTCCATTTTTATTAACTGTGTCCACTGCTCACCTATACCAATCAACATTTTCACCATTAAACTAGTGTCTGTTAACGTAGGCAGGCAGACTAATTAATGCAGAACTGATCTAATATAGTACAATTGAACATGGCTTAATTGAATAATTACTTTGTAGTTTTACTAAATGACAACTTCAGTGTCTTTGGTAATGTGGAAATAAGAGGTAGAGCTGGAAGGTGATTTGTCATGGATAGGGATGGTGTTGAAGTACACTGAACACCAGCATGAGTTTTTCATTGCATATCATCAACTTCTTATTTTTCTTCTGATAATCTATATGGCTAACACGCAGTTGTAGTAGTAGTTTGTAGTAGTTTTGCTTATTTAATAGTACCATTTTACTTACAAAAGAGTAAATTACAGATTAAATAATCCATTTAGTTTTGATCCAGATATTTTTTTTCAAGAGACAAAAAAGAAGGGCAAACTTACTGGGAACAAAAGCAGGATGAGACAAATGGTTTTTAAAAAATCTATCCCAAGCAAATCCTCCTGTCCACTGGGTTCTCCTTTCTCTCAGCTCATTTACAATACAAAACTTCTCCCCTGGCACTCTGTTGATGTAGCGCAGGAACTTAAAACCAGCAGATATGCAGGCATCAGTAACATCGATAAGGCCTGTTAGACTCCCAGAAGCTGTATCGATTAGCTAGTGGGATACTTTATCAAGTTGTCAGAATTAAGTGTTGTTTTAATAGTCCCCTTTACCCATTTCATTGTTTCTCTTCTTCATTAACAATGTGTGAGGCCTAATGCTAAAAACGTGGCGTTCCTTTCAAAAGGATTAGCAGTTTCTGCAAAGAATTGCCTATTTTGTACACCCTACTGCTGTGTATTTTATCACAGTGATCAGTTAAAGTCTGCTCTTGGTTTGTGCATTTGTTGAGTTCCAGTCTATGGAAAGTGGCAGGTTTCATAACACTTCTTAAATGTGAAGTGTGAGCTTGTTTGGTCTCAGACTGGTTCCCACAAACATTCAACTCCTGACCAAATATATTGGAGGCTGATGTGACAGAAGGTTCACTGTGGCAACACTCAATTATACATTCTGTAGTCTTTGTTTTAGATTGGCTGTGAGAAGTACTCATTTTTATTAAGATTAATTTGTTCTACTATTAGAAAAAATACATTTTTTGTAAAAAAATGCTTGATTACAGACTGAAAATTTTGAATATTTCCAATTCAAGGAAAGTTCTAGTAGAAATTTTAACAGCAATCTTATTTTAGTGGGAGAGATGTTTACCAACTTCAGTAAAACAAGAAACATTTGCCATTACATATTGAAAAGGTGCAACAGCCAAAAAATACTTTACACCCTTTGTGGTTTGGATGGGTTGTGCTCTGACACATTGCTTACATTTCCTACTGATTTTACAACATCTGCCACCATTTTTACACAATCGGTCTTCTAGATATATGGAACCCAAATCCTTTCCCTAACATCCCTTTTTCAGTCTATAGGAAAGTTAATGACACATGAAAAATGTCATATCCCTTATTTAAAGGACAAGAAAAATAATTTGTGACCTCTTGCTGTCTCAAGGGATGATGACACTTCACTCTTGCTTTTTCTTTTTGTTATTTTCATGCAGGACTATGTCTAGGTAAATTAAATCACTTAAAGATAAACTTTATTGCTAAGTGTCATATAGTACTTTTAGCTCTTTAGAAACCTTAGATGAAATCCATCTAGGCAGCTGCAAATCATTAAATTTGAATATTAGAAAACATTTTAAAAAAAAACATGATCAGAGAGAAAAATAACCATCTTAAACATATGAATGCTCTGACTTTCCAAGGGTAGGTAAGTCCTTAAGCAATACGGCAGCACGGAAAATTGCTAATCCAACTCTTACTGTGGGAAAATCTTCCATTTAACCATGACCATGCAGTGACAACGGTATGATAAGCAAATGTGTATTGAATGCCTGTAGCACTATCAAAGCTTAATCACAAGGATTAGAAAGGATCTGTGGAAGCAGCTATAGAAGATGCAAACAGCAAGGATTCCAACACCCCTCACCCCTTGGATTTGGTCACCCTGGGACATGGAGCCATCATCAGCAATGGGCTCTGACATGAAGACTGGGAGTGAAGCAAGGAGTATTTCAAATACTGCTGGAAGGTGGAAGCATTTTCCTTTTGAAAGGCCATTATTGGAACGCATTGCTGGATAATGATCCTTGAGCCATCATCTGTGTGTTCTCTATTGGCTGGAAAGAGTGGAAATAGTCCTTCTACATTTCTGTATAGAATTTGCCTATTCAAGTGTAAACCTTGCCAGGCACATGGCATTGATTTAAAGTCATAGCACACTCCCAACTATTTTCTAAAGTCAGCGTGCACAGGTCTAGCAGCTGCTTGTCCAGGGTCTTTGGACATCTGCAAGTCAAGTCAATGTCAGCAAAAATCTTGGTAGCCCTGTGCTGCACTCAGTCCTGTACGCCAATGCCTTTCTTTGTACTGTGAACCCAAAACTGTACTCTTCCAGCCCAAAACTCCATAAATGCCACACAGAAGGGAAGGATCAATTCCCCGGAGTGAGTCTGTGTTGTGATCCTAACAGCTGACGATGCAGTTGGTCTTCTTTGTTGCAGGGGCACACTGCTGACTCTTGTCCAGCTTGTCCTCCACCAGGAGCCCCAGGTCTTTTCTGGTGCCTAGTCTGGATCATTGCAAGGAGTTATTCTGTTCCAGATGCAGTCCTTTATATTTACCTTATTGATCTTCATGAGGTCCCTGTAAGCTCATTTCTCCAGCTTTCTGAAGCCTCCCTGAATAGCAGCCCCATTCTCCAGGATACTGACGGCTCACTCAGTTTGGTGTTGTGCAATCAATACATCAGGAACATGCTAAATGAATAATTGTAAGCCATGACCACCAAAGGGTAACTTGCTTGGTTTTGACAGGGTGCGATTCCTCTCCTTTCTCTTCAGGACTATTGTTGTATTTGGCGTGCAACAACGTCCAGATTTGTCTCAGTAGTTGCCGAACAGACCCTGAGGGGAGAAGTCCTATGCAGACTTAGAAGATAACTATATCCTCTGTATACTACCATGTTTGACACATTCCCCATTGGCTCTGTTGCTGTACCTCCAAGCAGTACAACGAGAACCTTTAAACAGTTTAATTTGGGAAAATCTGGGAAGCAAATAATTTCAGGCCTGGAAAAATATTGTCGGAAAGCATCGTCAGTTGCTTACCCTGCTCTAAAATTATTCTGCAGGCATCTGCTGTTGGCTACTTCTACAGTCAGCACCCTGGGTTAGAGCAATCCTTTCTCTGATGCAGCCCGGCTGTTCTTGTTGCCTTTTGAAAGGTCTTTTTGCTTCCATGGATGCGAAAGAGACTCCATGTCATAAAATATGAGTTGTTCCAAAAGGACTCAGCATTTGCCTAGTTACTCCACTATTGGTGTTTCATTGACTTGACTCAGAAGGGAATTAGTCCAGTGTAGAGCATTTCTGAAAACCCCGACCTGGCCTTTGAGCCAGACAGCTTCAGAGACCCTCCTGCTTTCCAGAGAAACACGACTTTTCTTTTTAGTCTAACAAAAGCACAGATCTATCTCTGTACCAAGAAAAACTTGCGAAGCTGTGAATTTAGAAGGAAAAAAAAAGCAGAAAAGTTTAGCTTACCTACACACATATGTCTCTGCTCTTGGCATTGTACATATTAATGTATTCACAGTTAATAATTGATATATATGCAAGCCATTTAGCAAGATAAAGTGGACATCTATTATTAATTGTTAAATTAATAAACCGTAATCAGGCACAGACCCTGGGGCACATACCACTTTGTCTGTGGAAACCACTTAACATAGTTTCCAGTACAACTCTGGCAGCTTTTATTCTCTATTTAGTATGTATTTATGGCTTATTTTGCTGTTATGTTTGGGGAATACACTATATTACCGAAGTAATCAATAAATATAAGCTGATTTCTTCTCTGCATACACTGCTGCTAACACAGACATGAACCAGGACTTCTGTCACAGTTTTGATAATTTGGAAAATCCATACAGGTGTAGAAAAAAATAGAATAAAAATTATTTAAAACTAAGAAATAGCTCTTAAATTCAAAGTCTTAGAGTTCAATTTGTTTAGCTAAACAAGAAGTTAAACATAAAGCTAAACAAACTCTAAGACTCCTAATTTAAGGTCAAGAATTTAGTTGGTTATGGTGTATAATTAAAAACCATAATAAAGAGGAAATTAACTCTGAGAGGGCTCTCCCCTAACTTTTTTAATTTCTTAATTTCAAGTGTACTAAAAAGAGACAGAACAGGAACAAGCAGCTACAAGTTAGAGCTTGTATATTGAAATTATAAATACGGCATAAGATTATAAATAAGGAACAATTTCATAAAAGTGATGATAATTAAAAATGCAAGTTAGCCACCAAAGTTTTCAATTTACATCTCTTGATTTCTTCAAATGAAGATGAAGTGTATTTCTGAATTATTTGTTTCAGAGAAACATAAAGCATTGTGAAAAAAAGCTATGATTGTATGGTCTGTGTGATACATGCTTCAAAAATTGTTTCATATTTTCAATTCATCAATCTTAGAATGACTGTAGTAAAGCTGAATTTTGGGGAGGTAATTTTTTAACAATTAATGGTCATTTGGTCAAAAGATAGAGCATTTTTTAAAAATGTGTTTGCTTTTTAACTGGGAAAAAAATAGGAGGATTTAGCATTGGTGAAGTAATTTTAAGAAATTAAAAACATCAGAAGATTGATTTTATTCCAGTAATTTCTCCTATTACTTTTCATTTTCAGAGAAATTAGTTACAGAAATTCCTGATGAAAGAAATAGCTTTTTCTATACTCTTTCATTGCAGTCAAAGAAGGGATTGTTTTCTAATTAAGGTGCTGGTCTGATCCACAGGACATCTAAATACTGCTCGAGACTCTGCAGGCAACGTGTAGGCACTTAGTTTCTTTTTCCTAGACTTCCATCTAAGATGTAGGTAATGATATTTCTTTTTTCTCCCTCATTACCTTTCTTGGCTGATTAACTACTGATTCAAGAGCTCTTAACCAGATGCCGTCTCTTGTTACAGCCGTGTACTAATCTTTTAAGACAAAGTATTGTTACATTACGTGCCAGTATTGTAGTTGGCAGAATGGGGCCGTGATCTCTTCTGGGGGCTTCCAGACTAGAAGAACACAAAATAAAGGATACCTGTTTAGACAGCAGCATACCTAGGCATTTTTCAGTAATTGTGAACAGTTGTACTGTTCATAAGATAATATTAGAAAACCAGTATAATTATTTTTCAAACCTCACGAAAATGCCCTCTTCACAATTCTCCAAAAAGAAGTAATTTACTAATCCTCAGCTTCTAAAACCATGTTTGAAATACTACTTTGTGCACACAATTTTTTGTGAATCACAGCATAAAAATTAAGTACAGAGGGAGACAATCGAAGTCCTTTATGGAACTGTTGATAAAAGAAATACACCCTGCCTTTGAGCTGCTTGTCTGCTTAGATATTTGATATATTAGCTTGCCAAAATGCACAGCACATGCTTTGAACATGGGTAAGAATATGATAAATACAGAGAACAGGAGGAAATACTATAAGAAAAGTCTGTGAGACAGGAAAGAGCTGCAGATGAGCTGCCTTATATTTTGTCCTGATGAAGGAAGTAAAGATAGGTTTTATATTCCACTTTCCATTTTCTTTGGGTTGGACCCTGAAATCCTTACTTAGTTTTGATTGAGGCATGAGAAAGGTTTTGAATTTGTTCCTTGTAGAGGAATTTCCCAAATTTGGAAACTTTTAGGTACAGATCGAGGCCCACGCTGTCAAAAGTTGTTCACAATGAAATACTGCATTTTTGTAACAGCAGAAACCCTTTGAGACGTGTCTTTTCATTGTACATGAATGTTTGTCAAACTGGAACAGTATCTCCATGATAGCAGGTTTTTTTAGTTTGTTTTATTTAGAAAAGCTTGAAATAAAACCTAAAAATTTTAATGAAGACACATATTTGCAGCTTAATGCTGAGCAAGAAGCCCATTTTCCACAAACATATACCCACTCAGGTTTTCCAACCACAGAAGATGTTAACAAGAAAAAAAAAAAAGAAAAAGGGAAAATCACTAAAGGGAAAATCACTGTCTCTGGCTTTATAGATGTAACTGAGGTGTTACATCAGGGTGACTGATTTTCTTGTACCCCGATTCATCATTTATATTTAGGCACACAGCAGGCAAAACCAGGTATAAAATGACTACGGCAACCAGTTAACATCCTAACAAACAAAATTTTGTATCCATTTTATCCTTTTTGCGAAGGCATTGATGATGAATTCCTGGTGCTAATCCCTGTGTGCGTAAGGAAGGAGCAGGTACCGTAGGGATGAGTGACCCTTACGACGGGATGCCCACGCTGTAACCGCTGAGCCTCAAATTATATATCTCGAGGACAGCTGTGCCATCCCCCCCACTTCTCATTGCAGTAACATCCAGGCATCCAAATTCCCCCATAAACGTGCAATTTTCCTTGGTGATGGTGGATCAAAGTTGAGCTATGTTTGAAAGATTTTCACAAAAGCAGAAAAGAGTGATACTGCCCTTCTCCCAACAACTTAACCTGATTGCTGGTCGACATCACACATGCACATTTTACAGCGACGTCAGAGAAAATGGAAGTCCTTTGTTGCCCATTTTCTCTACCATTTTTCATAAAGTCAGGAAAAAATTTAAAGGAAGTTTAGAGCATTTCCATCAGAAGCACTGTATGCATTTGATAGTTATGGCAATAGAAAAATAAAAGGCAAATTTGGTGGATTAATTTTTAAACCAGCTTCCAAAACAGGTACTCAAAATTCTTCACCTTGTTAAACATTTTACAGTATAGCACTTGTAAGAAAAACCTTTCCCTTTCAATTGTTAAAAATAACTTTAATAATTCAATGGGAACATAGTGTCTTAAGGCTACAAAGACAAACTCAGAAATCAAGTTATGCCATGATTTAAATTATAGTTTGCTCACACCCCTTCACTAAATACTTGTTTAATCACTTTCCCCTGTACTCCATCCGTATTTTTTTAGTATTATAAGGGTAGGAACTGTCTGATAGACTAACCTGGCTGAAATGAAAAACCACCTTTCCAGCAATAATGATGCTTTGCTGTCGGATGATCTAAGGTATAAATAAAAACAGATTTGCAGGCTGTAGCAATATCACGAATTAGATGCACTGATACATGTGCAAAACAAACCAAACTTCCCCACGCACATCCAACGCAGGGTTTGCCCATCTCAACACTTGCCTCATTTTCCCAGAGGTGAGCATATGTAATAAATGATATTTATTACCTTTCCTTACAAATCACGCCTGGCTGATTCAGGATTAACCTCCACTCTCCACGCTCCTGGTACAGCTCACTGCCTCCAGCTGCAGTTGTGCATACTGAGCACTCCCACAACTCAGAAAGAAAAAGACACAAGATTAACTTAAATACGCTGTCCTGGGCTATGAGAAAGTTAGACACGGTCATTAGACTCTCCCTGAGGGGACCCTCCCTTACGTCCCCTCATCTCAGAGGCAGACATTCATATATTGATCCAATCCATTAAAAACAAATCGGATGATTCAGCCTGTGAGAGTGTCTCTTGCTGTTCCTGTGTCTCCACCAGCTATGGACAGAGGCCAGACAACTCATCTTCCAAAGGCACCAGCTGGAGAAATGAATCCCCTTCCCAGAAGGACAGAAGTTGATTTAATGAAATTGCCTATGTGAAAACTGTCTAGCAGAGAGAAGGAAAGAGGATCTACCAGCAGAAGGAAACACACTGGTAAGCAGTCCTGCACAGGCTTTCTGCAAACACGTTTCATCATTAGGAGTTTGGGGGTCTGTTTTCTGCAGACAGCACAACTCTGATTTGTAGTACCGACACTCACCCTAGGTAGATATAAAGAAACTCAAATGTCTTGCACTGATGCATATTGTCCTTGACTGCCCAAAGTAAAGCAAACACTGCACAGCAGTAATTCAAACACGGGGAAGTTAGCCAAGTGGGAAAATTCCAAATGGCCTTATGGTCTTGTTTATTTGACTATATAGAAGTAAGACCTGGGTGTGATGTTTATCACGAGATCTAATATAGCGATGTCAAATCTTGAGCAAATGTTCTGCAAATCCTTTAAAGCTATGCAACTTTTCCTGATAGGATAGGCTAAAAAATTCAGCCCTGCAGTGAGGCAGGAAAGCCTTAGGCAAAACAAGAGAAAGGAAAAGACATTCTTGGAAGACTTGCATGTGGATGCTGTGGATGTTCAGGTCTCTTAAAGCGTCTGTGGCATGAGTGCCATGTTTTCTGACTACAGTGCATCAAACTGGGAGATTATAGGAAAGGCTACCTTTGAGGACAGATCTGCAGGATGCTGCCTGGTTTAGTTGTTGAAGATTACTACAGAATCCAGAGGCTTCCCTTCCCATTTAAGGTGACTTTATATTTATATAAAAAGCAGAACTGTGTTTCTCTTAGTCACATTACCTACAGTAAACATCTAGCTTAACTCTCTGTACATACTGCTTATTTTCTAGAAAAAAACCCATTCATTTGAAAGAGAATCTAGGACAAAAAAACCCCCAGAAGGATTATATTGCTTTGACTACTTATTTTAAGTTAAAAGGAGACTGTGGAAGATAAAAATTCCACAATTATACAAATGTAAAAAAAAAATTAAATTTGTATGTTAGAAGCACACGTCAATAGTAGTCTTTCTTTAACATTCTCAGTTATCGACTCTATGAGGTGTAATGAATTTTACCCTCAGCGCATATATTGATTTAACACAACTCCCCACACACACACCAAAACAGGCATTGGATTTAAGAAAACTAGAAGTCTGGGATTTTGTAATTACTTTCTGTGTAATGAAAAGGGCTGGATCTATGCTCATCCACTCTGTACATCTCTAAAGCAATTTATCATTTTTCAGTCACTTAATAAACTACAGTGCGAGCCAGGCAGTCAGAACTCATGTTATTCTGCTAATGTCAAGGGCTAAGTCTCATGAGATCTCACTCCTTCCCTCACATTTCTTGCTGCCACTATTTCTGAGGCAGTTTCCCATGAAGTGACCAGCATCACCAGCTAGTCTCCAGCCTCAGCACTACTGGCTGAGGGCAAGTCTAGAAGACACCCTGAGCACATTGGCAGCTTGTTGGGGTTGAACAGACATTTTATTCTTTGATTTTATTTTGTATCTTCATCAATCCAGTCAAGCAACATCCAGGAAAAAAAAAAAAGAAAAAAAAAGAAAAAAAAAAGGAGATTCAGAAAGGAAATAGTTCACATTTTAATTTCCCTGACCCCGAATCTTTTCAGCTGAAACAGTTCAATATGGTGAACTTAGCTTTTGACTTTTATGATGATTCTAGAAACACTTTTTTTTCCTTTATTATGTCAAACTGTTGCTCTGCATGTGGAACAAAACACAAGATACATGAAGTAAAAAAGCTGGCTTGGGTGTCAGTGTGTGTGCAACAAGCCAAATGAGGGAAGCTCTTTATACTTTAGAGCTTTTTCAGCAAGGTATCTGCTTCCCTCTGACGTCATTTAAAGCTACTTCCGCTGATGTAAGAGAACACCGTTTGGACACAGAGCACCCTGGCCATCAGCAAGCCAGCGTGAAGTCATTCAGTGGCCATAAGCTGGGCTTCATCAGATACATTTCCATGAGCGTGGCTGTGAATGTGTAAGCTAGTCGGTACCTTCCTGCCCAAAGTTGTCCCCGAATCAGTGAGGCTGGAAGGGTCCTCTGGAGATCGTCTAGCCAAACCACCTGCTCTAAGCAGGGTCACCGAGAGCGGGCTGCTCAAGACCTAACGGGTCTGGAATAGCTCCAAGCTTGGAAACTCCACAACATCTCCAATTAATCCATTCCAATGTTCAGTTACCATCATGGTAAAAAAGTGGTTCTCTTGTGTTTGAACAGAATTTCCTATATTTCAGTTTGTACCCATTGCCTCTTGTCCCATCACTGAGCACTGCTGAGGAGAGTCTGTTCTGCCTTCTTCACTCCTCCTATCAGGTAATCATATGCATTGAAAAAATCTCTCTGAGCCTTCTTTTCTCCAGGTTGAGCGGTCCAAGCTTTCTCAGCCTCTCCTCAATGACAGATGCGCCAATCCTTAATAATCTGTGCGGCCTTTTGCTGGACTCTAGTGTGTTCATGCCTTTCTTTCATTAGGAAGTTCTTGGTGCACTAAGAAGGGCTTGTGGTCATTAATCAGTCAAGGTTTCTGTGACCACACTGAAAGAAGAAACAATGCTGTTTTCTCCATCTTTGATTACATACCAGAAGTACCCAAACCTTACTAAAGATTAAGAAGAACTTTGCAAGCCCTCTACTAAAGTGAAAACTGATTTCACTAGTCCAGCTTATTGAAATCCTGCAGATAAGTCATCACTGGCTCCAGTAACAAGCACAGAGCAGATAAACAAGATAAAGCTGTATTCTTGTCTAAATTAGCAGATCCTCAGCAGTTATCTTCAATACCTAACTTATTCTTGAATTATTTTTTTTTATCACCCACTGACCTTTACAACCTCAAGAGTGAAAAGCAAAAGCAAGCCAAACCTACACATTCTATTACAGGTTTCCTTAAAAATATATAGTGGAGATTCATACCCTTCTACTTTACATTACTTCCCTGACCCATTTCACTGCTTGGCCTCTCCCCTCCCGCACTGGATTTTATTACTACGACCTGTAACAACAAAACTTATTTAACATTGGTTGATCAAACATTATCTTTTATAACAGATGTTCCTGCTTGGCTGCTTGGCCATACCTGGAAGAGGCAATTAAGTCTGTCACTAACCTAATCTCTGCTGTGCAGAGAACATGTAAGTCTCATTAGTGCACAGTTACCTGCTGCTCTATATCTAGCCTCTGGTTCTCTTATTCCTATTGTTTCCCCACTTTCACCTTCTCTAAAGCAGAGGTACTAATACTGACATTCACTACAATGAAGGCATTTTTATGTTATAGTCATGAAAATATAGTGTAGTGAAATGAGGAGCTGACTCATTTAAAGTAACCCTTTTAATGTCCATATTGCTGGTATTTGTGCCCAAAGAAGGTAGTTTCAGACTCAGTTTGGTGGGTCCATTTTGTGCTGCAGCAGAGGACTATAGCTGCTGAATATTGTTATTAAATATGTACACACAGAAAATCTAAAAGGTAGATTCTAGTCAATTATTAATATTAGAGGAATCAGTTTTCTTCGTATCAGTTGGCTGCTTGACCTACTTTTCATTAGGACTATTCTCCACCTCCTTCACAGGACAACCTTAGAAAAAACAAATCTTTACTAAACTGGAAGACAAATCAATAAAGAATACTGCTGAAGTATGAAACAGTGTCTGTAACATTCCTAGTTTACCTTTTTATTCTCTTGGTTCTGATCATCAGGTTTTAGTATTGCCAAAAGCCAGACAAATAAGGTATCTCAAGAGCCAGACTGCCAGATGAGCAGTTATGTGATATTGAAGGGTACAGAAGCTCTAACTACAACAAATACGTTGGTGTTTCTCTAATACAAACCCCTCTGATGAATCACCATGACCCTCAAAATACTGAAATTAAAAGTGGAAACAATATTTAAGTTCTCCATCATCAGAGAAAACAACTCTTTTCCCCATAAACTGAAATAAAAAATTTCATAATTAGGCCTTCATGATTTAAACAGTGAGATAATGACAGAGGTAGATCAACAGGAAGACGTGGTAATGCATTCAGGGGAAGTTACTACACGCAGTGCTAGATAAAAACTTGTCATTCAGTGAGGTATGGCAATTTTGCGGATGCATAAAATGATAATATGATCTCTGCAATTATTACTCAGAATGGAAGGGCTTTATCAGCAGATCTCAATGAGTGTATTACAAAGAACTAGAACAATTTGTAAAATTGGAAACTGAGACACAGAGCTGCGAAGTGACTGACAGTCAGAAGGCTAGTGTCAGCCCTGGGAACAGAACCAAGGACATTCTAATCCCTAGACAGAAATACTCCAAGTTATCACTTTTTTCTCCCCAAATGCAGTTCTGTCAATGAGTCATTATCTTGATCTAGGAACATTGTTTTTCAGGTCTTTGTGCCTATTCATTTCTTGGTGTTCCTGTGAAACAGCTGATTTTTATCCCCCTTGTGATTCCTGTCGTGAGAACATCTGCGCATGGGGACAGACAGAAAAGTCCCCAGTGTACAGATCTTATTATCTAGCTACCAGAACATGTAATGTTCTGCTCTCTGCAAGTCACAATGGATTTGATTCAACAACTTAAATATAGAAACCATCAATTCCCCAAATAGCTAATTATTTTTGAAAGGGATACATTATTACTGCTATTTTTTAGAAAGGCAAATACTCAGGAAACAGCCGTTTTGCACCGATTATACTTTGGTAATGTTCAGGATCAAAGATGGCTGTTACTCATCTAAGACACATAGCTGCTCTTCTAGCTTCTAGGCGGCAAGAAGACCAGAGCAATAAAGAATGGGTTTAGAAATACTTTAAATTCTAACAGATCCTAGAAACAATTTGGGAAACTGCTAATATCCAAAGGCTAAGGGTGCTTCAGCTGGTCTTGGCCACCTCCAGTACCAACAGCCCTGAAGGAAGTAACGTAGTAGTTAAGGAACCATTCCTGTTTCCAGCTGAGTAGTTCCTTTCCACTGCTCTTTGGAACCTTTGCTGCTGAACTAGAAGTGTCACCTAGAACAAGGTGATATAGTGACTGGCATCAAAATTACATTTACATTTCTAATCATATTGTTCTTTAACCTATGAACTGGTAAATTCTTGTTTCCTAGGGATCTATGCCCCAATTCTTAAGACCAACTGCTTGCAATAAATTTAATAATTTCCTAATTAATCCTTTGGCGTCTTGACTATGAACAAAACCCACAGAATCACAGAAACTTTCAGTTCAGAAGGGGCATCCGGAGCTCTTCTAGTGCAATCCCTCTGCTTTAAGCAGGACCAGCTAGGACAGATTGCACAGGACTGTGTCCAGTGGTTTTGAATATGTCTGAGACTGGAAACTCCACAATCTCTCTGGGCAAAGCTGTTCTAGTGTTTGAGCACCCTCACAATAAGAAAAAAAAATTCTTATGTTTGAACAGAATTGCTTGTATTTCAATTTTTGTCCATTTCCTCTTGTCTTTTCACTGAGGTCCACTGGGAAGGGTCTAGCTACAGCTTTACACCCCCATCAGGTCTTTATACACATTGATAAAATCACCTGAGCCTTGTCTTCTCCAGGCTGAACAACTCCAGCTCACTGGCCTCTCCTCGTATAACAGATAAGCCAAGTCCTTAGTCATCTTTGTGGCTATTCAGTGTGTTTGTTCCAATAAGTCCGTGTACTGGGGAGCCCAGAACAGGACCCAGTTCCCCAGATGTGGCTCACCAGTGCTGGGTAGAGGGGGATGACCACCTCCCTCGACCTGCTTCAATGCTTCTCCTAACGCCGCCCAGGAGGCTGCTGGCAATTCCCGGCTTACGGTCAAGTTGTTGTCCACCTGGACCTCCAGGGCATTTTCTACCAAGCTGCTCTCCTGCTCCGTTGTTTTCAGTTTTATTTCATAACCCTGCCACAGTACTTAATCTCCTTTCTGTATTCCCAATACCAGCCAGGCAGAAGACAGGCAGAAGACTACACAGGCAGTGGGTCACACATATCCAAGAGCTACTGCAAACATCCCGTAGCCTTTATTTCAATATATTTTCCTCTTCCGCCCCTAGCACTGATTTTAACAACTCTGTTTCACATTTAGCGTTTTTGCAACACCCTGGCTTTGATCAAAATTGGTAGAAAGCATTAGGTGAATAGGCAAACCACTTAAGCCTTATTTCTTTAGGAAATAAAGTTTCTTTTCTTTTTTTTTTAAAAAAAAAAAAAAAAAGAATTGTCCAGGGAATTATAGCCTTGAGGCTAATAACAAAGCTGGTTAATTACCATTGCACACTTACAGCTTTGTCAGATTTGCTGCCTTCTTTTATTTTCCTTTCAGTTTCTTCCTGCTTTTTTTTTCGCCACTCCCTCATTTCAGATGAATTTATTCTCAGTTTTAAAGGAGTTTCAGAAATATGGAAGCCATCAGCTTCTAGTCTAAAAAAAACCCAACCCTGAAAGCAATAGCAGTGCTGATAAATTGGCATGTGGTGATAGTTGGAGCAGCAGATTACTATGCTTACAGGGCTTTAATTATGTACTTCTACGCTAGTGGAAAACTGCAGCAAAACATGCATCAAAGGTCTGTCTGCAGAACTCGTGCAACATGTCACTGTACGAGCCAGAAATGAAAAACAAAACCAACAAAACATACCCAAGGCACAAACTAACACAACAGTTTGCCTTACTTATTAGTAAAAGAGCAGTGAGTCTCCACCTGGCAGGGTTCATCCAGAAGTAGAGGAGGTTGATTAAGGGGTACCACCTCTGCAAAGACTTTTAGAAAAAGGTCTTTGGTGGGAGGATTGGAGGGGGTTGGATAACTTGAAAAATAAGCCTGAAAAGTTTTAATTGTGTTTGTATTGATTTCAGCGATACCTTTTTCACTGGCTTTAGAAGAAGGCTCACAAGGATGGATCCTCATTGTAACACAGGTTCTCCCAATGACACTTTGCATATTTTGATCTGCTAAAATTTTGTCCCCAAAGCTGTTAACTCCTGAGCCTTGAGCTCCAACCTCTGGAAAGAAACACCTTCCAAGGTTTTGTTTTGCCCCTAAGAATCCCCTGTTTCTTGCCAGTTAGTGCTTTTTAGCCCTGTCTAAAACAGAGGGACTGCTGGACTCTGCCTTGTCATCCTTCCCCATTCACTGGGCTGATCTTTATTCTGTCTCCAGGGAGCTGGCACCGATATTAGAAGCATTTCTGACACATGCAGAAGGTCGCTGCTGCTACACACAATACAGCAAGCGGGTGCATAAAAGGAGCTGATGGACTGATGAGCTCTACCCTTTCCTAAAATGACACTCTGATGCGTTACATCAAATAGGACTTAATAGTAACAGGTCGATATCGAACACCTTGTCAGCGTATGAATTCTGCATCCTTTGTGAAGACTGTCAGGAGCTGGAAGCAGCGGCTGTGTTCAGAAAGGGGTGACAGAGTCCTGGTATGGAGTATGAATTTACATCTTCAAAGTTACACCGTCCAGTGAAAGAATGCCTTTCACGATATGGGGTACCATTAATGCTATACCGACACACTTTCCAAGATTGAAAATGTGGGGAAATAAGTGGAATTATTAATTAGCAGTAATTAAAGATACAATCAGCTCATCAAATCAAAGTAAGAGATGAAATTATTGGTTATTGTTACTTAGGGGAGCAACAAAAGAAGGTTTTCTTGCATTTTTTCTTGTATATCAGGGAAAGCCACCCAAAATAAACCAAAGAAATTCCAACTTGAAACAGGGAAATAATATAATAAAACCTTAACTCCTGCAATAACCCCTCTCAATAATAAACTGTAAGAGAAAGGTGGTAACTCATAGAAATAACATTCGTGTTCTGCAGTAGAAATAACATTCGTGTTCTGCAGTAGAAATAACATTCATGTTCTACAGGATAAAGAATAAGTGTATTAATAATGTTTAAAAATGATATTTCTAAAAGTGAGTTTTCAGAATATTAGAATAAAAAAGCTAAAGTTTATTAAATTGTAATTAAACATTAGGAGGACTTTCCATTTCAGGGAAATAGCCCTGGATTCAACAGAACATGATGAACAATGTTATCATCTAGGGAACTATTCACTATTAATTGAATAAATAGTATTCATATTCACTTGAAATAGGCTAACAGTCAAGCACTATGAATTCTGTTCAGCGATCATGCTTAAAGCAGTACTACATTAACAAAATTCAATGTTTCACTGGGTCACAAAACACCATTATTTGTCTTAGTTTTCAAATCTTTCTTGCTAAAAAGAGATTTAAAAATAAATATAAAATTTTCTATTAATTAAAACTGTATATAAAAACTTTGCCTAGAAATGTTAGTGATAGAAAATGGTGATATAAACAGAATTTTTTTAAAAAAGAAAATTCTGAGGCCATGTGACAATAACTGGCAGTAACCAAGTATTCTGGCTGCAGTTCTAAGAATGTGCTCAAAAACAAATAGAAGGAAAACCAACAGACGAGGGGAGCATGCTTTAGAAAAGCTGATCTGAACGCTAAGGTGAAGTGATACCATGAATTTGCACAGAAGAGCAGATCAATCATTCTTACTAAAAAGACAGATTGATACAGAGTAAACCCTGACAAAGATGAAATAGCGGATCAAGATACACTAGCCAGGATCACTATAACACAGGTATTGTCGCCTCTGCCACCTAAATTGGCTTCTTCAGAGCTACTGTGAATATGTTTATACGGTATTACGCCGTGTCATCTGCACAAACCCCAGTCTAACCTGGCTGTTCTCTGCTGTACTTTGAGTAAACACTATTATGGCTATATTGCTACGAGTACAGGCTGAGCCCACGTAGCAAAATTGACTGAAAACCTGTGTAAGTAAGTACCCTGCTGAGCTCCAAGGTTTTTGAGAGACTACAATGGAGCGTGCTTTTGTTGGGAACACCTTTGAAATAACAGTCATGACAGCACCCAGCTCAGCTGGGCTTGTCAGACTGCCGGCGGGTTGTATTCAGCTGGGTGAGAGGTGGTTTGAAAAGGGGCTGCACCGATGCGGCGCTGCGTCTTGTAGCCAAGAATGTGCATGAAATAATGGGCAGGGCTGGTGGGGGGAGAAAGAGGAAAGAGGGAGAAAGAAATTAAGGGGCTCCCACTTTTTTTTTACTTGTCCTCGTAAAGCTATAGCTGTTTGGAATAATCTTAAAGTATCATGGGCTTGCAGACAAAGATCTAGACTTGGACTGCTTGTTTAATGATTCATCTTTTGTAGAATCATAGAATGGTTTGGGTTGGAAGGGACCATTAAAGGTCACCCAGTCCAACCCCCTGCCATGAGCAGGGACATCTTCAACTCCATTAGGTTGCTCTGAGCCTCGTCCAGCCTGACCTGGAATGTTTCCAGGGATGGGGCATCGACCACCTCTCTGGGCAACCTGTGCCAGTGCCTCACC
>JAVJGG010000054.1:42924254-42937891 GCA_035590195.1 Aviceda cuculoides
CTCCTCTCCTCTCCTCTCCTCTCCTCTCCTCTCCTCTCCTCTCCTCTCCTCTCCTCTCCTCTCCTCTCCTCTCCTCTTTTTAATTTCATTTCTTCATTCAAATACTTCTACTTTGTCTTCTGCTAGCACAGTATCTATTTTCCTTGGTAGGTTGATGGACATACAATTAACCAAACCAGAATTTTCTAAAAATATTCCTTCATTTCTGCACAGTCAAAGCAACTACCACTTGTTTGGCTTCATAGAGGCTTTGCTTCCATAATTACTATTCCAGCTTAACTGTCATTGAATGCCCCTTATCCTTGGGTTAATTTGATGACATTCCAATGGAGTAAGTGGCATTTTCTAGGAGAAATTTCTTTTGTATTCCCAACCTGGCTGTGTTTCTAATCTTTGCAGAGTGATGTCTGATCATTATGAATAGTGACTTATTGTCTTGAAAGAAAAGGGAGTGATTTAATATAGAAAAAGTGACATGGTCTAGTGAATAAAGCAGACAATGATGAGCAAAGAAATAATTCTACTTTTCCCTTTCTTTCTTTTAATGGGGTTTGTTAAGTCAGCTGTTGAATGTTTCCAAATGTAGGTGATATTACTCACTTATGAAGAACCGTCACTAAGCTACCTGTTTCTAAAATATTAAATCCTAACCCTCCGCACTGCATAAGTTCTGACCATTGACTGGCATCCTGCCAGCCCTTAGCCGTAATTTTCACTTTGCAAATTTTTCTAACCATCTGCAGCCATAAGCAGAACTCATCAGAAGCAGTCAGGGAGGCCCCTCTTGTTCATTCAGAAGAGTGTACAAAACCACACCCAGAACACCTAAATAATCACTAGCAATTTATCCAGACCGCTCTTTTCCAGAATGTTTTGATAGCAACGTGTACTCTGACAGCCTTTGCAATTCCCTGATCACTATGCAAATGAAATTAGCAAAAATAAAGGGTGTGAGAGGACATGTCTCATTCTGAAAGAATTAGCCATCTTCAGGGTAATACGTTTTGTGATAAAAGTCAGTCTTAATAAGGACCCTGAAGGAAGAGGAGGTAGATCCACACAGTAGTTTTCTGTGTGTAGGAGACAGCATGACAAAAAAATGAAGTATGGGTAAATAAAGCCAAGATTAATCAATTTGCTGAACCAGAAACACAGAAATAAGAAACAGTAGGAGATGATGTCAAAAGAATGGAGAAAAAGAATATGCAACCTTCAGTTCTTTCAGAATTGCTCTGGGAAAGTAGATTAAAAGCTAATTATCTCTTTCTCTTTCTCTTTCTCTCATATATGCGTGATATATGTATCAATTATCCCTGATTTGGGGACAAAAAGGGTTTCCTGGATATTGGGTAAACCCCAGCTGGGAATGGGAGGAGACTGGGATACTATAAAATACATGGCGTTACCTTCACTTCACATGAAGTCATGGAACACTCACAATTTTATATCATCACAAGATATTTAAAAGAGAAACAGCACCAAGTGCAAGCAAGTAAACGGGGCAAAGAGAAGCTGTGTCTTCAGTGGAAGATGCTGTATTTGGGAGTATCAGCAATGCTGACTTAGGCTCTCCTATTTAAAGAGATGATGACTTGTCAGAAAGGAATAGGTTTTAAGCCCACCTGAAAACTTAGAAAGCACTGAGGCCAAATATGAATAGACTGCCTCACTGTTGTGAAAATCTGCACTAACAATCTTCCTTTTTTCATGGTACTTGCTACTGGCGAGTCATGCTGGCACATGATGAGCCCTTTTTGCCAGAAGCAAAAGAAAAATTGTTCAGTGGGAGGATAACTGGAGGGGGGGAGAAAAAAAAAAAAAGAGCCAGAATAGAAAAAACAGTTAACTTGGATAAGTTCAGGAGACCCTTTTCAATACCCTGACCTGAAATCCTGTTAGCTGGATTGTAGAGAGGGAAAATTGGACTGTGAGGCTGTTTGGCAAAGCTAAGGGGACTGTGTCCAGGATGAAGAAGAGCTGATTTGTGGGCTACATCTGAAATTGTGTTGATATAATCTGTGTGGCTTTATAGGTAGAGTGGCAAGAAGGTTTTGTGAGAGCACTACAAAAGCCTGTATTTTTTATTAGAGGGATGTGGACTTGGTGCCATGAGTAGGTCGAGAGTTATGAGACAGCACAGGATGCTACAAGGCCATGGAGATATGACTAGGAAAGGGTAAGCTTCAGGAGTAAAAATGAGATTCAGTTCTTTTCATCAACATGAGTGTATATTACTCTTCTTTTCTGGAGAATTATGATTATCTTAGATTTAGCACTGTCTGCCTTTCATGATAATCCAATAGAAAACAGTTACTATCAATGGTGATATAACTATAACATATTGCCCTAATCATCACAGTGCTCCTGGGCAAAGCTTGCTGGAGTACAAACATTTTGTTTAGCAAGGAATAAAGGATTTTGATTTATTTTTATCTTGCTTGTAACTGTTTCAGAAAGTCTGGTTTCTGACTGGAATCTATGGGTTTGGTTGGGGATTTTTTTTCTGCTTCTGAATCTTTTTTTTGTCTATAGAAGCATAGACTGTAATTTGAGGTTGGATCTTCCAGGAAAAATGTTGGGTGAAAACTCGCATTGATCAGATTCATCCCTGATGATTTTGTATCCAGCACAATAACTGTTGTCATGAAAAGACCGTGAAGCCTTGGAAGTCTCCTTTGTATCTCTTCCCCTAAAAATTTCATCAAAGCTAACGGAACCCTATGAAACCTGTTAGTTTTGACAGACCAATATGTTTTCCTGAAAATGTTCTGGGCAGTTCTACTTCTGAGTTGGTGAAAGATAAAAAAAAAATAGAAAAATGTCATTTTCCTTGTGAAAAGGCTATTATCATTATACTTTTCAATGTATTCTTTTCTGAAAGTGATATAATTCTTCCATGGAGGGCTATTTGAATTGTGGTAATCATTTTAGCTTTCTGAAGTAATGAACAGCATAATGGAAACTAAGCTGTTCACTGTTCAATTGAAAGGGATTGGGTGGCTGTTTCCTAGGAAACAGGAAAGAAAGGGTTTGGGTGTTTTTTAAAATGTAAAATATACACATTCACACTGTGTTATAGTCACATGGTAAAAAGATGTGCCATAGATAGCATAATTACTACTGGAAATGATAAAGACTGGCATGTAGATTTTCTGGGAAGTCTCAAAATCTTCCTTATTCCAGAACCTGCTAGTTAAAATTTCTTCCAATAGTCAAAATTCATGATGGACTGGAATTAAAGTCTGGGTGAAAGGAAGTATTTGCCTTCTTCCTTAAAACAGCAACAACAGAACTGGACTTAAGTCAGCGTCTGGATATTTCAGCCAGAGTAGTGTTGATGTATAGCAGAAGAGAAGAGCTGCCTTTCCTCCAAAGCCAGCGGAAGGCTCCCCAGCGGTCTGGGCTTGATGTGGGAAGGGAAAAGTGGGAGAAAACAGCAGAAAAGGGGAGAAGTTGAAGAGTGAAAAACTTTGGGGAATCCAGCTTGTGTTGCTGCTGCTGTCAGGGAAGCAGAGGGGTGAAGGGAGAGATTTCTTGGTGGAGCATCTCTTTAGAAAAGCACTTTCCAACTTGTTGTAAGTCCTGTCTCAGGGGCAGCAACAACAGCTGCCAGGCAGATACTCCGGGGCACTGGTATAAGAGAATTAAGCTGCAGAGCCTTGGCTGTTTCAGTGCCCATGGCAGCTGCCTGCTGTAACTGTGCCTCAAGCTAGACTTTGATCCGCACCCAAATGTATGCTGTCTGTAATTAGGTATATCACAAAGCAAGCTAGAGTTTTCAGGTAGAAATCTGTGAAGAATGGTCATAACGGAATCTTCGGTGACATCCTGAAAAAGGTTGTCTGTTTTTGCAAATAGTTCTCAAACTGCGGAAAGCTTTAAAGTTTCCCACTTCCATTTCAGTTTTACAGAAAAGGCATACCAGACATCTTTTCCTCTTTCCTCAAACACATTACTTGTAACAATTAAAGACAGTTTCCCAGAAGCTTCACTTCACCTGCACTGTGAATCACAATCACGGGATGGCTGGGGTTGGAAGGGACCTTACTGAAGTTGCAATAAGCATCACCTACTGCTCTCTCCTCATCCACCAAGCCAGCCATCTTATTGCAGAAAGCTATCAGAGTGGTCAGGCACGATTTTCCCTACATAAATCCATGCTGGCTACTTCAAATCACCTCCATTTCCTTCATATATTTGAAAATTATTTCCAGAAGGTTTAGCTCTCTCACCTTCCCAGGGACTGATGTGAGGCTCACCTAAGTTCCCTGGATTCTCCTTCTCATCCTTGAAAAAGGAGTGACATTTTCTTTCTTCCAGTCATCAGTATCCTCTCCTGATTGCTCTGTCCTCGCAAAGATAATTGAGATAGTTGAGAGTGGGCTAGCGGTGACACGGCTATCTCCCCTCAGCTAGCTCCATGTGGGTGCTTCCTATGAGAGACGAGGGACTTATGTACGTCTAGCTTGTTTAAACATTCCCTAACAAGATTCTCCTCCACTGGTGATAACTCTGCTTTGATCTTGACTTTCTCTGGTCTCAGAGACCTGGGATTCCCCAAGACTGGACTTACCAGTAAAGACTGAGGTCAACAAGGCATACAGTACCTTCACCTTCCCAGTGTTCTTTGCTAGCATGTCCCCACCTCATTCAGCATTAGGCTCACATTTTCCCCAGTCCTCTTTTTGCTGCCAATATACCTGTAGAAGTCCTTCTGGTTTCTCTTCAAGTACCTTGCAAGACTCACTGACAGGTGGGCTTTGCCTTTCCTAACTCTATCCCTGCATGTTCAGACAGTCTGTCTATATTCCTCCCAGGTCACCTCATCCTGCTTCCACCTCTTGTACATTCCTTTTCTATATCTGAGTTCTGCCAGAAGATCCTTGTTCATCCATGCAGGTCTCCAGCCACCTTTACTTGATTTCCTGCTCATCGGAATGGACTGTTCTTGAGCTTAGAAGAGGTGATCCTTGAAAATCAGCCAGATCTCCTGCATCCTTCGTGACTCCAGGCATCTGTCCTCTGTGATCCTGCCAAGCAGATCTCTGAAGAGGCCAAAGTCTGGTCTCCTGAAGTCTGCGGTTGTGATCCTGGCTTTTGCCTTGCTCCCTCCTGTCAGGATCCTAAATGCCACCATCTCACTGCCACTGCAGCCAAGGCTGCCCCTGACCTTCACATTCCCAACCAACTCTTCCTTGTCTATAAGTATCAGGTCCAGCAGAGCTTGATGCCCCTTTGGCTCCTTGATCTCTTGTGTCTGGAAGTGTCCCTCCATGCACTCTAGAAACGTCCTGGATTGCTTGTGCTCTGTTGTATCTCCAGAAGATATCAAGGTAACTCAGTCCCCCTTGAGGACCAGGGCCTGCAAAAGCGAGGCAGCTTCCAGTCATCTGCAGAAATCCCCATCTACTTCTTCCTAATCAGTTGTAGAAGACACCCACAGTAATGCCACCCGTGTTGATCTGCCCGTTAACCCTGACTGCAGGTCATCATCTCCCTCCTTGGTCATTCCTAGTTCAAAGGTCTCCTCACTAGGTTGGCCATCCTGTTGGCAAAGATGGTTTTGCCCCACTTAGATGGAACTTGTCTCTTTCTAGAAGTTGTTTCCCTGGCCTAGGGGTTGTCCCCAGCTGTCCCCTGCCCCAGCCTGCCCTGCTCCCTGGGCCTGCCCTGGGAAGCCCCCACCCCTCCCAGCTCCCCCCACTGCCCAGGGAGCCACTGTTTCTGCTGTGTCCTGACACCAAACAAGTTATTAAATCCAGTTTTGTCACGCTATAGGAAATAAAACCAGCTTATAAATAAGCATTATAACTGTACTTAAGTGTTTCTGAATAACACTTGATTTATCTCGGATAATAATTCTATAAGTGAGAAAATGGAAGAAATTGTTAAATAAAGGCTTGATGTTCTGGTTCCATTAGTGTGTTATCACAGGGGTGGTAATAACCTCCCATTCCACCCTTTTAGCTGCTGAAAATGTAAGATAACTGGAGTTAGCTTAAATCCATACTGAAGCCAGTCCCACTGCCTTCCATGTGAAGGGCTGAGAGCAGAGAGGGCACAGGCAGTTCCCGCAGCTCTGATTACATGCAATAACCTGATAAAGCACTGTGGCTTGATTATGAAATTGAGCTCTAAGTACTATGAAAGCCTAGGCAGCATGTACTTAAATGAATTTGTCCTGAAACAGGCAAATCAATGAATAGGAGGAATTAGAAATCTAATTTAAATCCCAGTATATCTCACCATTTGCTTTGGTATTCTCATGAGGAATTCTTGGTCTCATTAATACCATATTTAATAGGGGAAGCTGTTAGTATCTCAAATTACAAAAGGATTTTAGTATCCTATTGAAAACAATAAAAATAATAATTTAATCCTTTTCTGTGCTTTGTAACATCCTCTCTGTTGAGACCGAACTGAGTTGGTCTCAGTGGTCTTGTCATACTGAGTGCTGAACGATTACTAACTGAAAAGTCATTTTTTATCAATACTGTTTCTAGCATCTTTTGGCCTTTTCTCCTTTCCTTTCCTCCCTGCCACTTGCTTGCTGAAGAGGATGAACTATGCTGAGAGCTATGAAGCTGAAGAACTGTGGAGAGCAGAAGCTGCTGTAAGCCCTGTCCCCAGAGAGGGAAAACAACACAAATCTTGCATATTCAGGTGGATTTGAGCTCAGCAAGGTTCGTCTTTACATTAGCTAAGCACCTTCACGGCGTGCGGCTCCTGAGGAGACGCAGGCTCGTGCCGAGAGGGGCCCTGCTTCTCAATGCTCTCCTGCTGTGCAAAATCCAACCAACGATGTTGGATCCGTTGTTTCTTTTTTTTTTTTTTTGTGTGTGTGTATTGCACCACATGTCCCTCACAAGATGAGCAGAAAAAAAAAAAAAAATCACTTCCCTCAATATTAAGCCTTCTATTTTTCTATCCAGATCAGGCTGTGCTTTGCCCTCAATACCGAGATTCTCGCCCTGTCTAGGCTCAGCCTGCTTTTCGTTGTCCTTGTGATAGGTGGTCCTGGAGCCCCTTCAGAGATGGAGAACTAACTTCTTCATTAAGCCAGGTTATTTTTGAGATGGATGGTTATTTTTTTCCAGAGCTTAACAGAAACTGACATTCAAGTTCAAATAAGTCCAAATAGTCTAACTCTTTATCTACTAAATACATCAGTATTTTAAAATGAGGGTCTTTAAATGTAAGCAGACATTCAAGAACTCATTCTTCTACCCCCACTTATTTTTATCAGCATTTGCAGAAGTAGTTTGTGGTTTTGGCTGCAACAAGGATTTTTCTGGATAAATTTGTTAACTATTTCATGTTTAAGTGATTTCTTACACTAGTAATCAAGGTGTCAAACTTTTTAAATGTCATATACACACGTGAAGCATTGTACAGTTTATGTGGTACTGATTATGGCATATATATATATATATTTAATACACACACATGTATGTGTATACGTATATGTGTATGTATATGTATAAACTCTCCAGAATAGCTTGCTATCTCAAGTGTTTAAGAACAAACATGTTAAGAAAATGAATCAGTAGCTTCTGCAAAAAATTTTCCAGCCATCAGTGTGTTTTCTAAAATTCAAAGGCTTTGGTTCATTTGGAATAAAATCCTTTCATTAAAAACAACAGCCATATTTAAAGTGAGAACTTTGTGATTGTCTTCTTTTGCTGCTAGATAACCTTTCCTATAGTCTTGCACAGTGGGACTCTTTCTGGACCTTGAAATAGTTGTTTTTAAAGGAAAAGATCATTATGCATATACCAAGAAGATATCTTTTGCAGAAATACTGTTCTCCAAAGATTTATTCTAATTGTCTGTCTAAAGTTAGACATCTGCAATATATTTTCAAGCTCCAGTTCAAAAGCTATATAATTTTCTTTTAAAATACCAAACAGACTACAAATCCAAGCAGCCAAAGGCATTTGGTAATGCACTCATTTTGTGACATATCATCACCACCAAAAAAAAGAAAACACGAACTGTAAAGCCCAACACTAAAATTGAGGAAAAAAAAGGGGTAAAGAATGTATTTTCAATTTTATAAAAGATTGATGAACAAGGCATTATAATCTGGAAGATCTGATGTTGTTATTCAGTGAGACAAAATAAGAAAGTTCTTGGGAATTTCTTGAACTGGTCTAAAAATCCTTTTTAGACAAGTAGAGACACACATTTATGTCTGTATTTGCATGTGTGTATTTACATTTGTGTGCATGTTTATTTGTGTATGCATAAAATTTTGATTTATTTAACTTCCTGGCCTTATTAATGTAAAAGTATTTGTAGCCAAATGAAGAAAATTTTCTCATGACCAAATCTCAGAAGGCGTTACAATATTCTGAGCTTTGGATATAGGCAGAGCATCTCCCACAGTCTCACATAGGACTTACACAGCACCACCAATGCCACTCAAATCACTCAAAACTAAGCCAAGAGTCCAGTCTTTATAATGTTCTGGCTGAATACTGCGTTGGGTCATCTCCAAAGACCACATGCAGAATTAAGGATTCACTGATGCTTATTTTATGTCGGTAGTTTCAAATATCTGATAAAAGTCTGTCATCCCAGGTGAAGCTATGAGTCAAAAGAGAAAACACCTGTGTATGTGGAGATGTAAAAGGAAACCAATGAGGGCATTCTTGTCCTAAAACTAGTCGCACAGCAGAACTGGTGTGTGAGCCAGGAAGAAAGAAAAGAAGGATATCAGGAGGAGAATTCAGAATTGCTACCTGTGAAATTTCCTCTCTCTGACACGGAGCTGCCAGTTATAACTATTAACCTGGCAAAGTCAGCATCTGCAAAACAGTCCCAAGTCAGAAACAGATTTCTCGGTCAGCATTATCTGGCCTCTGACCGATGCAGGTTTTTATTAGCCTAAACCTGGCTACTCTCCTCCCTGGCAACGCCACACGTTTCACAGGCGGCTGGGTGTCTGCCCGTAGACATGGTTCTTTCGGATGTCACTTCTACTCTCTGCACCTCAAGATGTCATAAAATGGATCCAGTTATATGTAATTCAGATTCTCCCATAGCTGCCTCACGTTGGTTTCTTCTATTCTTCACAGATCTGATATGCCTGTCTTTTTCACACATTAAAAAAAACAGTTTGGAAAAGGAAGCGCAGACTGACTTCTCAGTAACTCGGGTGAAAATTGATCTACTTCTTCCTGTTCTACTCTAAATCTTAAAAGTCTTTGTACAATATTATACCAACCAACTTGGGACCAAGTTGAGCTAGACATAGACCCTTAAGAAAAGATAAGTTCCAAGAAGACATATAGATTTCATATAGCCATTATGAATCTGTGGTGTTCTTTTCTTACATTTCTATGAATATATTAATATATTTTAATTATTAAATAACACAAGTTTATTTCTTACAGTTTTCTTTACAATTAATTGCATGCTGTCTCCAGTGAGCTGTATAGTCTTTTCTATAGACTGAGATACTGTGGTGTGGGGATGAACCCACTTCTGAGAAATTACAATACTTAGCAAAATCCAAGGATCCAAGAACTGAATTAAGGACCCAAGTTCCCTCCTAAGCCAGCATGTTAGTCTGCCTCACACACCAACACAATGAGTCAAGAAAAGCTGACCAGGCATTTTCTGACATTTTGTTGAAGATACAAGATGAAATGTTAAAAAATGGGTCATTAAAATATCTGTATTCGGTGTTTTTTGTGAAATCCAAGGCAAGCTTCATATAAAATAAGACAGTGTGAAATGAAGATCTTGTTTTCATCCTTTTGCCTCCACCACATGCCTGCCACTGGCTCCCTTTGAGAATTTTATTAGGAGTCGGGGAGGAGCAGAGTGTATACATACAAATTCAGTAGCTGTTTAAGACAGTTGTGCGAGATCAACAGTGTAGAGGGAAGATGCTAAAAGCATTAGTAACCCTGAGTACCACTTTATTCTGCATGTAACCCCAGTAAGGACAGAGGATGGAGAAGACTGGGCTGTTTAGTCTTGATTGCATTGACCTAAGAGTTAGCACATGCCCAGTAGCTTCAGACAGGAATCCCTGCACCCAGCAAAGCAGGCTTATCTCCCACTGAAACCTCCAGCCCCTGGCATACCAAAAAAAGGTGCTCCCATTTCCACCTGCAGGGTAGGGGTAATGCCACTGATTTTTTAAATTTCTTTTATTTTAGAAAGCCCTCTGGGCTGGTTGCAGTCTTTTGCTGTGTATGTGTGCGATGTCCAGTGCCATGGGGCCATGACGTACTACTGCAATGCAAATAAAGTAAGGTTGTAAGGGATCTACTGAAGCAGGCTGGCAGCACTGAATATTAGCACTGTTGAATTAGCATACAAGCATTAGGGTGAATCTCTGTTATTATCTAGCGTGTACTTACTGAGTTACAATGATGTAGTGAAATAAAAATGACAGTAAGACATTGCTATAACAAGAACAGTATTTCAGGTTAATTTTCTTTCTGTGAAAAAATGCTGATAGTTAGATATTCATAGTGGTAAGTATTAGAGCTATCAGCTTGAAACTTGAATGACAGTATCAAGTCTCAGTCTCTCTTACATAGGGAAACACGGCCTTGTCGTTTAGCTCTTTATATACAGAAGAAATACAGATTGGTACAATTGTCTTAATGTTTGAACTGACTTCATCCTACAAAGTGATCATGATCAAATGTTTCCAGAAAATAGGAATACTTTTTGTGCTTTTTTTTTCCATTAGCAGACATTTTCTGTCAAACAAATCAGCGTTCTCCATTCTAACATCCACCTTTACATGTTGTAAAGCTAACAAAAATGATACTAAGGGTACTGTAGTCTACACATTCCTTCTTTCTTTTATGTACTTCAAGAAGGTATTTTAAAAACCATCTACTGTTGCTAATGTGGGGTGGGATGTCCTTTAATGGGATCTCCAGAAGATTAATGGCTTCCTGAGAACGTCTGATGTCAAACCAAACAAATCCTCATGTACCTCCCATCAGTTAGAAGTACTTCGGGCGTCCTTCAGTGGCTAGATCTGCTCCCCAGCTGCCCTCATCTTATGAAAAGAATTCAGCCCCATAGCTTAAATCTCAGAAGGGAGTTGAATTCCCTGCATTGTTGCAGACCTTCAGAACATATTTATATATTTCTGTGACTCAGCTCCTTGTCTGTAAAATGGGAATTTTACAATTTAAGTGGAGGGTAGAAGCCTAAGGACAAATTAAAGACAGTTAATCTACATATTCAGTGAGACCCACAGTAAACTGGGGCATTTTTACAGAGATATAGCACAACAGGGAGCTGTGAAGTGCATGAGATTTTCAAAGATTTTTGAATCTTAAATTCAAAAATCTTAAAATCCAAAGGCTTTAAGATTTTCAAAAATTTTACCTTTTCAACCCAGAGTAACAATTTCTAATGCTGTTAAAGCTTAACAAGTTTTAAGTGATAAAAATAATTTTTTTTTTTTTTTTACTAGAAGGGTAATAACTTCTGGAATATACTAAAGTTTATAGAGAAACACTAAAGATGGAGAGTGAGTCTCCATTTTGAGAATTACTTTGAAGTTTTGCTGTCCTATTAGAAGCAGCTGAAGGTGGGAGTGAAAACAGACAGAATGTAATTAAGGTGTTGTAGACTAAAATTATCTCTCCACTGTCCAGTGATAAAAGCCCAAGTGTTAGAAATGGCCTTTCAGATAAGTTGAGGGCAGTGTCAGTAGGATGAATACTGGCTTATCTGCAAGGCAAAACCACAGTTCTGCTGAAGGTCTAGTGTCTTAAATTTAGTACTTTAAAAAATGAAACATTCATTTGTTCATCAGTATTGAAGTAGGTCACATGTGCTACGTTTCTGGATGATGAGAGATGGAATTATTTAAAAAAAAAATGCCTAACTGAGGGGAACACATCCTACTGGAAATAATGGAATCTCTTGAGTTACTCAAGATCAGCGCCCAAAAATTATTTTACAACTAACCTCATTGAAATCAAAGGGACATGGTATCTCCATATCTTTGAGGAACTTTTGTTGTCTATGAAATTCTGTATATGAGCTAAGTATTTTTTTATTACGCTTTTGTAGTGACATTGACTTTCATCCCATTGTTACCATATTCATACTGATTTCTTAATCTGTAGCCAGTCTTGCAAAGTCAAAATGTGATTGTTGTTGCTTTTATTTATTTTAATAAGTTAAAAAGGTGGAAGAATTATGTAAAATGATATTTCAGAGAAAAAAACCCCAAAACTAATCAATATCTTTATTTGCCGAAGTATTCCTGCTGAGATAGTAATCCTTCTCACAACAGAAATGTCTTTAAGACACGGCAGCTTTTAAGTGTTTTTCTGTGTTGTTGTGATGGGAATAGATCAGTAATTCCAAAAGAACATTTATTTAAAAATCACTTAGAATAAAGGAATCTGTGGGGAGCTGTATTCATCAAGCCCCATGAGCTTCTATGAGCTCCAGTGAGGGAATGGAGGCTTGTGTGTTTGGATTATTTCCAATCCTTCTTAAGATTAGCATTTGGGAGCAAAATATGCAAATGCATACCTGCATATGCAAATGCAAATCTTAATGTATTTTTAGGTAAAGTTAGCCACCACTAGACAAAATCCAATTGCACCCAATAGACTCCTACTGTGTTTAAAAGGTTTTGGCCATGCTTTTAAAAAGAAGCGATTTCTAGCACTCTGTTCTAGCTCGAGCAGAAGTTGCTTAGGGCAACAATGCTGAAGTAAAGGGTGATGTTTGATTTTTTTCTGTAATGAAGGTTGTCAGACCAGATTATTGGTATTGTCCCTTCCAGCTCTCACACCTCAGAAACGACACACTTGCATGACTAGACACTGAAACACGGGCCCTGTTTCTTTGTTGCTCACTGGGGGCATCCAGTTACTGATGCAGCTCCAGTTGAGAGTTGTATAAGCAGGGAAGCATGCAAAGAGTTAGCGTGTAAGTGATGTTCATTCCTGAGGGTTTGATGTTGACAGAATATAACGGCATCCCACCACCACTTTCTTTGTGCATTTTTGGTCCCAATGCAGCTTCTAGGGTAGGGAAAAGGTAGTTTTGATCCTTAGTTTTGCTGGATAATTAGTGAGGTATAGAAGAAATCATAAATGCCAGGTGTGCAATTAGTTTTTAATCCTGCTAAATTTACTTGAATGTGTGATTTGAAGGTACACTTATAAATACAACAGCTCAAGGAAGAGGCACTCTGAAAACCATCCGTCTTGTTTGATCACTAGCAAACCTGCAGCATGCTTTTGACTCATGGCAACTTTCATTCTAGCCTCAAACTAGTTAATTCTTGCCCAATTTGGAGAAGGGTACAATTCAGGCACTGTTTCCAATAGATACTCTGGATTCTCTTCTGGGAGAAAGACTGTTTAGGTACTTGGATGCTACCCCTGCAATGTCACTTGTCCCCAAGGCCATGGAAAACTCACAGACCTGTTTAGTAGCATGGACATACCCTGAGAGACTGAGCTGTAGCATCATGGATGAGGGGATCTGGATGAGGTGATCAAGTGCACCCTCAGCAAGTTTGCAGATGACACCAAGTTGGGAGGCAGGGCTGATCTGCCTGAGGGTAGGGAGGCTCTGCAGAGGGATCTGGACAGGCTGGATCGATGGGCCGAGGCCAATTGTATGAA
>JAVJGG010000054.1:42938271-42951173 GCA_035590195.1 Aviceda cuculoides
AGGGAGCTGGGGCTGTTTAGTCTGGAGAAGAGGAGGCTGAGGGGAGACCTTATCGCTCTCTACAACTACCTGAAGGGAGGTTGTAGTGAGGTGGGGGTCGGTCTCTTCTGTCGGGTGGCTGGAGATAGGATGAGAGGAAATGGCCACAAGTTGCACTAGTGAAGGTTTAGGTTGGATATTAGGAAAAATTTCTTCACAGAAAGGGTTGTCAGACATTGGAATAGGCTGCCCAGGGAAGTGGTTGAGTCCCCATCCCTGGAGGTATTTAAAAGATGTGCAGATGTGTTGCTTAGAGACAGGGTTTAGTGGTGGACTTGGCAGTGCTAGGTTAACGGTTGGGCGTAATGATCTTAAAGGTCTTTTCCAACCTAAATGGTTTCATGATAATCCTAGCAGTGAGTAGAATGTGTGAGTTTGTGAGACCACAGGCTTCCTAGGTTGTTTAGTCTCTGCACTCTCTATCCTCTTTGCTAACATGTTCTGCAATAAAATGAACTTAGCTGACTGGTTATTGCAGTAAACACTGGTGGATGCCAGATGCTCTGGTACTGTTGATACCATTCTGATCTTCATTGTTTTGTCCCATATTCTCTTTAAATTGGGAAACAGTATCATTCTTTGTGGTATGTCAGCTGGCGGCTTTAGCTCTTGCATGTGCTGCCTGGTCACTCAGCAGGGAGCTGAAAGGTTGCTGTCTGCTCCAGCCAGGTCAAGCTGCCAGAAGGTGTTGCAAAGGGATAACTCTCCATCTGGTGTAATTTAAAGCTAAAAAAAAAGTGTGAATTTTCATAAAAAAAGAAGGCAAAGAGAATGGATCCTGCAGGTTATCCCAAATTATATTTGCATGTGGATTTCCTATAAAGTTGTGCACTAAGACAAGGCAAGAGATTGTTCTTCAGTAGTTGTCAACAAAGCAGTACAGTACCTAAAAGCGGTTTAAAAAAAAATAAATCACTTCCTCAAGGGCAAAATTGATTTTGAAGATGGTGTTCCCACTCTTCTGAAAGAAGACTGCCAAAAAATGAAGGCATTTAATTCAGCCTGCAAAACAGGCTATGACCTTTGAGAGGTCATGTTCCAGAAAGAGTTATCATTCTTGAACCCCAGGCTGCAAAAAGGGCAATAGAGGAGAAACTGCTAGACTGCATTCTTTTCTGAAACACAGTTAGATACATTGAAAAAAAATTTATTTTATTTTGGTGTTTACATATCTGATTTTTGAATTTAAGCCAAAGGGTTACTGACCAATATCTTGGCATTTTGTTGAAATCTGTTAAACAATTTTTAAGTCTTTGACTTAGCTTACTTTCTGATCTTTTCCCAGTGGGAGTCATAAAATAAGTGGATTTAAATTAAAAAGAATTCATCTATCTGATGGAATTAATTTTAGACCCTAAATGTGTTCACAGAACTGGTATCACAAACTGCAGACCTCTCTGTATATATGTACATACAGATACAGTTGTAGATGTAGACATAGATATTGTCCAGGCTACAGAGGTTGTCATGTTTTCAGGAGGAGAGTGACAGGATGGTAGATCGTTAGCAGTTGGAGATCAGGAAGAATCAGGGTTCCTGTGCTGCAGCCACAGCCTTTTATTACATGGTTATGTGCATCTGTGCAATTTGCTTAACCTCACAGAGATCTCCTTTAGCTGTTTGTATTCTGTTTTCCATAACCACAGTTTCTGCAACACTGGAAGGTTTAAACAATATTTGTGAAGGAAACCATTGAAAGTGCAAAACATTACATCAGAACTAATGTTTATTTTCAGAGCTGTTGGATTCAAGGTGGAGATGAGATAATGTCCCAGGACTCTTTATGTGTATATGGCACATATTAAATTCTTCTGACTTGCTGCAGCAGCATCACTGATGTCTCATATCTGCAGATATAGCTGGTTGCAAGAATTTAGTCTTAAGTCAGATCAAAAGCTTGCAAATTTTTGGCCATATATTGTATGAGTGTTTTATTTTAACTTTTCCTTTAGCAGTGTATGTGACAAGTTTTGCATTTCTTTGGTTGTTTTGTTTTTTTTTTTTTTTTCTTCATTTGTCTGTTTCTTTTGCTTTTAGTCTCTCTTCTTTTTCATCAACCAAGTATTTTTTCTGTTATTTGGGAGAATTCAGAAGGCAACAAACAACTTAGATTATCATTGGCACAAACCTTTAACCCTGAATTTCAGATGCTCACAAAACACAGCAGCAAAACAGCATAAGAGGAACCTAGAGAGAAACCTAATGTGGCACTAGGTGGCTGTTTTTAAAGCATGAATGCAGAAAAGGAAACGTTTTGTCCCACTGAAAGCAATAGTACAGATATATTCATGACAAAGAACAGCAGCTGGAGGAACACTAGCTGCAATGAAAAATTACAAGGGTTGTCAATTCTCATATTTCAGATAATGACCTGATCACCAGCTGAAGTCAGTTAGAAATTTCCCCCCGTAGTGTATTATTGTCCAATTAGATGTATTATGGGGTTTTATATGCCCTCTTGAAATATTCGGTGTTGGCCAGTGCTGAGATTATGAGGATGCATTAGTCGGACCATTGCTCTGTCCTGAAATGGCAGTTCTGTGTTCTTGTGTCCAAAGGAGGGAAATAGTGGGTAATGTTTAATGAGGCAGAAGGAAAGAATTTGTACCCTCGAAAATTATTTGTTCGGGGTTGTACTTTCCTACTTGTTGTCCACCTCCTGTCTGCCTGAAATTCTCAGTGATTGGTTTCTGGTAAAGCAAAGTGAGGTTCTCCTGTTATGTTCAGGCAGAGTGGAGGGAAAAACCACTCTAGATTAAATGCAGACCACAATAAAAAAAGCCCATCTGTTTAAAAGGGGACTATCTTCATTCTGGCAAGAGACATCAGAAGAGTGACAAGACTGCTGAATATCTGGATAATACTAAACCTTTACTCTCTTTCATTACTAGATATAGGAAAGGGATATTTAGATGGCTGGAACACAAAATGTGAGAGCATGTCGCTGTAGCACATATGCCTTCCATTCTCTCAGCTGTGTGACTGATGAAATGAATAGTCTGGCTGAGCTGGAGGAGGAAAACATAAGACTCATGATGCTGGCCAAGTCTGAATTACCTGGAACTGCTCCCTAGTGTTTACAAACCTTTCTTTGACTTAGTCATATAGAAGTTTGCAGACATAACAAGCCAAATCTGCTTCAGTGAAGTCAAGGAGCATGCATGGATGCCAGGTATTACTGTACGCTGCTGTTGTTTCTGTGCCTCATCAGGGGAGATGCTGAACACCTCCCAGAAGAGAAAGGCTTCTCTCGGATAGTCCTGCTGTCAGTAGTCCATAACATGACCACTGAACAAAGGGTAGGCTCATTTTAACAAGGGGAAATCAAGCTAGTATTTTCATAGTTGTCCAGAGTTTGCTTGGTGTGTCATCCAAATCACTTAGCTATAAGCCAGCTCTGGAACAGCTCAGTCGTTAATGTGACACAAAGCCCAAGCCAATAAATAGGACATTCAGAGAGGCACTTCGTTTGACACTACATCTGCAGTGTGGTGTGCCTCGATTTTCACCATCACTGGTCTGGGACCAGTGGAGATTTCATCACCTCAGCTCCAGATGGGGAATTAGTCCATGCTCCCTTCCCTTTCCTGCAACCAGCAGCACTGCTCACCATCCTCAGCTGCCTGTTGAGGGATATAAAATCTGCTGCACGTGTGAGATAATGTGTCCTGGGAGATTAAATCAGTAAGGGAAATGTGCTGCTGAAGGGGACTGTAACAGGAAAAAAGCTGCCCAGTAACCTCAGTGCCACCTTCTGATACAGCTTTTATCATAGAAGTGAAGTCCACTTGGAACAACCAAATCAATTGGAGAGCCAGAAATCAGTGAGAGCAGAGAACATCTTCCCACAACCCCAACCCCTCTGAAACCTCACTGATCCCTTGTGTGAAAAGTTCAGCAGCGTTACAATACTTGGTAGTCTCATGACACTACATTTGGCATGAAAAATTCCAGTAACATCTCCCTGCAATTCCAGTAACATCACTCTGTAGTAGTGCAGGTGGACTCTAAGTTTATCCTGTGTCAACCAGCATTTTGCAGGTGCAACCTAAAGCTGAGCATCTCAGTTTGTACTAATCTCCCTATCTGCTGGATGAAACTAAGTGGACCATAGGTAGGTGAAAAAAAAAAGGTTGGTTAGAAATTGAGTGTTGCACTGAGGTTTTTGACCTGTGAAGATTATTTCCTGGTCATTTTGAATGGAAGGATCTTGAAAAATGGCTTGTAAAAAAAAGCAACAAGAACAGATGGTAGAGGTTTTGCTCCACAGCAAACTTGAGTCCATACTGAGGGACTGTGTCATGATCACCTCTGGAACAGAGGTACAGACTGATACTCGTTTATACAAGCCCTAGTGTTTACTAATATATCTAACTCCTCCATTTAAACTAGAGAGCAAAACCTAACACGTGGTGAGGGAAAATTGCAACTCCAATCAAAAAGCTTCAGTGCAAGATTATTTTGAAGGAGGAAGAAGGAATTTCCTTTTGGTTTATGAGTAAGAAACCCAGAACTGCACAAACCTGTAAGTCTTTTACATTGCCTACAGTAATAAGACTATCATTTTATAACAAAGTCCAGTTCTGTTTCTCATGAAATAATTGTTCCTTATTTCTGTCTTCTGTATGCTTAAATGCTAGATATATATTTATGACCTCCTGGCATATTTAGCTGTTTTCAATAAAATAGATGCTACTGAAATTATTCATGCCATTCAGCAATGCCTTCTTTCAACTTTATTTTTTCTTTGTTGCACATCCCTCTTTTTAGCAAGTAGGCTGTATAATAAAATTCTGATCCTACATAATCAGTGTGTTTTTTAATACGATCCACTTGTATCTCCAGGGAAAACTAGCTTCTCCTAAACAAACAATGTTGCCACTATGCAGAAAGACTGAAGTGTTTGGAGCAAAAAGAAATTTTGCAATTCAGATTGGGTGCTGGTAGGGGAAGGTCATTTTGTTGATTTTCATCAGGGAACAGAAGAACCTCAAATAGTGAAGTCTGGGTTGTTAAATTAGTTCTGAAAATCATCAGCAGCTTTGTTTGATTCTTTCCAGAAGTACTCATTTCATTCTATTATAGCACAGTCCCAGATTTATGCATCAGGTGGTTCAGAAAAAGACAAAAAGCTTTGCTCTAAAAAAGTTTGTAATCCATAATTACATATACATTATGGGAAGCAGGAACATTCTGCAGCTTCATTGTCTGAGTTCCTTCAGATGGAAAATCTGCTTATGTGCCTGTACCTTGATCCCCATGAGAAGAACTAAAAGACTATGGGTCAGAAGGGAGCTAAATCATGTCTGACTTCTGAGCCCATCATCAGCCAGATCTGGGGAGCTGCTGAAGTTTAGGCACCTGGAACATAACTCGTTTCACATACAAATACATGATGTGATCTTACATCTAGTGCAGTGTTAGTTTGGGCTAGGGGATGCTACTGAAAGCAGTAGCTTTATTTTATTTTAAGCTATGGTTGGGTCTTCTCAAAACTGTATGGTCTCTTTTTTCTTGTATGGGACCTTGTGACTGAGCCATCTGCATCAAACTTAGCTGTCACATTGCTGCAGAATGCAGTAAACTGCCAGGACTGCAGGCTGCACTTCTGTGACTCCATCTAATGGGGGAAAAACTATTTTTTTGCAGAATAGTTTAGTTTTTTGTTTCAAGAGCTTGCTGAATTGATTCATCCTGAGGCTGTAGGACCCTTGGGTTCAAATGCAAGGGAGACAATGGAGACAGGTAGGAAAAAGATAGAATGCTTCTTTTTAGCAGCAACCTGAAATCGTACCATATTGGGACTCCAGCCAACTTGGTCAGCAATAGACATCTTTGCTTTACACATCTGAAATAAATTCAGATTAACCATCCCTGCCTCTCTGGATTAGGTGACTCGATGCCCATTTGTTGGACTAAGCACTTTAAATTCAGCTCAGCCTAAAGGCTCTATTAAGTCTGCAGGAAGCCGTGCTATCTTGTGAATAAGTTGTCTAGTGACTAAGATACTGGTCTAATTCTTGCAAAATTGGAAGTTCATCCTGGCTTTATTGTTATATATCTTTTGCATGCTTCCTTCATGAGAACTAGTTCTGCATGTCAGTACAGGTTTGGGGGTAATATAGTCTTGTGCGCACTTGTTGGTCATTCCATTATTGTATTTTTAATTTTCAGCTAAAAAAGAGATTTTAAAATGAGTATTTGAAAAAAAATATTTACCTCATTAGTCTAATCAACAATGTTGTATTTCTATGTAATTTCATACACATCTCTGTACAGATACGCAGATCTACTGAAGACATTGGCTGCTTTGTTTTCTTTCAGTTAGAATTGCTGGATATTATGTAACTTAAAGTTCATGGTAAATTAATAAAACCTCAGTAATTTTCTGGCTACTAGCAAATACTGACTTCAATTTACCTACGCATGCACTTCTTTTATTCCAGCAACTTGTCCGTGACTTCTTTTAGACTTACTCAAATGGCATGGATCTTGAGGAAATATAAAAAAAGAGAGACATAGAAAAAGAGCCTCATAGGTATTTTTATTTAATAAAATAGATGTTCTTCTCCACTTTATTTAATTCAGATACATTCTCTGTTTCATAGCCCTAAGAGTATATTACAAAGATGAACAGATGTACTGGTAGATTTTTTTATAGACTAGTAAAAAGTCTAGGGTGCAAATGGGACATCTTAGTCTTTATAATAACTTTGACAGTCTCATATTACCTGGCATTTCTCCATTCAGTTCAGCTTGTCTGGCCAGAGGAGTCTGTGGATTGATTATACAAGTCCTCTGGCTTGAAAAATAACAGCTGCAATATCCAGAGGTTTTTTCCTGATTAATTTATTAATGTTTGAAACAGTAGCCCACAGAGGCTTCTGGAATACTACTGGTTTGATAGACAAGTCTGGGGAATGCTAAAGGCAAGTCATTAAGGGTACTTTTCTATGAACTCTGGTTTGTCGTGGTTTTAGGAGGGGGTGTCTCAGTGACATCAACTTAAATTTCAGCTATGATTGAAAAAAATTAAAAAGATTTCAGAGTATGTTGTACACTTTTTTTTTTTTTGCAAGCTTTCCTTCTATACCTTTAGTTTCTGTAGAATCAATTTATTAGTTATCCACTGTCTCATCAAAACAGATCAGGCTGTGTTGTCTCCTGTTGCTGTGTTCCATCAATTCCTACAAAGAACGCATCACCTTTGCTCCGTGCTGAAGAGATATACAAAGAGAAATAGCTAAATAGCAGTGTAACCATGGCTCACACTTTCTAACTTTCCTTTCCTTGCTAGGAAACAAATTATTTGAGTGTAATATTTTGTTTTTCATCAGTAAATTAAACTGCACCTGCGAATTCTATTTATTTGGTCTTGTAAATTGCATAGATTTTATGTGGCTCTTCACTCAACTGTTTATAAGGTAAATATGAGCAATAACCATTATATCCCCAAAAGGAAAGTACTACATATTATTTGTTTGCACAAGTGTCTGCATCCTATAAGGCAATTTCCAAAGAACTAAGAGAGGCGGATCTGTCTAGTGGCAGTCAGGAATGGCCTGAATCTGGAGACAGAAGAAAAGTATCATTTTACAGTTTATATGTCCACTAAAGCAGAGTGTGATAAAAACACCTTTCAAATGTTTTTTCACTATCCACTGTTTTCATGCGTTACAGGAAAACAATGTGCAGAAGTAACAACTTCATGCTAAATGCACCCTAGATTCATGGCCATGTAAAGAAATCATGGAAAGCATTGTAGTATCAGAGAGATGCTGGTTGGAAGAGACTTCCAGAGGTCACTTAGTCCAGCTTGAAGCAGGACCAGCACCACCAGCAGATCAGGTCAGCCATGGCTTTGGCTGAATTAGTCCAGAAATCTCCGGGAATGGAGATCAACAACCTCCCTGGGAAACCTGTTCAGTGCTGCAACACTCACCTGGTAGAAAGAGTTTTCCTAATGTCCAAGCTGAACCTCCCAAGATTCAGCCTGGGGCCATTGCCAGTGCTAGTATTGAGAAAAGTGTTGGGTTTTTTGTTTTTTGTTTTTTTTTTTTTTTGCAACTACCCTTCAAGTAGCTTAGGTTGACATTAGATCACCTCCTTAGTATCCTCTTCACCAGATGACAAGGACCCAGCTCTCCCACCCTCTCCAGGTAGGTTACATGCCCAAGCTCCTTCACCACCTGCTTGAACCTCTCCCTCCATATCCCTTTTGAACTGGCGAGCCCAAAACCAGAACTGTATTTCAGGTGCAGTTTCACTGGCACCAAAAGAGATAAAAAATACCCCTGATCTGAAGGCCACACTCCTCCTAAGATAGATGAGGGTGCAGTTTGCCTTATTCACCATGAGAGCACTCTGCAAAAGTGGCTGCTGAGAGTGCTGTAACACACAAATTTAAATCTAAAATTCTGTCTATGCCAGCATACTTTTTTCTCCTGCAAATCTTTGTGGCACTTCACCTGTACAACCTTGCCAAGGTAAGGTTTACTGTGCACTTACAAAAATGATTTGCAGACTTGCTGCTTGTCTGGTGTACGCAATATTTATTTATTAGTGTTTTGATTTATAACTCTTATATAAGAAAGTACATTTTCCAAGCTCTAGGAGATTTTACTGTGAATTAAAAATACAGTCACATAAAAATAGACAAGCTATTGCTCCTCCCAGAAAAAAAGAAAAAAAATAGACACCCAAAATTGCATGAAAGTTTGATTAGTGCCTCTCACTTTATATAACATACAATTAGAATGTTCAGTAGCTCCCACAATTGTGCAGAAATAGATAAGCCATTCTGCAAGCTGCTCTGATTATTGCAAAATTGAGGTTGCAGTGGATCATGAGAAAAGTGAGAATTTTAATGATGTGTGACTTTTATGGAATATCTTGTCTAGGAAGAGGCTATGGTTTAGCTGCTCTTGCTGAATACAGCTATGGCAGTGAGGTACAGGGGCAGCAAAGAGGTCCAAAGCCACCTTTGTGTTTTGACTGACGCTTCCAGTTCTTGGCATGGATGCAGCTCTCATCAATCACAGCTTGGTTGGTTGGGTTGTTAGCTCTAAAGGCTAAACCCTGGCTTCTCAACAGAAAGGAATAAACTATAACTGCTGTGGCCTGAAAGTCATGGGTTGTTAACACAGCTTTCTGCAGCCACTTCACTATGTGTGTGGTACTACATGTGGGCAGGAGACTGGGAACACAGGTTGAACATCAAGAGGAAGGGGAGAGTCAACAAAGGCCACCTGAAGTGTAGAGGAGCTGCTTCTTCACATGACATATGACTGTGGAAATCTCTGTCACAAAATGCTGTGCTTAATAATAGTGTCCATGAGTCTAGAGATGATTGGACAATTTAATGGAACAAAAATAACTAAGGGATATTTTTATAATAAAAAAATGTAATTTGTATGTGATGATTATAAAGAACAACACTAGTTGCTCAGGGTATCCCTAACAGAAGGACAGCTGGAGGCTAAGAGAGTGTTTTGGGGAAGTAATCTTGTGTACACACGCAGTAATTAGGTTTTGCCTAGGGATTTGCTACAGGTCACTGCTACAAAGAGGCTTTTGGGATGCACCGAACTTGCTCTGATCCAGCGTGTCTTTCCCTGTATCCCATCTCTGGTGCTTTCTCTGGAGTCAAGGCAGAGAACAAAGCTCCTCTGGAATAGGATCCAGAGCAAGTCTATGAGTTACCCTTTAAAGGAGCTTCTGCAGTCTGAGCACCAAAAGCTGAAGGGATCTAAGACTACATAAGGCAAATGTTTGTGAATCTCTTCTTATATGTTGAACGTTGAAGGGCCTGTTAACAATCATCTGATCTCACCACATGGCAATACCAGATAGACCACGCTGTCTTGATTTTTTAATTCTGACTTTTTTAAAGCACTCAGCTACTCAAGATGACAGCTGACTTTTAAGTCAGCAGCTCAAGTATGGTGCTTTTCTGTGCAATTTATTAGGGTTTTTTTAAAGAAATTTCAGATTGATTTAAAAGTGCTCACAGACAGACATGCATCAAAAGAAGGGAGAAAGTCAGAAAAGGCGATGCAAAAGTTTCACGTCAGAGTTTTATAAGCTTTAGGTCCTGAAACATCATTCAGCTTATTCCAGAAGAAGGAAGCTTTTCAATTTCCTCTATGACAAACTGTTTTGTAATCACCGACTGTTTTGCATATAGGGCTCCTGAAAACAAGTTCTAATAACTTTATTTTTAGACAGGAAAGTTTTCTCTCTTTCACTTCTTGCAAAAAGAGAGAGGAGTAATTTTGTTTGCTGAAAAATTATAAGAAGAAAAACCTGAGGCAAAGAGTGAACTTGGAAAAACTTAGGAAGGTGAAAATTTCATAAAGATCCTGGTGATACCAACCTAAAGATTATTATTAGAAATCTTTATGAATTCTTAATGATTGCACATCACAACCTATAACCTCAGCAGCATGAACACATTCTCGAGAGCTCAGATAAGAAGTTCAAGTAACATCTTGCCTGAAATGCCTTGGGAAAATACAAGCAAATAAAGACATGTCAGGTACAAAAAGAAGTGTCATTCCACTTTTGTGACACTGGTCTTGGTAAATCCTACCAGTTACATAACTAAAAAAAAAAAAAAAAAGGTTAAAAGCCTGGAAAGGGTTCAAGAAAGAAGGGTAAAATTTGGAAAAATCACCAAAAAATGAAAGTATATATATTTATTTTTCTTTCTTTTCCTTCTAGTTCATTAAATTCAATATAAATATCATTTATCCAAGAGAAAATAAAGAGGTAATCAATTCACAGTCTGTCAGTGGCTCCATCAGGAAGAGAGAATTTTAATTTAGCAAAACCACCCAGCATATAAACCAGAATAAACCATTTTGATCATGGGGAGGTTTACACGGCACCGGGCTTGCTGGCAACAAATGGTACCCAGCTGTCTCAAAGGGGCAAAAGAATTCTTGCTCATGGGATGGCGGGGCTCACTGAGAGGGCTTTAAACTAGGTTTGAAGGGGGTAAGGGATAAAACTAGGTGCACCAGAGATGAGCCTGGAGGCAGCGTGCCGATGTTAGGGATAGACTCGATAGGCCACCTCAAATGCATCTATGCCAATGCACGCAGCATGGGCAATAAACAGGAGGAGCTGGAAGCCATCGTGCAGCAGGATAGATATGACTTAGTTGCCATCACGGAAACATGGTGGGATGACTCCCATGACTGGAGTGCTGCAATGGATGGCTATAAGCTCTTCAGAAGGGATAGGCAAGGTAGGAGAGGTGGTGGGGTGGCTCTCTATGTTAGGGAGTGTTTTGACTGTACAGAGCTACACGATTGTGATGACAAGGTGGAGTGCTTATGGGTAAGGATGAGAGGAAAGACCGATAAGACAGATATTGTGCTGGGAGTCTGTTATAGACCACCCAACTAGGTTGAAGAGATGGATGAATCATTCTACAAGCAGCTGGCAGTAGTGTCAGAATCTTGTGCCCTTGTTCTCGTGGGAGACTTCAACTTTCCAGACGTCTGCTGGAAATACAACACAGCAGTGAGTAAACAATCTAGGAGGTTCCTGGAGCGTGTGGAAGATAACTTCCTGACACAGCTGGTAGGCGAGCCAACCAGGGCAGGAGCCTTGCTAGATCTAGTGTTTATGAACAGGAAAGGACTGGTGGGAGGTGCAGTGGTCGGACGCCATCTTGGGCTTAGTGACCATGACATGATAGAATTCTCAATTCTTGGTAAGGCAAGGAAGGAGGTTAACAAAACCACCACTATGGACTTCTGGAGGGCAAACTTTGGCCTCTTCAAGGCACTGTTTGAGAAAGTCTCTTGAAAGACAATCCTGAAGGGCAGAGGGGTCCAGGAGGGTTGGACATTCTTTAAGAAGGAAAACTTAATGGCTCAGGACCAGGCTATTCCCATGTGCCACAAGTCGAACCGCTGAGGAAAATGACCAGCCTGGCTGAACGGGGAGCTTTTGCTAGGAGTCAAGAAAAAAAGGAGAGTTTATCACCTCTGGAAGAAAGGGCAGGCAACTTGGGAGGAGCACAGGGATCTTGTTAGATCATACAGAGATAAAATTAGAAAGGCAAAAGCTCAGCTAGAACTAAATCTGGCTGTTATTGTAAGGGACAACAAAAAATGTTTTTACAAATATGTTCGCAGTAAAAAGAATCCCAGAGACAATGTCTATCCTTTAATGGATACAGAAGGGAACATTGTCACCAGAGATGAGGAAAGGGCTGAGGTACTTAATGCTTCTTTGCCTCAGTTTTTAATAAGGGGACCAGTTATCCTCAGTGTACTCCGCTCCCTGAGCTGCATGGTGAGGATGAAGAGCAGATTATACCCCCCCTTAATCCAGGAAGTAGTAGTTAGTGACCTACTACGCCATCTGGACACTCACAAATCTGTGGGACCCAATGGGATCCATCCAAAAGTACTGAGGGAACTGGCGGAGGTCCTTGTCAAACCACTTTCCATCATCTACCAGCGATCCTGGTCAACAGGGGAGGACCCAGAAGACTGGAGGCTTGCCAACGTGACTCCCATTTACAAGAAGGGTCGGAGGGAGGATCCGGGGAACTACAGGCCTGTCAGCCTGACCTCGGTACTGGAGAAGATTATGGAACAGTTTGTCTTGGGAGCACTCACATGGCAAGTTCAGGACAAGGAGGGCATCAGGCCCAGTCAGCATGAGTTTATGAAAGGCAGATCCTGCTTGACCAACCTGATCTCCTTCTATGACCAGGTGACCCACCTATTGGATGAGGGGAAGGCAGTGGGTGTTATCTACCTTGGTTTCAGCAAGGCCTTTGGCACTGTCTCTCATGACATACTCCTTGAGAAGCTGGTGTCTCATGGCTTGGACAAGTGTAC
>JAVJGG010000054.1:42951273-42977425 GCA_035590195.1 Aviceda cuculoides
TTGGATATTAGGAAAAATTTCTTCACAGAAAGGGTTGTCAGACATTGGAATAGGCTGCCCAGGGAAGTGGTTGAGTCACCATCCCTGAAGGTATTCAAAAAGCGCATGGATGAGGTACCCTGTAACATGGTCTAGTGGGCATGGATGACGGTTGGACTCAATGATCTTGTAGGTCTTTTCCAACCTAAATAATTCTATAATTCTATGATTCATTACATCAAGTGATTGGAAGCAAAAGCTAAAGAGATACATATTAGAAATATGGGACAAAAAGTTAAATGGAGAATATAATTCACTAGGGGAAGAGTTTGACTTTGAATATGGTGAATTGTTAAATGATAAGCTGATTTTCTAGAAGGGCTGTGTTGGGTTTTTTTAGGCAAGACAAACAAAAGTCTAGAAGATGGATCTGCTAATATAATTGGCACCACTGGATGAGTACCCAGTGATGCCTCCTGAGGGTTTGCACACCTTTAACACGGTGCACAGCTGAGTGGCTGTAAGCCAAGACTAACCTGAAGTGACACAGGAATGTGACTGCTGGGTGTAAGCAAAGCTCTGTGAAGGCTTGACAGAAAAATAAAGCCAAAAATAAATCCCCAGGAAAGCGATGGTTTTAATTATCACTCAGAACACAAAGACAGGAAGCTCATTATATTAAATACTGGCTGGCTATGAGCGATGTAGCACATGAAGAGCATAAGGCTGACCCACTTACACAATTTGGTATGAACATCTCTGACCTTGAGAGTCTAGCAGGCCTAATGCTTGGGGCAAGATGGTGTGACAAGTGTATGATTAAAAAGTACCGCCAGCTAGGGGGTGTTTAATAAATACGTGATGAAAATCGAATTATGAACAAAACCAAGCGATTATTGTCTATGAAGAGAATCATTACGTACCACAGGAAGATGGAGACGCATGTGGCTGGATCACCAACAGACCAATATTTCACCTGTTACTTTCTGTGTTTCCAAAGACATGAGTACTTGAGTTATTTGAGTAAGGCTCTCCAGAAATGTTTGTACTGGGGGAAGTGGACCTTAGATGAGCAGTCAACTTGAGTTTGCTCAGGGTTCACAGGATCACAGAGCAGTGCAGCCAAAACACATGGGATTGGGGAAGAACTTTCTGGGAAAGCTGCGTCTGGCTTTAAGATCTATTAATTTATGAGACAACTGTGAAGACTTTCATTGGTAGTTGCAACAGAACTTGCAGTTCATGGAGACAGGAGAGAAGTAACACTAGATGAAATCTGTCCAGGATGGAAATTAAGTCATAACATTAATGATAATAAAATACTAATTACACCTAGAGCAGCATTTTAATAATGATAATTCAGATTATGTTAATATACCATTCTCTTTAAACATGCTAACTACCTGTTCAAATTGTAGAAGGTCAATGCAATTTGCGGCTCGCTCTCATTAATTTTTTTCTTATATGCTGAAATTCTTCACTGTCTTGGCTGAAGTCCATTTTCCTTTTTCAATCAGCAGTTTACATTTTAAATTTATTCATTAGGTAATAAAAAATCTTTAATTAAAGAAGTAATTTATTCTTAATAGCTTCAGGTCCTATAAACTGACAAAAAGTATTGCTTTAACCCATTTATTAAAGTCTGAGTGACACGTTATCTCCCAAGAATGCTGAAGACGATATGATCGTTATCAGTTTTGTTTACTCAGCACACACAGAGGACTCATGGCTGTGTAGAGATGCTGGTGTCTTTTATTACTTAAACACTTATTAGAGGACCTGCTTGGTGATTCTATGCACTAAAATTGTCATGGGATCATGGAATCATTTAGGTTGGAAAAGATCTTTAAGATCATTAAGTCTAACCGTAAACCTGACACTGCCAAGTCCACCACTAAATGTTGTAAATTATGTTTGATATCAGTTTGATTAACACACTTTTCAGCTCTGATAAATATGGCCAGGGTAAGAGTTAATACTTTAAAGGGCTTCTTTTGGTGTGTTAGCTGAGTTTCAAGATGCTGTTTGACAGAAGTTGAGGGAAGGAGGAGAGCAAAAAAAGGTGCTTTGGCTATGTGGGTATGTCTTTTGCCAGATCTAAAAGAAGAAGGAATTGCTGCGAAAGATGGACTGTAAGTATACTAAAATCAGCTGGATTTTTATACAGCAAGGTCTTGTCTTATTCCTTTCATGCCCAGGGTTAATGCTTTCAGTGCCAAGTGAATAATGCACTAGTCTTGCATAGCAGGGGGGGAGGAGATGGGGAAGGGAAAGGAGGAAATAAATTTGGCTTACAGCTATATTTTCCCCCCTGGGCTTGATCCAAAGCTCAGTCAATAGAAGATGTTCTATTAGTTTGGCAGGACATTGTATTGGGCCCTGTATTATCCTGGGATACAGTGTTTTGTGAAATGCAGAATAGATATTCTATGGATTCTGCTGAATTAGGCTTTATTCCTACTTAAATAGATCACAGACTAGCCAGGCAGAATTGCAATTTCTACATTCAGAGAATGAGTTCTTCCACTAGTCTCTCAGAAGCTGAACCCTACACACACCTTTGTCCAGGTCTGTGGTCTATAGGAGGTAATATGCATTCTGAGAATGTCTCGCAATTGAAATGAACCAGGTGTATGTATACATGAGTCATAATCTGAAGAAAAGCTAGATGCTTAACTGGCCTGTCTTGGAAGGGAGTTAAGGTCTGAATGTCTGATATTTGCTCTGTAAGTAGACAAGAACCCCTTCCTCAGTGCTCTGTGTAAAGGCACAATCAAGCCACACTTAGTGTATTTGCAGATATTCTCTAAGAATGAGAGAATTGATCATTTTTAATGGTTGCTGTCAATTTAAAATTTCCAATCACTCTTTTTAAGCACAATTTCTCTATTTTCAGGTTCAGAGAAAGGATTCCAGGGACACTCACTGAAGTTCATCATTTATAGAAAATCGGTGTGTATGTAGATCACATCACAAGTGAATACTTAGGAAACAGCAGTTCATGATGAATGTAAAAAATCAGAGATTAGCTCTAGAACTGCTCATCTGAATTCAAAAGTAAAATGTTGTAAATAACCATTACAACTGTCATGCATTTAGCAAAGCTCCAACAATTATCTGTTTCATGAATTGGATCTTGTCAGCATTTAGGAGAAAAAGAGATGGAGAAAAAGAGAGAGAGAGTGAGCAAGTGCAATAGTGATTTGCCAGGAATGTTCCTTCATTGACAGAGGGTTGAAAAATATAAAAGAAGTTATGAGCAAATGTAATGATAATTTGTGATGACATAAAATCAGCTTCATTGCCTGGCGTGTTTTGAAGATCAAGATTTTGCACTGTCTCTCCAGGTTGTCCTGCTTGAAATATTCCAGCAAGTTCTGGGACTGGTGTGCTTCAATGGATGTAGGCTGGAAAACCAGAAACCTGGTAACAAAATGTTCTGCACAATTACCTAATTGCTGTGGAAACTGCTTTCTGAATTTAAAACATCCTTTTCACTGCAAAGTTTGCACAGTATCAAATAGTCCCACTTTGAGGGAATATTTCAGGACCTCAGATGAGGGCTTCCCAAGGGAAAGGATTTTTCTTACATGGTAATTTGTATCAAATTAATCTGACTCTCAAGACCTGATCAAAAATGAATAAGCATTAAGCAGAGAAAAGAGAATGTTCTAATATACTTTAACTCTATATTCATTGGTTTTCATGGCTTTCTTGAAATTAAATTTACATATAAAAGAACTCAATTCCTTTAGTGTATAAGAAACTGAGACATGTAAATATACAGCTTCAGTGTCAATAGACCTGACCCAAAAGCTCTTCGTTCAAAAAAGGAACAATCATTTCAGCTGAAAGCTAGAAATGGAAGCTGTCTTTTGAACAGTGCATGTCTGATCTTCTGTAAACATCCCTCCCACTCTTATCTTATCTCATGGTGTCTCTTATAACACCTTAGGATGCAACTGCATCTGTCCCTCTGGCAGTTGGCCCCGACACCTCAATTCAGTATTAGTTTTTTATAAAAGATATTTTTTCTAGTTCTTACCCAACCTTCTCTTCCCTCTTTACATATTTTTAAACTTCAGAATTATAACTGATTTTTCAGCATATGAGGATGCTGATGGTTTTGATGGTGGTGTTACATGGTATGTTTTACTGAAGATGTTAAAAACATTTTTTTTTTTCTTTTCTGGACCAAGATAAATTTTTGCTTTCCTATCAAGAACTGATCAAATGATAGTGTGACTTCAAGTTGCTATGGAAACCAGCCTACCAGAAAGTAAAGCTACTTTAGAGATTAAATTTTCAATTTTCAGTTTTATGATGCCTATATATGCCTTCATAGTTTCAAACATTGGATAACATTCTTAACTCCCACTGACTGCAAAACATACTTAATACATACAGACATACTCAGCACAAAGACTAAGTTGTCAGTGAGGTCTATAAAGACAAAGCTGCAATATTTATCATTATCATTTGAAATAAAAAAATAATAACATCTTTACAAAAGCATACTTCTGCTCTATATGCATTTTTATCAGTTCATAAACTGAATCCAATACAAACTGTAGCAAAATATATAAAGAGAAAGAAAACACTTTTATTTCAATAATCCCCAAAGACTTCATATGGTCATCAGATAGTAAAGTTTAATATATAAATAGTAAAGAAAACAGTTGCCCGCTTTCTTCTCTGCCAGTGTTCAAAATCCATTTTACAAAAATTTTATGGAATATTGTCTTAGATGAACTGCAACTGGTTTTGCAGTCGCTCCTTTTTAGGTGAAATACATTTTGAATTGGTCCTCCAACCAACAGAAAGTAACATGGAGAAAAAAGAAACCTAAATCAGATACTGGATGTTATGTCTGTTTTCTGTAACTCAATTAAATAAAAACTTTAAAGGTAGCTGTAGAAAGTAGCATTAAGAAGATCTCCATAGGCATTTCCAGTTTGTTCAAGAATACAACTCGCCAGGCTAACCTGCTGGCTAATGCAAGGTGGTGTAGCTCAGTAGCTCTGTATCTCTTCAGGGATTTGCAACAACTGAGTTACTGAACCAAAGACTACAACTGAGGACAATTTACAGAAAAATACTGGATATAAAGGTTCCTCAGACAACAAGGAAATTTTTCACAAAGATCCTGAGGATTGTGTCATTATGAATTACTTCAGTGCTGCAATTTGCACACATCATTTGGACTGGACAAGAAGAGCTCCTCTTTCTGCATAGCAAGCAGGGGAAAAAGCTAATTATACTTAGGGTCACATCTATCATTGTCTACCTATGTCCAGTTAAATTATGTTGAAGGCTTTTCTTTTTTTTTTTTTTTATTTTAAAGTGTGCAATACGGTCAAAGCTTGTTGGCAGCAGAAGGTGACAAGAGAGAAACCCCTTAGCAGAGTGGTAGCTCATAAAAACATGAGCTACTGTTTTCCTTTGAAGTTCTAAGCTCCATTGACTCGAGCATGGTTTCATGGAAGTGAACGACGGGAATATGTTGTCACTTACATAGGTGACACCTAGCTGTTGCTGTCTACCGGCTGTTTAGACTATGCCAGTCATCAAGCACCAGTTAACTGAGACAAACACCTGCGGAGATTCATTTATCACACCCCTGAAATAATGTCCAAGATAGGTGAGTTGAATCGTATCCTGAATAGCTCTTTATCATATGCAGAGAGAACCCAGACAATAACTAAAATGAGATGCTAGCTTTTAGGCACACAGATTTACTGAGATGAATCCCACTTCTGGTAGGCGACAAATCCCCACGAAGTTCAAGCAAATGGAGAGAACATCGTCCCAGAGACCGTGGGATGTACAGAAAACTTGTACTTTCACAGCAGCTGGATCCCCAAAGTGCATCTGGCTCTAGGATGCTCCAGGAAAGAGGGCACAGAAATTCAAATCAGTTAGAGGCAAGAGGGCATTTAGGGAGATGGCGCTCCTTGGCTGCTCCTGATTCCTGTACTTGAACACGTAGCTCAGTGGAGGGAGATTTACCGTCTCGCAGACCGTGCTGTGTGCCAGGCTGAACACTAAGCAGTGGCATACACGCTACGTAGTTTAAAACCAGCGGGAGTGCCTTTACACAGCAGTGTACTCTGCAGGGTAGGTGTACTCTGTGGCTCTCCATGCATTAATTTTCTTCAAGGAAACAGGATCATCAGACTTCCCTGCAGAGGAGCAATCAGGCATGCAACAGTCAAGGTGGGACCAAAAGGGAGAATACATAAGATCTGCAGCTATTTCACTGGTTGAATCTGGTAATACTCCTCTTATCTATCCCACAGGAGGTGAACAGCAATGTTTTTCTGGGGTATGAGAATAAAAAAAAATATTTCAGAGCTGGAATTGGTTTTTAGGTTATCAGCAAAGCTACCCACGTTTACAGCGTGGTGGAGTTTGAATCCTTGTTCGCTTACTCCCCTTCTTAAACGTAGTGGAACTGAGTCTTTCCACAGGGTAAGAGCTCTAGAGTGACGCAAGTGTCCCACTGATTCCAACCATATAAACTCCAGGCAGATCTTCATCCTACCAAAATTACATTTCTGCTTCTTCTCTCCCTATCACAGCTCTGTGTTTGCCGCCTTCTTCCCACACCATTTATCTCCCAACCTCATGGCCTGTTCTGTGTTTTCCTTTTCAAGGTTTCATCTTCCTTCTCTTCATGGATAGCTTTTGTGCCCATCATGTGCAGGGACTGCCTTGGGGTGAGATAAGAGGTGAGGCTCTTTATTGCAAGCACTGAATCCAACAAAAGATAAAATATTAAAATATGACAGATTTACTAGTGTATTTAAGATGAATTCTGCACAACTACCAAGTGCTTTGCAATCAATTTCTTCATGTCTCCACCTGCAGCTTGTTAGCAATGCACCTGGCTCCAGCATTACAGGGGTATGGATTCATATTAGAGGTTGTCATGCAGTTGTGTAGGCACATGAATTTTCCACACACATGCTTCTCTGTTTGGGTGATTACTGCAGCAGAAATACTTGCTTCATTGCTAATATATTAAATAGGCTGCAGACACTAGCAAAATCTTGCTCAACAAAGGAAAAAAAAAAAAAAACTACCAGCACATGCTGCAGTCAGGAACATCTAAATGACAGCCATGTAATCATTATTGCCATGTAATAATATAGCTTAGATATGGTCTCAGAAGCCTGGATGAAATGATCACACTGTAGCTCCCATTGTTAGTGGTAAAAATGAACTGAAGGAGGCACGGGGGATATGGCAGGCATTGTTTTGAAGCTGCTTGCTGACCTTATGCTATGTATATAATTCTGGAGTGTGGACTGTGTTTATGCTGGTTTTATGCAGCACATAGACCATGGTCCATTCCCATGTGGTATCCCAGTGTGAATAATAGGGTTGGAAAATCAATGGCTGAGAAAAAGGACACGAGTTGGAGATAAACAGTCAAAGGGGCAGAGGTGGTGAGAGAGTGTGAGTGAGTCTTGTTCCTTGAACATGGTAGAGGCAGTAAATAAATGGAGAGACTGGCTATACAAGTTGCTTAGGTGTTCCATTGGAGATATTTGGCATTTCTACAATCCGAGCCCACTTTTCCTTCACTTCTATTATTTTCCAAATAAAAGATGATGAAGTACTGCCACTACCAACCCCCGTGTTAGCATTGTGTTATATTTACATGTCAATGAGAAAATTGATAGCAGCTAAAGCATGAATTCATTCGTTTCTTTATTTCCTGATAAAAATCAAGACTGTTCGATCCATGATTCAAGGTCAGAATTGACACTGCACTTCCAGAGGGCATAGTCATTGATCACTGGAGGATGTTTTTTGTAAACAAACCTTAGTAGAACAAGTCAATATCTACTTCAGCCTTTTCACACAGTAATGTTTTCTTCAGAATTAGAACTGAGTTGAAAAAAGACTCCTTTCCATCTCTTTATAAGGGAAAGTTGTTGGATGTTTTTTTTCTGTGTCTTTCCAAAACAAGCCCAGAAGTTTATCATAGTTGCATTGTTGTGGTTGTTTTTCTTCATTTACTTCTGCAAAAAACAGCTTTCTCCTATTTATATTTACCTAATTTTGGAGAGTCACATACCTAAACTCTCTGCTTTAGACTCACTATATGGACAACAGAGAAAACCAGGCAGAACCAGGGTGTGATTCAGCCAACTCAAATCAGAGTCATTCTCTACAACTACCTGCCTTCACTGACAGTATAAAGAGCATGAGTTCTATAGGTCCTCTGTGGAGCAAGGGATCTCTTAGTTTTAAAGCTTGGCATTTCTGAAGTAAAGATCATATCGTTCCTTTCTGCTGTCAAGAAAATTATCTGTTAACTGGAAAGTGAAGCCCAGAGCTGGCATTCGGCAGAGCAGACTTATTACAAAAGACGACACCTGAGATGGAGGATATGGGTGAGTCTCAAGATTCTTATTTTAAAGCTGATTTCTCCCTAGCTTCAACTTCCCAAGTGCAACTCGTTTACATACAGGCTACACTTTTTTCCCCCACAGTTTTCGTATTTCACAGAAGACTGGCTGCCTTTTTAATCTAAAAGGAACTTGATTACCTTTTAATTAAAATAAGGCTTTGGTTTTATTTTAAAAGGAAGTTGGTTGTGTTTTATCTGGATACATAGTAATACAAAAAGTCATGACAGCTGACAGAACTTCTGGCATGGCCAGACAAAAATACCACCACACGTGGCATCAAACACTTTCTATTTTTGTGCTGACATAGCACAGATTTCAGTTTCAGTCACCTGCTCACCTTGCATATGGGAGTAGCTGGAACACAAATATACCTTTGTATGGCTGTACTTATATCAAGACACAAGCTGGATGCCCTTCTGGTTAGGTTCCAATTAATTCCTGGCACTAGAGCTCAAACTTAGCTGTCCCAGGCAGATGCAGTTAAAACTTGGCTTTTGTTATCTCTCAGCAACAGTAGTCACAGATTTACCAGACAGGACCGCAGGTCTGTACTCCTCCTCCTCTCCTGTTATATGACAGGGAAGGAACTATAGTGCCATATTATCACTGTGTTTCCATCCAAACACAGGCAGTTGAACTGGAAAACACATGTTGCTTGGCAATTGGTACAAATCTGATGCTAAGCTTGTTTCATAGTAATTAGTCTGGGCATGGCAGTTATTGAAATATTCAGAAAATCATGAGTTGTGTTCATCCATCCTAAATGTTTCACAGATTTTTCAGCACAAACATCATTGGATTAAGTATTTGTTCAAGATAACTCTTCTCCAAAAGGATTTCCATGAGAATGTCTAGACTCCCACCCAAAAGTTTCCATTGGTTTGTTGGCCAGCAAAAATCAGTGACAATAGACTTAGAAGACATCAATAAACAGCAAAAGAAAGCATGTAAAAACTCCCAATACAACAGTTGAAAAAACTCTATGCAGTTAATCATCTCAATTATTAAATGAATATTTATAAACAACCCATATCTTTAAAGACATTCAGGATCAGTTCAGAATGGGATCAATTAAAATGAATCAATTTAAACATAAATTACTTTCAAAAGAAATGGTTTGACTAGTGAAGTCAGTGCAGAGTTGATTAAGCAGCTTGGTGTGTAGAGGTTGCAGCTTACTGGGTCTAGCTTCTAAGAAAATAAGATGTTTTTCTTACTACTAATCCTTCTGTTACATCGTTTTTACCGTGGTATGATGAAGTAGAGTTATTTCTTGTTTATAATGCTGTACTAAAACAAGACCATGGCTTGAGCTGATGCTGCACATATGTGCTATGCTCTGGAAATCTCTATTTTAAATGTGGACAAAGCAGTGTATGCTTAATTTAGGGGTGGCAGAGTCAAAGCAACTGTGTTTATACTCTCTCACACAGCACTATTTAAGGTGAATGAAAGCAAATCACATGACCCATTGCAGGATTTGACCTGGAGAAGATAAAAGAATAATAAAAAAAGTTATACTAATGTAAATCAAGATTACCAGCTTTGAGATAGAAATATAGAATAACTGCTGGTTTTTAAAGGCCATAAATGTGAGAAATTCAGGCAGACTGAAGACACTTTCTGGGAAGGTACACTGCTATGTCCTTACAGACACACAAGAGTAAGTGATTACAAGGTGGAAGGAGGGAACTGCTGGGAAGAAGGAAAGCTTTTTTCAAGAGAAGTATGTCTGAACTCAGGGGGAGGCTTACCTTTGTTGAGAAGGTGAACACAAAGCTAAAGAGAACTTTAAAAACTAGAAATAGGTGTAAGGTTAAATTAAAAAAAACCCACATAGGCAAGCTGAAGCTTCAAATGGCAGTTTCAGCAGCTGCAAGTTACCAAATTTTCAACTAAATTCTAGTCTGAGCAGTTGAAGAGGATCCAGAAAGCAAAATGTGATCAGTAACAGATTTATGGATGCTGTAATTGGGCTGAAAAGGATGAATTAATGGATCGTGACTCCTCTGACTCACCATAGTGCAAGGACAGGGCCAAAAGTGGTCTTTGGTATGTGAAAATAACCTTTCAGTCATTAGGTAAAGGTTGGGTATAGCGACAGAATGGGAAACAAGAGACTATGAGGCAATAGATACTAGCCAGCAATTGCCTCCCCTTTCTAGAAGTTTTCTTGTTCTGTTTGACTAGATGGTAAAAAACCTTTTCAAACAGTGCTGTGCCCAGTGGTGCACACAAGTGAACAGCTCTGACTTACTGCTGATATGCACTGTGTGAATTGCATCCACTTGCCACTGCTGACCCTCACTAGGGCACAAAGTACGCAGACTTAGCCTTTTTCTGGTCATTGAACAGATATATTTACCCACTATTTTTATCTATTCAGTTTTACATCACTAATTTTAAGGGAGAGTTTGAAACAGGATAATGAAATTATTCTTCTATTTCCTCCTATTGTTGGTTCCAGGAAGCTCCTCTTAAGCATGAGTGGGCAGCTGGGCAAGTTTTTTCAGAAGAGGGTTGCATTTACTATGAATGACCAACATGAAAAAGCTCTTTAGAAAATGTGATTACTTATTTTGCAGTTCTAAAAGTAAACACTTTTGAAAATCTGTCCTGATTGTAAATGTCAAAAACTTGTTAATGAATACAAGTGTTTGTGGGGAGGAAGGAGAAATGTAGAAGGGTGTTTGCTATGCATATTCACAGGGCTGAATTTCACCCTAAAGAGCAAATAAGGATGGCTTTACTAAGTTTGATTGTTATTACTATATTTCTGATTCTTAATAGAGCAATGTGACTAGAAGAAATGGAAACCTAATTGGTTATATTTGATTGCTGTACCATCAGTCATTCATCCATCCATCCACGCATTTAATGAAAGCTACTGAAGTTTCCCTCATAAGTAATAAGCAAAAATACATCCTAGAATTAATTCAGGCATTGCAAGATGTCCACTTAATTTTACCGGGTATACTAAATCAATTCTGTGCTTCATTCAATGCATTGCAAGGAGCTGGCTGGTGTCGTGGTTCAACCCCAGCCAGCAACTAAGCCCCACACAGCCGCTCACTCACTGCCCCTCAGTGGGATGGGGGAGAGAACTGGAAAAGTAAAAGTGAGAAACTCGTGAGTTGAGATAAAGACAGTTTAATAGGGAAAGCAGAAGCCGTGCATGCAAGCAAAGCAAAGCCAGGAATTCCTTCCCCACTTCCCATGGCAGGCAGGAGTTCAGCCATCGCCAGGACAGCCGGGCTCCATCACGCCGAGTAACGGTGACTTGGGAAGACAAATGCCATCACTCCGAACACCCCCCTTCCTTCTTCTCCCCCCAGCTCTATGTGCTGAGCATGGTGTCCCATGGTCTGGAATATCCCTTGGGTCAGTTGGGGTCAGCTGTCTCGGCTGGGTCCCCTCCCGACTCCTTGTGCCCCCCCAGCCTCCTCGCTGGTGGGGTGGGCTGAGGAGCAGAAAAGCCCTTGGCTCTGGGCAAGCCCTGCTCAGCAGTAATGAAAACATCTCTGTGTTATCAACACTGTTTCCAGCACAAATCCAAATCATAGTCTCGTACTAGCTACTATGCAGAAAATTAACTCTACCCCAGCCAAAACCAGTACACTGGCAAGATCTTCATCTGTTATTAACTCACAGTGCATATGAAGATAATACTTTTATTCTATTATGAATAGTTTTGGGTTTTTTTTATGGCACTTTGGATTCCATTTTTTCCATTTTTATCTAGACTCAGTGTTGAATGACATCAGGTTTCGTGTTATGTCAATTCTTTTTGGTTTCTGACCTTTCAGCATAGCGATGAAGAACAGATAAAGAAAATAAGCTCGAAAGAGATAAACACCTTCAATAAATAGCACATCTCAAGCTCATTGGAGAGTTAGCGACAATGCAATTAATGAAAAAAAATTGTGACTCCTCTGTGTCTCATAATGATTAAATCGAATGTTCCACCTGATGTTTAAACACTAAAGCCCTGGGTCATCCCTGGTCACCTGACTGAGAAGCCTGTGCTTGAGATCCATTTCACTTTACTTCAAACATATAAAATTTAGGCATGTAGGTCTAACTTAGTCAAAGGCTTCCCATGTACAACATGGAGAGGTATAAATAACTTATTTTAACACTTATTTAAGCTAGGGTGAACCATTTTCTGGAGATGTTTGTCTTCTGCATTAGCCATAGAAGTGTTGGGAAATTTTCTACCCTGCATATATCTCCAGACTTCCAGTTCTTATTTTAAAGAATTATCCATTATTTAAAGTGATTCCACTCATTAGCCACAGAACTTGCTAGTGACTTACTGATGACACAGAAATACATCCTTCTGCTCTCAGATGAGAATATCAGGTCTGTTGAGCAGGTCATCTGTTATAGTCCTGATTTCCTTACCACTTCACAGGTGCTTGTGCTCCCAACTCTTCTCCAAGAGGAGATTTTTAGTATCTCCTGAGTGCAGAAATACACAGACTTAGTCCATAAAAGAACAAAGATTTTTTGCTACAGACAAGATTGTGTCACTCATGTTTCAAGCAGCTAACCCTGGAATCTAGATTCCTACCGCAAGTGCTAAAACTTCTTGTGCAGCCTGCTTTGGGATCTAGCTGAACGCTTCCCTAGACTCCATTAACTGTATTGACTCGGTCTGCATTGACCAAGATACCTCGCTCCCATATAGAAAATCACCTGTAAGTGCCTTAATCCTGGTGCTGAATCCACACTCCAAACAACTACTCGCATACAGAAGAAAGAATTGCTAAAAAATGCTGTTTGCTTGCTTTCTGCTTTGCTTTCCCATCACTATCATATCAGGCACCACTTCATAATTTTAAATCTTGTCAAAAGTCTTTTAGGATGGCAATTAGCTGACAAGACAAAACCATAACAACTAAAAAAAATAACAGTACACTATCAATATTTATTACATATTAATGATCGGTTGCGTCAGTGAAAGACAAACTGGGCTTTGAATGCATTTTGGGACACAAAGACTGCTCCAGCTTACATGTCTGGAAGATAAATATTTAAGTTCAAACTAGTCAATTGTAGACTCCCCTAACAGTTAATGGAAGGGAACAAGTACCTCCAGAGGGCAGTTCGTAGTGCTGTGATGGATCATATCTTTCTCTACAGACTAAAGGATGTACAGAGAATGTCTAGATATTTAACTTGTAAATGCCTAAAAGTTGTTGAGATTAATTCTAACCAAAATGTCAATGTCATCTCTTTTTATAGGTATAGTATTTTTTACCCATTTAATCAGTCTGATATTGGAAAAGTGGTATGCTAAAAGTTGCTAAAGAAGTGCAATTTAATATATTCAGTATTAAAGCTGCAAAGGGAAATAGATACTACAACATGGGAAAAACTGTTAGCATCATTTTTAAGTATTGAATTGGCATATGCCTATATATGTCCTCACATTTTCTTTATGCTTTAAATGCAGCTGAATCTGACCTAAATGTACAAAGCCCCCTACTTAACTTACTTCATGTTAGATGATAAGGTTTTCATACCATCAGTAACAGAGCATGACTCAGCCCAGGTGACTTGTTTTCAGGTCTGGTACATGGTAAAGTAAGCCTAGGTTCTCTGGAAATGTATTTGCAGGTACCTGCAAATCTGTCAGTGAACATGGTCTGCATTTTGTGTTTGTAATAAAACCTGAAAACAAGTGAATTTTGGGTGGTTTCTTGATGTGTGTGTGTTTGTGCACATACATACACATGGTATATATGCCTTCCACATCTCCACAAAGCATTAAGAAAATATTGTACATGAGGGTCTTCCAACTCGTTGCAAAATGGAGTGTAATATCCTCTTCATTGCAGTCTTTGACTTTGTTAAAATCAGTGGCCAAAGTGCCATCACCTCCACTGGAAATGAGATTTATTTCCACAGACCTAGGTTCTCACCATTTACAACTAGTTCTGGTTTTCACAGCCCTATGCACGGGAGTATCATCTCATTCATAAATTTTTTCTTGATGGACAAAAAGAAAGATGAAGTTTTGCAGAGGGTTTTTTGGAAGTTCAGCAAACCAGTCAGAGCAATTTCAGCAAACAGCTTGCCTAGTGCTCTGAACAAATAAAGACAGACAAATCTCCACAACTCTTAGACAAGTTAATTCAGGGCATGAAGTTTTATGTCTAACTCCACATGCCAGACAAACTGCATATTGTGCACATACTGCCTATCTCTGCAGCGCAAGTACAACAGAACTGATAGGTGACAAAGCTCCTAATTTCTTGGATTTTTGAGGTAGAAATATTGGAGCCTTACATAGAAAGTACAAAAATGAAGAGGAGAGTGGGTGTTTGTCAGGAAGGCACTCCGGGTCTGCCCAGTCTTGCTTTTGTCTTCCTTGGCATTCCTGGTGCTCAGCTCAGTTTCTGTGCTGCAGTGTTGGGAGCAGGGTCTTTTATCTAGTACTAGAAATAACAGCCTAGTTTTTTTCTGCAGTCATAAAGTGGGATTAACAAATGTAAAATCACTGGAAATGCAACAAAGAAACAATGATGAGTTGTCATTTGCATTTTTAAACATGACTGATTTTTTTCCTCCTGCAGAAAAATGGGATTGAAATTTAGTGGTTGTGGTTCATTTGCCTAAATACATGTGTGTACTACCATCTCAGATGCCATAAATTCAACAGATATTCTCCAAAAGTGCCTGGATCTTCCATATCCCCTCTGTCACGTCTGTCAGCCCTTTCAGCATATTTTAGATACCCTGCAGTTTATCAGATGTCCATAGTTCCCTGTGTTTATAGAACTGACTATTATTGATGACGGAAAAAACAACATCACACATACACATAAAAAACAATCCCATCTTTTTATTCGAGTTCTGTATATTTAACTGAAAGAGATAGAGCTGCTGAAATCTGTTGCCTGACCTAATATGCAAATAATCCCTTGGACGATGAAGGACTATTGGTATTTTTCCCTGCACGAATAGTTACACACAGCCTTCAAAAAGAGGTCCTGATTATTAAATATGATCAAAAAATTGTATGAGCAACTCAGAAAGGTTTTGTGTTACCTTTAGGGAAAGTGTTGGAAAATTAGGTCAACCAAACAAATCAGCCAGGGGAGAGAGGAAAGTATAACTGTTATCAACATAGACAAGCTTTGGAGCTTGTTACGAGGTAGGACACTCAAGTCTTTGAAGTGTTTGTAATTGTTTATGGTTTTCAGTTTTTAAATAGACAGATGGAATGGGCCTTATTTTCAGGAGGAGTAAGCCGGATCCCTTTGATTTAATCTAGTTTACATCAACTTTGACCTCCAGGACATGTGAATAGTGTGGGGATTGTAGATTTATCCGTGGGTGGCAGAGTGGTCCACTTGGCAGCAGATAGGACTGACTGGCAGGTGATTTGTTTCTCTTCCCTTGACTTGCTGAGAGGCCTAGCTCCCGGGGCAGGCAAAATAGGCAGCTGTGTGCTGTAGCACGCAGGTGGAGGCAGAAAAGAATAAGGCTTTCCTGTGTGTTTTGCCTCTAGGAGAGCCTTGGGGGAAAAAAAAAAAAAAAAGTCTTGTGACTTAGTGGCCTTCTATGATGGCGTGGCTACAACAGTGGACAAGGGAAGAGCTACGGATGTCATCTGTCTGGACTTCTGTAAGGCCTTTGGCATGGTCCTGCGTAACATCCTTCTCTCTAAATTGGAGAGCTATGGATTTGATGAGTGGACTGTTTGGTGGAGGAGGAATTGGTTAGATGGTGGCATCCAGAGGGTAGTGGTCGACAGCTCAGTGTCTAGATGGAGATCAGCGATGAGTGGTGTCCCTCAGGGGTCCGTACTGGGACCAGTACTCTTTAAAATCTTCATCAATGACATAGTCAGTGGATCAAATGTACCCTCAGCAAGTTTGCAGATGACACCATGCTGAGCAGTGAGGTTGACACACTTGAGGGATGGGATGCCATCCAGAGGGACCTGGACAAGCTGGAGAAGTGGGCCCATGTGAACCTCAGGAGGGTCAACAAGGCCAAGTGCAAGGTCCAGTTCCAGGGTGGGGAGATATCAATACAGTCTGGGGGATGAAGGGATTGAGAGCAGCCTTGCAAAGAAGGACTTGGGAGTACTGGTGGATGAAAAGCTGGACATGACCTGGCAATGTGCACTCACAGCCCAGAAAACCAACTATATCCTGGGATGCACCAAAAGCAGCATGACCAGCAGGTTGAGGGAGGGATTCTGCCCCTCTGCTCTGCTCTGGTGAGACCCCACCTGAGTCCTGCATCCAGCTCTGGGGTCCTCAGCAACGGAAAGACATGGACCTGTTGGAGCGGGTCCAGAGGAGGGACGCAAAGATGATCCAAGGGCTGGAGCACCTCTGCTGTGAGGACAGGCTGAGAGTTGGGGTTGTTCAGCCTGGAGAAGAGAAGGCTCCGGGCAGACCTTACTGCAGCCTTCCAGTACTTAAAGGGGGCTTATAAGAAAGATGGGGACAGACTTTTCAGTAGAGCCTGTAGTGGCAGAACAAGGGGTAATAATGGTTTTGAACTAAAAGAGTGCAGATTCAGACTAGATATAAGGAAGAAATGGTTTATGATGAGGGTGGTGAGGCACTGGCACAGGTTGCCCAGAGAGGTGGTCGATGCCCCATCCCTGGAAACATCCAAGGCCAAGTTGGATGGGGCTCTGAGCAACCTGATCTAGTGGAAGGTGTCCCTGCTCATGGCAGGGGGGTCGGACTAGATAAACTTTAAAGGTCCCTTCCAACCCAAACTATTGTATGATTGTATGATTCTATGACACTGTGAACAAATGATATGATGGCAGCTGTAGCCCTTTCAAAAGCACTAGTTACCCTTTCTCCCTCAGCCATAACGTATCTGCCATATCCCTCACTTATCCCCCAGTGCAGACCCAGGATAGACCCAGGCTGTTATCTCTGCGGCACAAAAATTTAAGCTGAGAACATCTACATCAGTTTTACCTGGGCTGGAGTTGGAAGCTGTGCTGCCTACAACGAGCCTTCTTTAGGTTGCTCAGCCTGTCTGCAAATCCAGCTATTTTTGCTCAGCAACTGAAACTTGTACCTGAGTGCCCAATTAGAATAATCTGTTTTTTGACTTGGTCTTTCCACAATTGTAACATCGGGAGATTCATACTTACCAGTTTCAGAAAGTACTTTGAAATCTACAGGAGGCAGTTTGCTGCAGGACACACGACTCTCAAATTAAGGGCTGAAATCCCAATCTCAGAATTTTTAGGGAGTTCAAGTACAATAATTTCCCATGAAATTTTTCTATTTTACTGAAAGTGCATTCTTTTCCCCAGGAAAGTATATTTTGGCAGTTTTTCAGTGATCTCTATTGCCTAAGAATGGGCTCAAAAATACATGACCAAGAATACATGACCAAGTAATATCAAGTTTTTAGGCCAGTATCAACATTACAGTGCTGTACAGAACTGACAAAGAAGCCAAATTAGCTGATGAAAGCCTATGGGTAATACATTATCTGGATCTAATACTGTCAATCAGTAGGACAGATGCAAGTTCTACTGACCGACATTTCCAAATGCTCATGAGAAACACTGTCCTTCAAAGCACTCTCCTCAACTTTTAAACAATTCCAGTGTTCAGTGATGTATATACTGACAGCCCACCTGATCTGGCTTTTCCAGTTCCAAAGAAAAGACAGAACAAGGCCTCAGCCTGCTCTCATTGGCCCTGCCTTCATCAGGGTTGACTTTTAGCTGGACTGGATGATCTCCAGTGGTCCCTTCCAGCCTCAACTAGTCCTTCATTCTGTGAAAATCAACTATTTACACTCCAGGAAATTATGTTGTCTTCTCGTGTAAATATATCTATTTTTTGACTGCAAGTAAGCAAAAAATTACAATGATCTCAGAAAGCTTCATAGTTGTTTTGGCAGGAACTATCTTTAAAGACAGATGATGTTGATGACGCAGGTGTTGTGTCTGTAAAAGTTTATTTCATATTTTTTTTAAATTACCAGTGATGTGGCCAACATTAGGTGTTGTTTCTTGAATGATGATATTTCTATGTCATTTCCCCTTGTCTTTCTCCTGGTAAAAACTTCTTTCAGGATTGCACCACTGGACAACTGTGTTTTCCAAAGCTGGGCTCATGGAATGAAGCAAACCCAGAGATGTTTAGGCACGTCCAAACCCAAAACATATTCCTAGTTTACAGTACGAATATTTGGGCATTTAATCAGTGTTTTTTAAAAGATATTTCTTAATACTTGATTAGGATGTATACATGCCTTCATGTCTGAAAGAACTTGATACTTCAATGAGGAACTCACCCTTTCTTTTTTTTTAAAAAAAATATTTATTTATTTTTTTTTAACAGTCCTGCATTTGTAAGTTATAGGTGTGACCTAAAGGGAGACATCAAAAGTCCTATTTGGTTCTGAATATGTCAGCATTTTAGATTGACACTTTGCTTTCTCACTAAGAGGTAATTTAAAAGATTTTACTTCCAAATATACTGTGGCCAATCAGTAAAAAAGCTGGTATGGGGAACAGATAAACACACAAGTGCTGAAAGTCAAAAAAAATACATTTCTTTGTAGTTACACATGTTAAATTGCATAATTTAGTTTTTATCTAATCAACAATCTAACTTTTTCAGGTTTTTTTAGTTAAAATATTTTGAAAAGAAACTTAGGAAAAATATAATCACAATTTTCTAACAGTGTGCAGTACACAAACGCCACGTGCTGCATAGCAGTTAGCGAAGTACAACATATTTTGAATACAGAACACTGACTCTTCAGCGTATTTGCACTTAAGGATGTTTTGAACTTAGATAACAAGGCATAAGACTCTGGCCAATGCAATGCCTTTAGACATGTGTGTGCAACTTCCATGAAAATGAATGAAAACAAAGCACAGACGTCTAAAGCTAAAACTGGGTTTTAAAGGCCAGATGTAAACATCACTGAAGTCAGTGGAAGTCTTGATTTAAGTGAGATTTGAATCAATGCCAAGAGTTTATGTTGTAAATGTTTCTTCAAGCATTGTTTGGGGTGCAAAATAAGAATTTCCATACTATTTTTTTAATAAACAATTACAAAGGTAAACTGAGAAGGTATTGTTATTGAGATGGAAGCAGTTTTGCATGGAATTTCCTTTCCCTTAAGGAAAGTACAGGTTTGGTTCTTCAGAAAATGTCATTTCATTTGTTTCAGATACCTGTTATACGCAAAACACTATCTGATGGCTGAAGAAACTGAGCCAAGAACATAGATCAAGGAGAGAGGTGTTGAAGCTGTTATTTCACAGACTCACAAAATGGTAAGTGGAGAAATGCCAAAACCACAAAGCTGCAATCAGGCTATGAACTTCTCTGAAATTCAAGGTCACTTCGCCTGGGAGCTTCAACTAAGCCCAGCCCTGCAAGTAGCTCATTTGTTTCTCACACAACATTTGGAGGTCTAGTCCAAGCAATTTGCTGTTTTAGGAACCTAATCGTAAGTACAATACATGTTGGTCCTTGTGTGCCAGCACGGCTGGAGCACAGTGACCAAAAGTCTGTGGCTACCCCTGCACATCTTGTGTGTCTGTGGATGGTTGCGATTACATGTGTCAGCACAGCTGCGTATTCTTTTTTTGAATACTTCCCTGTCTGCTGCCAGTGACTGTAAATTTAATGAGAGCACCTGCTGCCCTTTTGCCTAGTTGATTCATAGTGATCTGCCTGAACTAAAGGAAATTTCAAAAAAGCCTCTGTTCTTCAGTAATAAATCACCAGTCTATATCATGGCCTAAAGGGCCTTTGATTCATGTAATATTACACTTATACTAAGCTCTGCTGGCAGCAGGGACATTTAGTTTCCCTAAGTAGACTGAGGGGAAGGGGAAAGAGGCAGGAGGGAAAGGAGAGGAAAGGAAGGGTAGTGTCTGGTGAGATTAAATAAAATGAGAAGATCAATTGCCTGAATATTGACAGCTGAGGGAGGTCTTTGTCCTTGACCTCTTACCCTGAGATATTTATTCACTAAGACTAAAAGCCCTGGCTACCAAGAATTCACAATCTCCATTGACAAGCTAGAATGTGAGCATTTTAAAATCTTTTTCTCAAACAAAAATGTAATGACTTCTTTATTCTAAATTTTGGATTTAGCTCACATTTATCAGTAAAATGAATGTCATTCTAGTTATATAGTAACATTGTAAACTGAAAGCAGTAATGCCTGCACCAATTACCATTTTATGCATTTCCTTAAAACAGAAAAAATAAATCAGGAAGCTTCTGAGAAAATTATTCTGGAATAAAGGATTTATTGGGGTGGAGGAAGAAAGGTAGGCAGCTGAAGTGAATATAAAATAAAGAACATTGCAAAGGGGAATAGGACAATTGTATTCCCCTGGAAAAGCAGGTGATGCAAATGAAAAGTTACAGTCATTTAAAAAAACCCTGAAAGTCAAAATATAATCAGTATCAAAAAAAAGATTTATGTGAAAGTAGAAACTGTGGAAGTGCAAACCATTACAAATAGAATGTTATATATCCCACAGTTTCTGACTCCCTCAAATTTGGGGGGGGTTGGGAGGTTCTGAATTCCACAATTTGAATGACTAATTTATGTCAGTTGCATAAGTCATTTTGTTACATAACTGGTAGGTAATCTACAGCTCCTGTACTCTTTACTCACACCAAGTAGTATCTCCACATCTGGTAACTAAATAAATGTGCATATGCCTTAACTTTAAACATATGCAGAAGGATTTTCAGGACTGACTGGAGCCCATCTGAGCTATCTGAACCACTGCTTTTGGAACTATGCCAGCTACAGAAAGGTGGAGAAACAGAGACAAATTAAAATAAAAATGTGTAAAAAGAAGCAGTACGAATATCATTCAATGACTTGCTTTTAATTGCCTCAGGCTCATATTTTATGCACTACAGACATCCATCACAAAAAATAAATCCAAAGAAGCATTTTGTCCTTTGAACAAATTGTTAATCCTAAATTAATCATATAGTTAGATGATGTTACCTTGTATGCAGCTTGAAAGAGATCTGAGCATAAACTTCATGGCTGTTTCTGCATCTGTTTTCAAGCATCTTTCCATAATAATAAGGTTTTAAAAGTTTTCCTGAATGAAAGTCAAGTTTCTCACTTTTAGCATTATAAGAACCAAAAAATAGCATGAAACTCACAATTACATCACAAAAATTGGCAACACTACCACTTTTTTAACTTCTGCTGTTCATAGGTGCTTACGTTACTATAATGCAGGAATAAAACATTACTAGTCTGGGCTGGTAACATGCCAAATCTACTTCGCACTCAGAACACAGAGGTGCAAATGTCTGTAGCAGAACATCGTCTCACTTTTCATAGCACTCAAACATCTCATTCTCTTGACACAGAATGGTGTGTGTTGTGTGCATATGCTGAATAAAATGCACATAAATATTGCGAGATTTTCAAGCTACACTAAACGATGCCCTGCACCAGTCCCAAACTTAAGACCCTGACAGGTTTTTTTTAAGAGGTCTGGGATTTTTCTTTTTAATGAGGCTTGCTGGAGGATTAGCTCTCTTTTCAAACCAGAACTGAGATGTCATTGCACATAGCCATGGGAAGCTGAGAAAGTTCAGACATGTCCTATCATCACTGCCCTGAAGACTGTAATGAAATTACAGGAATGGGTGTGTAATGGGTAATTAGAAAGTGCAGTAAATGTAATCCAGTGCCCACAGATCCTATCATGCACAGCATCATAAGTACATGAGGGTCTAGACATTAAAAATCTTCCTTTTACTTCAAGTAAAAGACTGAAAACTTCTCTTACTTGTTTCAAGTACCAGTGGCATATTTGACTGTCCTTCGCCTCTTTTTCATGAGCAAGTGAGTTTTAATGCACATGACACCAGATCCCTTTCCTTTGTATTGCACCAATATGCTTACTGATTTTTATGGAATCATTTCTGAATTAAACTGAGAATGCAGATATCAACACTTGTCTCATAGGCAGAAAAATGTGACTATGAACATAAATAAGGAAGTTACATGCATTGACAGTTGCACTCATTCATCCACTTAAAACTACTATGTGTGGAGAGCAAACATCTGGACACACAGAGATGAAATGTTAGGCAGATCAGATCTTGGTGTAGATACCAGCTCACACAAAACATGTGGCACATCTTGATAAAAAGTGATCTGACCTCTACTATTATATCACATCAGTGATAAATATCACATGCAACTGAATCCCTGGCTGGGACTCAGTCCATATGCACCACAGTAACAAATATGTCTCCAGAACAAATGTCCTACTGCAAGACTCCAGCATTGAGGATGATGACATAGGGACTGTTAGAGAAAAAGCGAACATTTAAAGAAATTTAAATATCTCTTTGCTGTCATTACTGTTCCCAATTATGTTCATCATACAACATCGGCTTTACATAGTAGTATTTTGCAAAACACTAAACCTCTGGCATTTTTCCTTTTAAATAAAACATATTGGAATAGCTGTCATAAAGTCACTGACCCCAGCCTAATCTGCTTTCTGTACACAGACAGTCCTTTTTCATTGTTACTAGGTGACTAGATTTTATGTATACACTTTTTCTTCTTGAATGAATAAAGTCCCAAAAGACTGGATAACCACACACTCTGTAATTCTGTCCAGATAACAGATTGCAGAACTTACATCTTGGTTCCTGAATGGAGCAAAGTCATACAGCACATATAGAATTGGGCTGAAAACTTGAGAGATTCTCAAGAGAGATCTAGTCTGGCTGACTGCATTAGAGAAACTCCCTTTAAATACATAATAAACTCATTCAGATCATGTAAAATGTATCTGAACTCATCAAAATTTTGTCTTGACTGCTGGATGAAGTCTGATTTCTGTTCTTTCCAGCTATAAGTTTCTATGATTTTGTCCCCACTCTCTTAAAATTTGTCACGGAACTTGACTGACTTTCAGTCCTTTCCTATGGTGCTCAAAAACAGTGGTAGCTGCACTGCATTTACGCAACTGCCATCACTCTCTCAAACCGGAACTCTGGATAAGCATTAATTAAGTTATCAAATTAGAAACTAGAAACCAAGAATTAGTCACAGTACCTAAACAGTAAGCCTATTAATAGGAACTTAATACGAAGAAACAAAAGAATACTAAGACAAATGATACACAAAAGCAAAACACTCATTAGGAAAACAGATTGTATCAACATCAGCATGTATTTACTACACATGGAAACACACAAAGGATATCCTTGTTGCAATATGTTGCAAGGGTTACTTCCCTTTCAGAACAAAATTAAAAGGTCAGCTGCCCTTCCACAATATTCCTCTTCTACTAATATGTTAAATACAAACCTCACTTCCCAGTGGTTTCAAGAAGTATAAGCTACCCCTCTCTAAATGAATGAAAAGAATCAGCTTTTCAGATCAATCAATTAAAGTGAAAAAAATATCTCAAACCACAGAAATTATGTCAAAGAGTTCAACTTCAAACATTTTGGCACAGGAATGCAGTCTTTAGAGGACTAAAACTGACTTAACATTTTTTCCCACTCTGGGTTTCCATGTGAAACCAACAGTCATGCGCACATACACACACAAACATAAACATATACACAAATTCTGTTTCTCTTTCTGATGGAAGTTGCTCTCTTAGGATGTATGTTCTGTTTACATCACAAAGACTGATGTATAGAGCAATTGTGCTCTGTAGAACTGGATGGGTTCTGACTTCATTTTTCAAGGTACTTCACAGACACACAGGGGTATAAGTCCCAATTTGAAAAAACTACAGTCAAAACAGAACAGGCCATACCTCCTTCCCCCTTGAACCACTACTGACATCTCTCCAAAGCATACATTCCCAGTCTGAAAATTTATGCTGTAAGTTGCTGTGTAAACTGATCTTGTCATGTAAATTGTTGTAGTGTGTACTTCCTACGTGTGTAGACTCTTTGCTCTTAGAGATGTAAGCAACACTTAGCCACCCTGAAGAAGTTAATAGCTGAAGGGCTCCTCAGCAGGCCAGAGAAAAGGAATATGGCATAGCTCTCTGCAAAGAAAACATATGTACTGGAGAATCAAAAGTCCTCACTGATCCTTCTAGTTCATAGCACAAGTCTTTATTCCACGGCCTTCCATCTTTTCTTACTATCTTCTGCCAGAATCAGAATATGCATACACTACATTCTATTTAATTTAAAAGACAACTTATAAATTTAAACTTAAAAAAATTAAACTTAAAAATTTGAAAATTTATAAATAGTCTTTTAAATTTTCCACTTTCAATTTTTTAAGCAATTTTAACAGACCAGAGTTTTGACCTAAAAAAAAAGTTGTCTATTTAACAGGTCAAAATAGCCAACTAGTGTGGGTGGGTTTCTTGCTGTTAATTTTTCATCCCTTGCATTAATCGCCAAACAATTTGGAACAGAATCTGTCAGGTACATGATCTGATCAAATAGAATCGCTTGGAAAAAAATGATAGATTGTTGTTTGCATCAGCAATCAAAGAGCTTTGACTTTTTCTAGTTGCCAAAGAATACCCTTCCAGAGGTGGCTACATTTTTAACGGACTTTGTTTAATGGTTTGGGGTGAAATAAATGCACTTTTGTGGGGCTTAGCTTACAAAGAATATCAAGTACTGGAGCTTTAAAAATAAAACCCCTTTTCTGATAACTAAAATTGCTTCCTTGAAAGCCAGTGTTAGCATCTGAAAAATGTATCTGGTGCTGCTGAGATGGTTTGACATCGAGGAATTGATACAAATTTTTCCACCTGCAGCATATGAGAGAACACTAGCATGGCTAACTTTGGAATGCAGTTACAGCTTCCATTCATGTCTCTTTGACATTCCAAAAATGTACATCTGCAACAGAAAATCCCACACCACCACTCTTCCAAGATCATGCCATCTTGACTGAAAGCTTTTTGAACAGACCCAGTGGTATCCCATGGAACAATTGGAATCCAAACCATGTTTTTCACAGTGTTACACCAAAACATTTAGCTCCTGTAATGAACAACAATAGATGCAGCAATCAAAGAAAATCATGATTGTCAACAATGAGGAATAATGTCTCTTAGCAACCAAGTTTCAATTACTCTTTGTTTGCTAACAAGCACCAAGATATTTAAAGCTGGTAGCTTTATTCCAGTAAGTAATGCACTATCAAAGACCATGATAAAGAGTTCCTGTTTTAACCAGCTCTAGTTTCCAATCAAACATCTTGCAATTAATTTTATTAGTGTTTTAGAACTAATTCACTTTGAGTAAGCTGTAACTATGATTTGTTATTGTCATGCATTAAATGGAATTGTAATGTGTAATAATTATTTGTTTAAATAATAGAATCATTGGCATACAGATGATAATCCAAGCAAGGAAAAAATTATTACCATTAATAATAAGATTAAACAAAACTGTATCCAAGAATAGATCCCAGGAGAAGCCTTCAGCTATTTTAGGTGAAGTAGGAATAATATTGCTAATTAAGACAGAACACTGGCTGTCACAAAGATAGCTGCAAACACTGCTTCCTAGTGAAACAATGAGACTTCGTCTGATTGATAAAAATGACCTGACTGCAATCCACTGTGCTTGTGGCTGTTACCAAGCCTCTGAAAATAGTCACCATAATTAGATGCCCTGCTTACTTTCTTACACACCCCCATGATCACCAAAGCACTTGTCCTGGTTTCAGCTGGGATAGAGTTAATTGTCTTCCTAGTAGCTGGTACAGTGCTGTGTTTTGAGTTCAGT
>JAVJGG010000054.1:42984663-43045807 GCA_035590195.1 Aviceda cuculoides
CCCGTGGGGGACCCACGCTGGAGCAGGCTGTGCCTGAAGGACTGCAGCCCGGGGAAGGGACCCACGCTGGAGCAGTTTGTGAAGAACTGCAGCCCGTGGGAAGGACCCACATTGGAGGAGTTCATGGAGGACTGTCTCCCGTGGGTGGGACCCCACGCTGGAGCAGGGGAAGAGTGAGGAGGCCTGCCCTGAGGAGGAAGGAGCAGCAGAAATAACGTGTGATGAACGGACCCCAACCCCCATTCCCCATCCCCCTGCGCTGCTGGAGGGGAGGAGGTGGAGAATTTGGGAGTGAAATTGTGCCCAGGAAGAAGGGGGGGGGGAAGGTGTTTTAAGTTTTGGTTTTATTTTTTGTTACCCTGCTCTGGTTTGATTTGCAATAAATTAAGGTAATTTTCCCCAAGTCAAGTCTGTTTTGCCCATGACAGTAATTGGTTGACTGATGTCTCCATGTCCTTATCTCAACCCACGAGCCTTTTGTTATATTTTTCTCCCCTGTCCAGTTGAGGAGGGGGAGAGATAGAGCAGCTGCATGGTCCTTAGTTGCTGGCTGGGGTTAAACCACAACAGGGAAATGCTAAAAGCATCCTTTTTTCTGTGCAAACTGCTGAGCTAGCGTAATTTGTAGCCCTACTCCACCAGTTTCAGAACCTGTTTCTATTTGCTTCCTTTTTCTTTTCCTCATACGTCCTCCTTGAGCTCTCATGCATAACCAAACTTCATTGTCCATCTTCAAATCCCTCCATAAAACTCACCTCTATCTTAATCCTTATAAAACACAGAACAAAGGCTTAGCTGTTGGCATGCTGGGATTGTTGTTTAGAGTGCTAATCCTTATTTTATCGTTATTTTATTGCGTTTCCGCTCTTAACATACTGTTTATTCCACACAGAGGATGAGAGGCTTTTTTGAGCAGAAGCTGATTTCTCATGATATGTATAAAGGTCTGCCAGCACAGTGGGATCCAATTGCTGACTTAAGCTTTTAGCTTCTACCAGAACAAAAACATCTTCATCAACAACAATAACAATGGTAACAATAAGAACAATAATAATAATAATAACGAAAGTTTGACTTACCCTGATATCTCCTGAGGTGTTACAAGTAAATGTCAACTAGCTGTGGTAAGTCAAAACATGATTGTACTCACCAGCTGCATTATTTGAACTGTATTTAAAAAAATTGATTTCTTAAAATTTCTCTTCTTCCAAATCTCTCTAAATGCTTTTATTCAAGATGAGAGTGTACCTTTGGCTCCTATTCACTTTTGCATCCACTGTAACTCTCAGGTCCTTTACAGCAGTGAGTTCTTAGGCTTTGCAGAGCTCTCTGCAGACTTTGGAGCACTTCCCAGCCCACATGCAGAACTTCAGCTTCTCCTTAGTGAACTTTGCAAGTTATCTTCTGACTGAGTCCTCCAGACTATCAAACTTCCCTGGTCTGAAACTCTACCTTTTGGTATCTCAGCCTCATCCCATAATTTAGCATAATGTGCAAATTTGCTGAAGGTTCCCTCTGCCTCATCATCTAGACTGTTGCTAAGGAAATGAACAACATGGACATCTGTTGTATTCATGACTACCACCACTGCTAAATTAACTGAATTTTCCTTAAAGCCACCTAAACTGTCTCATAGATTAGTTAAATCATAAGGTCTGACATCCCCCATTATATTCTTACCTCTTTGGGCAGTATGTTATATTAGGTTATGGTCATTTTTAGCTTTCCCCATCTGTTTTTTTTTCTGCACTGTATCTCCACATTTGTATGTGGTTCATAGCCTGAAATTAGCCCTGGTCAGAACTCAACAGAAAGGATTTCAAACCATTTACAAGTTACCATTCCAATGATTCCAAGATGTCATTCTGATCCCCAACAGTGTTTAGAAAATGATGTAATAGCTGAACATTTGTTATTTAGATGCAGAACTCTGTATTAGGCAGCAAGTAAAATCGATCTGTGTGGAAGAAGCAGCATCCTGTTTGGCAATATCAGTATGGACAGTTTATATCTAGTTCAGCAACGGCCAAATTGATATGCAAGCCATGCAAATTCACACACACCAACAGCTGCTCTCCCACGTGTACTCTTTTATTAATTTTTCTATTGCTGACTCATATTCAATTTATAATTCATTGCAATTATCTATATCCCTCTGTGTTTAAGGCAGATCTCATCAATCTACAATGAAGAAAAGCCTTATGTAAAAGAAGAATTCCTGCCACTCTTTTTTCACTCAATTTCTTCAATAGAAATGCTTTAATTTATTTGTATTATTAACTACATATGTAATTTTAGCTAAAATTATTGCTGATGACTATCCATAAGAAAGATTTTTTTCTGTTGCACTGCCCAGTTTTAAATTATGAAAATAATATACCTTAAGGTATATCTGGGATTATTAGCTACAGTATAAGAACTGGAATTTTAAAGAGAACTGTGGAATAAATTACCTGTCATAGCTGTTATTGATCCCAGAAAACTAAAACACGAAAAGAATGCATAGAACATCTACTGGACAAAGTTTGTAATAAAAGTTACTAGTTTCAGCTGGTATGGGATTTATTTCATATTAAAGAAAAAGTCATTCAAAGTACCAATTGAACCAAGTCTTTTCTCATTCATAGCAGCATTAAGATCACTGCAGCAATTCTGGATTTAATGCAACCTAGGTGCCAAACATCTAGATATCTACTGTGGGAGTCTTCTCACCTAATATTAGACGGATGTAGACATTTGTGCCTGAAGTGCTCACCCAAGGGTCCTGTTACAGCTATCTCATGCTCTGCAGAAGTATATGATCTGGGAAACAATGTAGCCATTACTAGTATGCTATCTCCAAATGCAATAAAGTTAATTTGTGAGGCTTGGTGTATGCATGTCTTCCTATAGCACGCAGTCCTAGTACTGCCACGTGATTTCAAACTCCAGAAAGAAATGCATTGCATCACCACAGGTAGTAGCAACTCCCCCCCCAAGAGATGGAAAAGATGCAGGCAAATCTGAGTGACTGTGAAATGGTGCAGCTCTTTACACATCAGTTTGGTACCAAGGAAACTGAGGACGACTATTATAATCAGTCATAACTTGGGCAGACAGACTAGGTGGGAAACAATCGCCCAAGTTTAAAATTGACAGCGCTGAATTGCTAGCACTCCTGATATTACAAAAAAAGTGTACTTTACACACTCACATGGACAGTCCTCCTGAACTGCATCATTTCTAAGAGATCACACTTCGGTAATGCTTTACTCCCCATTGGGAAGTTAATGGACCCTTCCAGTTTACACCAGCTGAGTGCCAGTGTGATGTGATGTCCTGGGCATTGAAACACAGCTTGCAAAGAACATGCTGTTCTCAATAAAATTCACCCCCTGAAGGTAGATATCTAAATGCGTTTTCAGACCCTCAAATCAGTGGTATGATTTTCTCTATGTGTAGAAGTCTCCATGGGGCATAGGTACTGCAAACAGTTCCAAAGAAAAAAGCAAGTGGTAAGGTCTCGGGGCACACAAAAGTGACTAAGCACATATATTAAGAAATGCTGGCTTGACTATCTTCTGCCTTAATCCATTTTGTTACTAAAAAGACATAATAAAATTCATCCACACATAGATGTTATAAAACATAAGCAGGTCTTGCTATGACACAGTGTAGGTGCGGTTCATCTTATTAAAAGCTGGAATTTTTTTCATATTAAAAATGCTTGCTGTTTGCAAATTTGAGGTCTACCGTATACATATTAACAATGACAATAATATTAAATTTCAATGCAAACTTCTTCAAATCAATTTGCCTTATTGTCCTTTTAGAAACTACTAAAGTTTACCAATATGCATAGTTTGGTATGGTACTGTAATGGACAAATAAGGCAGCCACCATGAAATACTGGTATTGCCCATATTTACACTTCACTGGCTGCAAGTAAAATAAAACAAATAGATAAATAAGACACTACACCTGAAATTGAGCAGCTTAACAAAAATCAACACACATCTGTCTTTGTTATAAGCAAAAAAGTGAGGGCACTGGAAAAATGAATAGCTAAATGGGTAAAAAAATCCCTAGAAGTTAGGCATTTCTGAGACCATGAAGAGAACTGCTGGGAGAGCAAAGGGGAATGTGGGATAGAGAAAATTGGCCATAATATTGATTAAATGAATAAGTTGTTTATTTTTGCCTCTGACTCCTGGAATGATAAATGTAGGACTTTGAAAAGTGGCAGAACAATACCATTTGCTTAAATGAAGCATGGGTAAAGGGTTAAATAGAAAGACCTCTTCATTGACAGTAAGGAATGGCAATGAAAGTCCAATAACATGACTTCAGGTTAATCACACACACAGCATAACTTTAAGGGAGATGCAGTGCACAGTTCCAATGTATATTTAGTAAGCAAGAAAGGCTGTTTTCATATGGAAAGCCTATTTTGGGATTCTGAAGATGGGGAGTAAGTTGCCAGCTCTGCCATCATTGTGTTACTTGCTGTCTTCCTGATTTAGCTCTCTTTAAGAGGGAGATAATAACACTTTTCCATCCAACCTCATCATTTCTGTGGTGACACTTATGACCTTTCACATAAGCCAGGACCTGACTTTAAGAACTTTTAAAATGTGGATCTAAAGCAGATTTTAATCTCAATAGGAGACTAGAGGCAAGAAATGTCTATAATACAGTTCTGAAAGTACAGGGAAATATTGATGTTTTATTGTTCTGTAAGGGAGGCAGGGCTTCTTATACACCCGAACCTCTGTTAAGATTTCTTAGAAGTATCAAGACAAAGGTAAGTCTCAAGGAAGGTTTTGACCTGGGATAATGGAAAGAAAGGACATTTTCTTCCCAGTGTGCAGGAAGCAGTATCTCCCCATGGAAAAAGCATGAACATACCTATGTGCCTATGGATGTTTGTGCAATGGGCAGGATGAAAGGGGGAATTAATTTCTGAATACGTAATAATAGAGGGCAGTAGAATGGTGATAATGAAAGAATGTGAGATAAAGGACTTGCCAGATGCACCAGAGACACATGGGGAAATGTATATAGTATAGTGTGCAAAGGCCAAAATGAAATGTTGAGCTGAACACTCAAGTTGTCAAGGTCAGAGAAATAGATAATGGAGATGCAACAACTTGGGAGGCTGGAAAAGAGTTTTCTCTATCTGTTATTTCTATTTAGATTGTAAAATCTCCAGTGCAAGACCTCTTCCTGGCTTTGAAAGGGGAACTGATTAGGTGAAAAGCTGGATTTTTTAGCTGCCAAGACTTGGATTTGAACTTTTTACTTGCCATATATTTATTTCTTTCTTTAGTTCAGGGCAGAGAGGTGCTGTCTTTTCTAATGGCAGTGTTGGATATTTCAAATATAAGTAGGAAAACAGAAGGTTTGCAACCTGAGTGCTGGTCGCAATACAGAAATGAAGGCAAAGATTCTGGATGTTTGCATCCTTGAACTTGCTACTTTTTTTTTCTCTTTCTCTACAACAGTATTTTTAAAAAATGTGCACTGTGAGGCATAGAGGTCACAGGGGTCCTTCCTATCCCATTCATGTCTTCCCATTCCACTTTCTCTAGGCACGCTCCTCTACAAGGGACAAGTACAGAAGAGTCCCTGACACTATTAATATCTGTAGGCTGAGGACTTGTATGTAAGCATAGCTGTGTATTAAGAACTATAACGCTGAGATACTGATGATGCTAAAATATATTACCAAATATATTCATACTGAGCTTTCCCCATCTGTAAAGTAACAAGCACTTACAAAAGGCAGTGAGAAAAGAGAAATTAGATTGTACCTACATTTGAAACTCAGGGGATGTTTATGAATAACACAGACATCCTAGGTTGTGGCCTACAGGCAGTATGGAGGTCAGAATGAAGATAATTTTTTCTTTAAGATTTAATGTAAGATATTTAGTATATTTTAAAGACTGAAACAGTGCATGCACCGGTGTATGTTTGTGTTTAAAATACACAGAGAGACTTAACTGTATTTTGATACTTTCAACTTATTATTTCTGTCCTCTTTAATTATATTGGAGACCAGAGATGGGAGATCTTCCTTCCCCAGTTGTACCAGTTCTGAATATAAACATAGCCGCAGCTGCAACTGGAGTGAAGTAGAAGATATTCTACTGCAATCCTTGATTTACAGTCCCAATGTCTGTGCCAAGCCATACCCTTTCGTATATATCTTAGAAACACCTATCTTCAATGCAAATTGTTATCTTGTCTGCAAAAGGCTTTAAGGACAAAAAGAAAACAAAGCAAAAATAATGTAAGGAAAGGGGTAGGGAGAGAAAGAGGGAGATTAAGACAGGAGGCAGGCAAAGGACAAGCAGAGAGAAGTACCCAAGCAGAGCTGAAGATTTGTAAGAGAGAAAAGGTGACTGCAATAATGAACCCCCCAGCAGGCAAAAACCTGCCCTAGATTGTGAAAGTTACTCATAGCAGCTCCAGCTCTAGGAATTTGAGACACCAAGCTGTGCTGGTTTGTATGCTTCCCAGTATGCCAATACCGAGATTGCACTTCCAGCTCCCAGCTGCTTCACAGCAGTGCTGGCGATTCAGTTCTGGGAGCAGAACCAAATATTTGGCTGTGTTTGTGTGTGAAATGCACAGTGAGTTCCTTTCTTTTGCTCTGTGCAAAACTGTAAGATGGAAAAAAAAATTCTAGACAATAAAAGCTACCAACAAACTGTCTTACTAATTGTCTATAATATTTTTTTTTTCTGTTGAGAGGAAAGAAGAAGCAAGGTCCTTTCTGCAGAAATAGGAGAGAATGAGGTATTAAATATCAAGTTGTGCAATGGTAGCTCTGCTAAATATGACTATACTAAAGTAATAAAAATGATAAATATATGTACACGTTACTGTCTGGATGGAAAGCCTGCTTCTCTTGTACTGGAAAATAAACTCATGGCAACTAACAGGGGGTAGTAAGCTCAAAAGACTTAGGATGGAAAGCAAAAATATGGTCCATTTGGCCTTTGATTTCTGAATTACACTCATTTGACAGTTTGTTGAGGTTTTGGGTGCTGTTCAATAGCTGGAGCTTTTAAGGAAAACAAGTGTAGAGAGAGTCATAGGAAAATTGCATGAGGTGGCAGCAGAGAGTTTCATCGGTGTTTTGTTGGTGGGACCAGAAGGAGCCATTTTCAGCATGTACACCCAGGGTTTTCCAATCACCGAGATTTGCACACCCCCTGCATATTTTTCAACAAAGTTCCCCTTGTAGCAAATTTAGCACTATGAATAATATGTTTTTCTTATTTACCTCTGGCAGATTCCTAACTGGTACCCCACAGATCCATGGAGCACTGGCTGAATACAATTTTGGTTTGTCTTCCCTTCATAACAAAAGATCAAGAATTTCCAAGTGTAATTCTTCCCTGAACAAGTTATCTTTCTAATACATACCTACATATACGTTTCAGATACATAGGCTTCTACATGTATCTCTATATTTTGCCAGCTTCAAGTTTTACAAAGACCAATGCTGGAAGATTCTAGTTAGTTGTTCCAATGTTTAATTACTTTCACTCCAAAGGAATGTGCCCTGTGTTAAGTTTGAACAAATAGAAAAAACTTCCAGTTGTTGTCTGACTTGTTACGCCTATTTCTGCTAGAGAGAGTGCCTCGCTATTAAAGTATCATTTTCTTCTATATATGAAACTTTTTGTAAATGCTGTGAGTGATTCCCTGCATGAACATCAGAAGAGTGGAGGAGAATCACAACATTATTCCCAACAGGAAGGGGAAGAAGGGAACATCCTATCTTTGGGGTTTTTTTTTTGTTGTGTTTTTTTTTTCCCCTTTCTGATACCGGCAGCTGCAGAGCTGTGAGATGTTCGTGTAAAGAGGCGTGTCTGTGGGTCAGCTTGCGAAGAAGAGTGCAGAGTGTTTGAAGAAACAGTTGAAAGAGAACCAGCGGCATGAGAGAAACATGCAAAGCCACATGCAGCCATCTAATCATCACAGATTAGAGGAAAAAACAAGAGGAATAGGTCACAGCCAAGTCAGTGAACTGCCAATCTTTGTCTTTTAGTAGTGTGAAAGACTGAGACATAGCTACCATCCGTCGGAAAAACCAGGCTGATATACTGAATGACCTGTTCTGTTTTCAGGTATTCTTTCCTGTGCAAGTAATGGAGGTGTTCACTGTTGCAGTACACTGGATCACACAGAGGATTCATCCTTCCTGTTAAAGAAAAAAAAAAAATGGCATGTTGTGTTGTTTGGAATGTAAGTCATTCTTTGTTTCCTCGTACGGGGCCAGAGTACACATTAATGCAAACTGGTGTTGCTCAAATAAAGTTAGTGCTAATTTATGCCAGCAGAGTCTTTTTCCTTCATTTTTTGTATTTAGGGAAGCTGAATGAATCACACACTCTTAGTTTTGATCTTTAAGTACTATCTTATTGTACTTATCTAATTATTTAAACAGTTTATCTATCCCAAGTACTTTGCCAAACATTAATAAAACTGTACTAAACCCATAAAGGATTATCATCTTAGATGCTCAAGAGAGCTGGAGAGATCACAGCTGGGATTTCAAAAAGTTTCTAGTTCCTAGACTGAATGTGTTTCCTGAGGGGACAAAGCAAGTTTATCCACAAGTGAGGGAACTTGAAGAATTCCTCAAATATGAATCCGAATGGCTTTTGGATATCACTATGTTCAGTGTTGTTCTGAGTTAGTTGGATCTGGGCTAGAAGCAGAGTTCACCATTCCATGGAAATGTGTTGGATGAAACATATATGCTTTCAGTCTACAGAAAACTGCTATGACGACCTGGAATAATGGATTTTGAAGACCAAAATGGCAGGTGCTTTCAAGGAAGTTGGGTAGGACTCTGGTTCCACCAGCACATGTTTCTGGATCTAGCCTCATGGCCTCACTAATAAAATAAATGTTTCAACGTTCCCGAAGAAGGGTTCAAAGAGATTTGAGATGATAAATGCCACTTCTCCACTTTGCATGCATGCAGGGATTTTTTTCTCCACACTTTGGGACTTTCTTATTTTGTTTTTAGTTAAATTAAAAAAAAAAATAGTATCACTTGTGAACCATATTATTTTACTTCCATTATGACACTAAGCCATAGTAGTCATAGATAAGAAATTTCTCTGATTTCCTTTACCAAATGATGTGAAAATGATACAGTGGTAGGAACTTATGTCTTAAACATTCTAAAGCAACTTAACACTTCTAAAGCAAAATAAATCCAACAGTACAGAAACTATTTTGAAACATCCTTTATGTGTCTGTGGTATATGGACAACAAAACCATCAGCACTAAAGACTTAGTAAATGCCTAATAAAGTTCATCTCTCCCAGGAAGTAGCTTATAGATTATTTCTGTTCATTCTGATTGTTATTAGGATCTTTTTGTCCTTTCCATTATTTATTTTGTTTTATACTGTAACAGGAGAAAGAAAAACTTTGGATAATGCAGCTGCATTGAAGATAAACTCTGCTCTTGGCTAGAAACAGGTGCATGTTTGCTTTGAACGATACTGAAGAAAGAACAAGAGGACTCAATTTCTTCTTAACCATTAGGCAGTGTCTACAGTTCTGGAAGCAAGACCAGAAATGGGTCCCCAAAATAAGCAAGGGAATACAGTGCCTCAAATGGACCAAAGTCAAAGGATGCCTTTGCAGTGACTGAATTTGGATTGGATGAAGGTCTTTGCATTCAAACTTTAACAAAATAAGGAATGTTTAAATATTATACTTCTTATTTAGGTAGAGACTGAACAGAAATTGTCATAATTGATTTAAAGATAAGTGTTTCTTTTTCCTCTGTGATATAGAAAGACTACTTTCTTCTTTGTGTGGAGCAAATCAGCAGATATCTTTGGGCTTGTGGCCCTTCCTGCCTCCCAGCACATGTCACAAAATGTGTAGATCTCCCTCTTACCAGCTCTGAGCTGTTATATCATTTGAAGTTTGAAAAAAAAATCTCCTCTGACTCCTATAGAAGGCATTATAAAATAAGTATTGTGCAGCTACATGTGTCTTCTTCCCAGTTCTTGTATGTGCTTCTTGCTGTTTTCTTTTTTTTTTTCTTTTTTTGCTTCCCCTTACAGCTGATTGAAACATTTGTGGGATTTGTCAGAAAGCACAAAACCTTTTTTTACATTTTTTCCCCATTCTAGGTGCAGACGAAAACTGAATTATCAGACTAAATATTTGCTGAAGAAGAAAAGGTGTTTGACATGTTTGTTTTCCCAGAAATCTGCTTTAAAATCACCAGTCCAGACATTTCATATGTCAAGCTTGATGGATGGTAATTTTTTTCTGAGAGAGAATAAAAAAATACACCATAAAAGAAAGGATGACAAGCTGCGTTTCATACTTCTCTCAAGAAGAAAATATCTCTCTTAACCTTGCCAGATGATGAAGGTAGCTGAAGAGTGTCATTATTACTCTTTGTGCATTTTAATTGTTTCTTTAAATTCCGTGTATGTTCCAATCTCGTCATGAGCTGGATGACAGTATCATGATAGTATAAAAAGGTTTGTAGACGTATAAATTGAGGTATATCTCTGATGTGATATATTTCTCCCCAGTAAAAACCATCATACTAATATATATTTTCAAATATGCTAGAGTCCTACCCAGTCCTCCCTTTCTTTAATTTATTATCACGTAATGCTTCAAAACGAGGGGAATGAAGGGTCTTCAGCTTCTGGTCTGTTTTGTTTTTCCTTCCTATTTTGTTTCAGGTTTTCCAAGCAATGCCTCAGGCTTCTGTCTTGCAATCACTACATTTGACTGCAAAACTTTCTCAACTGCATGAGATGAATTGCTTTTAGGCAGAGGGTAATGAGTTTCTTATTCTATGTTGGCAACAGGGTTTGGAGTTTCTTTCTGATGCACAGGTGTACACCTCTATGTAATTTGCTCATGAGAGGAGAGAATATAATTTTGCAAACTATAAAAGGATAGGCATCTAAGGATCTGGAAAACAAAGTTATTCAATCTGTTTTCCCTTGCCTGATATTTTATTCATGCTAATGTAGATCCAGACTTTTACTATAATGCATTAGTTAGATAGCTGATCTTGAAAAGCACTTTTTTTTTTTTTTTTTTTTCCCCCCTGATTGGCTTCTTACTGGTTTAGCAAATACAACAGCGAGATCTGGTCCTGGTCCAAACCAGTCACAGAGATGATGACCCCTAAAACCAGCAGTGAGTTAAGAGTGAGTGAGACTGTGAAGGAAGTAGTTTATCCATTACTCTTGCATTTAAGATTTCAAAGTACTTTTTCAAGTGAAGAGGTCAGTCAGTCAAAACATTTGGTAGTTTTCCAACTTTTCCTCTCTTTTCATGTTTGACATGGAAAAAAAAAAGTTTACAAAACAGAAGAAAACAAGAATTTAATTGCAGAAATATCAGGGCTTCAACATATCACCCTCAAGTAAAAGAATAACTATAAAAGCTAATTTTTCTGACATCATGTTCAGAATTTAGAAATTAATATTTCTGCTGGGAACCTGTTTGAAAAGTCTTATCTGCTGGAAAAAAATGGCAAAATAGCCAGAAATAAGTGTGAAGATTGAGTCCATGGTCCCTGCATTTATTTTGTGGGCAGTGTGCTTCATGCATCAAAACTATTTTTAATACCATTTTAAGTAACTTACCTTCTTAGAGATGACACAATAGGGATCTTTCTGATACTTAGTAATCTGAAGTAATGTTTGAGTTGTTTTGTAGCACATTTAATGGGCAAGGCCTTCTTTTTTTCCATAGCATTTTGAGAAAGATCCCTATTCTAGCTGTCACCAGTTTCAGGACCTTAAGCAAAGCCTTTTTCACAGAGATAACTTGATTAAAGCTGCAGCCTTGCAGAATTGCATGACCAGGGTAGCAAAACTGAATTCCCTTTTATATTTTTTGAATAGTGCTGTTCTAAGCATACTCAACTTTCAAATATAATTTTCATATGTGTTTCTAAATAACTAGCAAAGATTCAGCCTCATCCCTTCGTAAGCAAAAAGAGGTTTGATATTGATCTTACCGAAGTTGGAAAGCTGCTGTAAGTTAACTCTTGACAAAGGACTAAAAACCCCTCATAAGTTAACAAAATGTGATATGCTATAGTAAGTATTTATCTCTGTCCAGATTTTTTTATTGTTGGTTTTTACACATCATTTGCTATGTAACAGTTCTTGACAGAACATAACACATATCCTAAGATTCATGAAAACTTAATGGAGCTTGATTTCAAAAGCACAGAGATAAAAATAGACGCTGGAAGAATATCTTAACACAGACTGTTTTGTTAAAACCTTCCGTGTCTCATAAGATAATATCTTACAACATGAATTCTGTCCTTGTTTTCTGTTAGCTCCATCCTGCCACATTAACTTTTAATGAATCTTTCGTCTATTTTGCTGACGTGATTAGTGAGACTTTCATTTCCTAGTTTCAGGAGATCAAGAAACAACCTGCTGATAGCATCCAGTTATCCAGATAACACCCAGTTGCTGGAGGAACTAAGTCAACAGGCCTCTCTTCTTTCTAAGTCCTTCAAACTGAACGTGATGATCCCCCGCTGCCATTCTGTATAACCCCAGAAAATCATGGGTGATGTAGAAATGGGTGAAGATGAGTAAATATTGGCACCTGTCAGTTAGTGAACTGGAAGGAGCCAATCATCTGGTCAGGCAAAAATGGATAAAAGAGAGAAAGATAAAGAGAATTGTCCATGGTCACAAAGTTGTTCACTGACAGTAGTGATGGGTCAGGCCCCATGTTGTGCAGCTCCTCTCCTGCTCTGTTTTTACCTCTGAAATTGTCCACCTAAATTTATGTAAATTAGGCATTGACAGACCCCCCTTAGGGTGTGATTCTTTTCAGATTCTACCATGGCTCTTCATCTTTTAATTTCACACTATAGTAACGGTGTAATCTTCCAAATTTCATTTCCTGTGGACATTGGAGCCTGGAGAGCTGTGTGCTGAAAGGTAATTTTCATTGATATGAGAATGTACCACACTTTTTTATAGTGCAGTGTGCTGGTTTTGGCTGGGATAGAGTTAATTTTCTTCACAGTAGCTGGTATGGGGCTATGGTTTGGATTTGTGTTGGAAACAGTGTTGATAACCCAGGGATGGTTTCCTTACTGCTGAGCAGGGCTTACCCAGAGCCAAGGGCTTTTCGGGACAGCTGACCCCGATTGACCCCAGGGATATTCCAGACCATAGGATGTCATGATCAGCAATAAAACTAGGGAAAGAAGAAGGAAAGGGGGACGTTCAGAGTGATGGCATTGGTCTTCCCAAGTCACCACTACATGTGATGGAGCCCGGCTGTCCTGGAGATGGTCGAACACCTGCCTGCCCATGGGAAGTGGGGAAGGAATTCCTGGTTTTGCTTTGCTTGCGTGCGCGGCTTTTGCTTTACTTATTAAACTGTCTTTATCTCAACCCATAAGTTTTCTCATTTTTACTCTTCTGATTCTCTCCCCCATCCTTCTGGGGATGAATGAGCAAACAGCTGTGTGGGGCTTAGTCGCTGGCTGGGGCTAAACCACAACATGCAACTTTGCTAATAATAATAAAAAAATTATATTGTCTCCACTTGGAATGATAAAGTACACTGTTTACTTAAATCAAAACCTCTGATGTTATATACGCTTTAAAATCTTTTTAAACAAAGACCATTTATGGGACATTTAGTACTTACAAGATTAAGGTGTTTCTGCTTGTACATAGAACAAAACTATCACTCTGAATATACAGAGTTTAAAAATCTCCAGGAGGTTGCGAATCACAGGTCTTTAAAAGCCAATTGCCTAGATCTCCCCCAAAGTCCTCTGAGTCCTATTTTGGATGAGCCTAAGAACTTGGTTTTGTTTCTCTGCTGCTTTCTGGGAGCTTTAGAAGAAAACATGCCTATTCCTGTGACATTTCCTACCTATATTACCAGTATGTAGGCTAAAAATTTACCTTGATATCAGCTTTAGAGGGTAATATTGAGGGGAGGTGGTATGATTTTCAGGAGGGAAAAAAAATAACTCACAACAAAAAGCAGCAAAACCAATTCAAACTGGGATGATATTTAGCCACCTTAGCTTAAGGACAGTTTGGCATATATTCCTCAGACTTCATAGTAACATTTTATTTTATCATTATATTCACTGCAATCTCCTAGATGTAGCAAATGCATTGAGATTAAAATACCGTTTCACAGCAAATGCCCTGGAGAATCAGACGGTACTGTGTTTTAGTTAATAATGCATTTATTAGCAGAATTTGGACAATTCACAGAGATGGAAAGATGGAAGTTGTTTTCCACTGACCTATTCTATGGACTCAGTCATAGCATCTGGCTACTGTATTACAGTTCCCAACCTATAAAACTGATATAATGACACATATCTTCCTATGGACACATCAATTAAAGCTTTTCCTGCCAGACACTTCATTAGCTTTAAGTCCCTCAGTCCCAACACAGCAGATCTGGATGGGAAATAGACACTGCCATGGACTCTTGAAGGTGTAAGAAATGTTTGACTACCAACCTCAGTAACCTGGAGTTGTATTTTCATTTCCTTTTCCATAGTTGTTTTGTCCTAAATGAAAAGAATTAGAATTTAATACTAAGGAAAACAAATTGACATTTAATTAGTCAAATGATGTATTTCTTGTGCCAAAGATTTGCTCCCACCTGTGTCTATGTTCCATATTTTTGTTTACTTAAAAGAGAGAGAGAGAGAAATAAGAAGGATTTAAATAAACCTGTCGGATTTTTCACTGTACCATCCACACCTGACAATGTTACTTAACAGGATTTTTGCCATAACACTTTTCCACCCAAAGCCAGCTAAAAGCCCATCTGAAATTTATTAGCTTTTAAAAAATTTGTTCTGTTACCCTGTTTTTTCCTCTTTAGGGAATTTATAAATGGCAAAAACAGTCCACTGAATTCAATAATTTTTGAGCAAAGCAGTAGTGTCTGTTAGATCTCAGAATACAAATGCATCCCACTTTTATTTTCATTTTTTAAACACTGAAACAAATCTGAAGGCTTCACAAATGTGGCAGTGGGGTTTATACCCAAGACTGGAGCATTTAATTTTTTTAAAAAAGAGAAGATCTTCCTAAAATAGCTGGATAAATGTGCGCACATACAGCCCAGCTCTGCTATGCATCAACACCACATTTTGTATTCAGTGTGTTTCGTGCTGATCACAGCTTTCAGTCAGGTCAACCTCATCTGCTTTGTTTACTAAACACCACATGTATCACACCATGCCAGTTTTTATTGATCTGAATTTTATGCAATTCCACTGAATGCTACAAAATGCTATAGCTGAAACTAGCACTTGAGATTAAAGCGGCAGAAAGTGGCACATAAACAACAACATATTTAATAAAAAAAATGTATTTAAGTACTGCTACGATGACAAGCTAAATGGTCAATGAAGAAGAGGTTCTTGTTCTTAGCTGATGCTATGCATCATATGATGTACCACCAAACTAGACAAAAGATGAAAATCATTATCTAATTAACTAAACTCAGTCCAGCATCTTTTAATGTAGTCCTGTATCCTTCTAGCAGCTAAACAGCAAGTTTGTACATTAGCTGCAGAGAGGGAGAATAAAAAATAAAAATAAAACGCAGGCTGTTTAGCACAATAGATGCAAAAGGATTCACCCGCTAAGGAGCCCGAGTTCAAAGCCTGCAAGTGGTCATCACACCAGGGACAGGGCAAACAACCGCTTAAAGACAACCACAGCTTTTTATAAAGGTGTGCAAGCAGCCCTACTAATCATCCGAGCTGTTGAAATTCTGTATCTCCCTGGATCTTACATAGTTCCTGGCTCCACAAGATCCCCTTTTAATAGTTTGGTAGCTGAAAAGCATTCCGCCCTCAGAAATCCAACCTTCTTCAGGGACGCAACTGTAAACTAACCGCGTTTCCCTTCCAGATGCAGCTGGGATGGTAATGAATCACAGAACACAATTATAAATATAAAGGTTTAAGGTAAATGTGAAATTGTTTTTCCCCAGAGAATGTGATATCTGAAAACACTCTGCTTTTACCCCTATCCTTCGAAGAGTTTTAAGATCCTGAAACGGTTTTTCCCGACTACTGGCAGCATGACCCAGTGAGGAGACACCTGTCTTCACAGAAACTTAGCGTACATATACCAGTAACTATGTAACAGGACAGAATGTGCTTATCATGCCATTGGAAAGGTAAATGTTGATTTTAAAAAGCTAAACTGCATTACTGCAACCCAGCAGAACTAAAGTTAAAATTACTAGTTTTATTCACCTATCTACCTCCTTCTGCTGTGCTAGCTTCTGTAACCCACAAGATTGATCCCTAGGTCAGAATAATAGCTCTTATACAATGGGAAAATTTCAGTATTTTAAAAAGGTGTTTGTGAGAGTTATTATGAACCAATCGAAAGAGAAAAATACTCAGACCTGTAATCTCTATAGGAAAAAAAATAATAATTAAGTTGTACATGTTCAAAACCAAAATGTATTACTGTGCTTGGAAACAAAGAGTTTGCAAGCAAAACTCCATTTTTAAGTGAGCACGAGCTAAATCTCTTCCAATGATTGTTTAGACTGCAGTCAGACATTTCTTTCTGACACTGTGCTGAGGTTTAAGGAGTGCTGGCACGCCAAGTCCCAGGTCAACTGCAACGATGGCTCATTGGTTCTGCAAAAGTCAGGAGGGGACCGCTTTCAGCTGCACTTATTGCATATCATTGCCTGAGCTGGTTTGGCCAAGAGCCCTCTATAGGAACAGTTCTGTGCTCATCATCTGTCTCATGACCATAAATGCATAGTGGTGACAGTTATGATGTTACTCCCAACTGGGTAACTTTGTGTGACCTACAAGTGCGTCATAGTTTGTATCTATTTGGAAAATTGGACCCACCAATTTACCTTAAGTTCACTGAGCTTAACTGATTTCAAGGAGAACTCCAAATTGGGTACCTGTGGTGGCAAGTTCAAGGTCTTATCAGGGAAAAACAGGCAGCTCTGGAAGTAAAATGTATAGATTTTTCATTGCACCACTTGTCCAAAGACGATCAATTTGTTTATTTAGTTAGAGAAGCAAGGTATTGTTAGTCATCGGCTGTGTAGTTTACCCTAACACCAGTTACTAACATCAGCACACAATCTGGAAAAGAGTCAGAAGCACATTTCTGAGGGGAGCTGGTATGCTCTGTACAATTTAGTCATCTACCCACCAGCTCGGGGGCACAGAACGAGCCGTGAGTATCCGACCCCCCTCCTGTGGAGTACAGTCTCCTCCACTGGGAAGTGCATTGGAGATTATGGCTGAAAACATTGGATAATCACTATCTTGATGTTTTGTTTGCTCATTCTTTTTAAACTTTGCAACCATTGTGACCAATCCCCATGAAAATACTTATGTTTCAAATTGGAAAGAAGATGGTTAAACAAAAAAACACGTCTCTCCAGTGGAGTCAGAAAAATCACTTAATATCTGCAGTTAAAGACAGTAGTCACTAAGACGCATGCACCATTGGACCCTTAGGTAGCATAATCACTGCCCAGAGATTTTCTAGAAGCTGTTTTACCTATATTACTCTCCAAAATAGACCTTATTTTAGGTTTATTAGACAAATCACCAGCCTATTTTCTTGTCTTATTTGCACCTGCTCTCCTGCATTGTGTTCAGTTACAGAACTCGGAGCATGGCTTTCCTGATGTAAAAACGAAATACAGGACACAAGATTGAAGAGGTTTGCTTACAAGCATCCCTAGGTTAATTAATGTTAAACTAGAAATTACTTTCCACCCTAAACCCAAAGATTTAATTTAAAATTCCATATTGTATTAACCCTTCCATTTACTACATATTTTTAAATAAAAACTGAATTTTTAAAACAATGTTTTATAGCAACAACATAAAGCACCATGGCATTTTTGATATACCATTTTGAAAATTTCCTCCCTACTTTTTCCCAAATATTGGGAATAATTTAGCATCCTCAAAGAAATTAACTTTTGAAAATGTTTACTTATCTTTATGTAACTAAAATGGATGGTTAACCCAAAGTTCACCGCAGTTGGTAAGAGAAAAATAGTATTTCTCCTCTTCAGCACCAAAAGATCTGAAGTGTTATTTGGATTATGGACATAGCAACCAAACAGTAGACAACCCAAAAGAATGCAGTTCAGTATTTTACCTGAATACATGAGAAAGGAGAAAAACTTCATTAGCTACAATGTACATGAACAACGAGTATATAAGAGGTACTTACAGAAATACATTCTACCTTTGCTGAGATATGGTTTAGTTTTGAATTTCAACTGTTTACCACAAATCAGAAGATATTTGCTCATTGCCAAGAATGGTTTAGACACCAAATCATGCTGGAAAAACAAGGGTATATTTTCAATCTCTCTCTCACCAGGAAAGACTAAATTTGAAGCAAGAAGCGGTTGGAGGAGCAGCCAAGGGATACAGACATATCCATGACAGGAGATAAGTTGAGGGATGGAAGTATTTGAGAACTGCCTATGATTTTGTCTGACAATTATCTGAGCTGCCAGTTATGTGATCCTAGCTTAGGAGATGTCTTTATGAAGAAGATTCCATTTTCTGATTCTTACCTATTTTTCATTTATAAATGACTGTACAGCATGCTGCTTGGAAAGAAATTATATAACAAGAAAAATCTGATTAGAATGATGTTTTTATCTAAAGATAGTTATCCTGATGCTCCAAAAGTTAAAAAAAAAATCTCCTAAATAATGTAATGTTATTGTATTTTTTTTTATTTGCCTATATTTCAGTAGATAGAGATTTTGATTTCAAAACAAGATCTTGTAACTATTATGAAGATACTTTCCCCCCCCCCTTTTTGAACTTTAAGACAAATTCCCAAGAGAAGAATGTCACACTAAATCTTATTTTGGCATCCTGAAGACTTCAAAGTTAATATGACTTATTTAGGCTCACTTCCAACTCTTTTTAGTCACTGATTTCTCTTACAAAAATAAGCTGACAAACATTTCAACAGGCATTTGCATGAATCTGGGAGCCAGCAAAGCACTTAAGTTAGTGTACTTAATAAAATGCACCTTCCATTGAAATCACTGTGCCAGCCTGCAAGCTTAAAAATAAGCATATGCTTAACTGCTCTGATGAATTACAGCAGATCAGCAGTTTTATTATCACTGAAGTCAAGAGAGGTCCTCAAGTTTGTTATTTCTTTCCTCCTTTTAGCCCATTGTTAAAGTGAAGTTTTACAGTTGGAAGGTTTTGGACTGTGATTCAAAGCCGGTCACAGTCCATCACTGGAAGGATGTGGAACATGCGACCGTTTGAGACAGTCACTTAGTTTTAACTTTTAAGTAACGGTAATCAGGTTTTGCAAACAATCTTCCCTTTGACTGCCTGAGGCAGCGATTTCTAGGTCAGCAGTTGCTTTCATGGAGTCACCAGTTGCTCTTTTTTTCAGCACATCAAAAATAGGTGAGGTTATTAGGTAATAAGCTCAGCTCCTACGGCCAAAGCTTTAAGTCTGCAGAGCTGGCCCCTGTATAGCTGATGAGTGCAGAGTCATTCTGCCTCAGTGGGATGCTACTTATTTCGCGGGGCTGTCTTAATCCCTTTCACAATACGATAAGAGTTTTGTGTATGTTAAGTTGACCCTTGTCCCTCAGTGCTTCCAGGATGAGCGGTCCGTAGCTTTTGAGTAGAGCAAAGCAGCTAGAGAATGTATACCTTTCCATAGCTTCCTGAAGCCATCGGAGCATCAGCTAGGGCACAACTTCACGACACTCAGACCCTCTTTCACATTGATTTAGTTGAACCACTACCTTATCTCGGTGCTGTATAAGACTTGAGCAATACTAAGGATGTCAAGATCATTGAAGGCCTAATTCTCTGTGAAGTTAGTTACCCAGAATAGGACTTCCCTTAATCTTAGCCAGCTAGGAATGAAATGAACTGCCTTTACCTGGTTATCTAATGCCAAAAGAGACAAACAGGATAAATCACCTTTTGGAGATATGTCTCTCCAGTGTCTAGCGAGGGAGTTTAGCTGAAACACATAAATCTAGATGCCACAGTGGCAAGATGAATTAGCTGCAAGACCAAGGCAAAAAAAAAAAAAAGTTTAGATATCCAGCTTCTATCAAGTTATGCAATCAGGTTTACAATTATTTGTGCTTAGAGGCACTTTTGGAGATATTTTTCCTGCCAACTAATTAGACTAAAGGTTGAGATGACTACAGAGAGAGAGATTTGAGGGTTTTTTGCCTTTTAGTCATAAAATTCCATACATCGCACAATATTTTTTATTCCATTACTCTTTTTTATGATGAAACATTGAATGCGACTGCTCTAGTGAGATTCTTGCCTTACAATAGATTGAAATTGAAAAACATTAAAGTTTATAGCAATAATTCTTCAAATTATAATTGCCTTTCCATACCAGAGATTTGTTTTTGTGTGCGGCTATCAAATATTTAATAGCAGACCTTTACATAAAAGCAATTTTATTAAGCAAAATGTAAAAATACAGCTGCTTAAATTATTGGCATCAATCCCTTGGAAGTTTGCTGGTAGTGCAATTACTGCTTATTTCTAAGAGAGAAAAATAGAATAACTTTAGGAAATATATTATTTTATATTTTTCAATATCATATAAATGTAAATGTAAACAAATCATTCCTGAAAAATGACAGTATGTAAAGAACAAAATAGTAGTCTCTAGTTTACAGCAGCAATATTCACATCTGAGAAATAAGACAGAAAATTCTCTGCTGCATTTGTTCACCCACTCTGACAGTGGCTGAAGACTGCGTAAAACACAAAAATTTCTATGATGGCCAAACAAAATTTTCATACATGGTCAGAAAGCTACTAAACCTCTGTTTCAAGGAGTCTGATGCCTGATGTCTGCGTCTGAGGCTGGTCAGTCGTGGTCTGAAGCAGGGAGCTCTGGAAGCTCTTTTGGTAAGCTGTCTCAGGGAAGAATGCTCTGCATCAACTCACCTCCTTACTCCTGAGTGACAGCAGATGTACGTCGTGAAGAAGGAAACCTCAACACCTTTTGGCAATATCCCATCTGCTCTGTAAACCGGCCGGTCAAAGCCAGCTTCTTTGGTGCGAGGTTGTCAAGTGGGTGATTGGCAATTCTCAGCAGTGGTGCAGAAGTCATTTTGTAGAGTCAGTGATCGGTTATTCAATTTTGCTTATGCTTTTAAAAAAGCCTGAACACTCGTATTTCGTATTTCAGACACAGCACGTTGGAAAGAAAAATCTGTTGCCAAGTTTGCAGCATTTTTGTGTCCAAGAGTTTTACCTGAGAGCCTTGAGTTCGCATCCATGTACTTAAAAAAAAAAAAAAAAGAAAAGAAAAGAAAAGGTGATAATGTTACAAAGAATAAAGTTAGTCTGATGGCAAGTCACTTAAAAGAGGAAGAGGAATTCTTCAATAGAAACTTGTGGCTAAGTCCTAGGCTATAAGCATCTAGCAGGAAGCAAAATACAGCATACTAGATGTATTACAGGAGAAATGCTGAAAATTATGCAACCGCATCTTTCATTCAGTTTATGCACTGACCTTCTCATCAGACATTTCTCATTGAATTAGGAGGGTTTGCCTTTCCTGCTAAGCACAGAGCAGAGGTTGTCCTTTTCACATATCAGGAAATGCCTTCTGAGAAGCTTGGAAGTGGCTGCCTGGGCTGGACCTTCAACGTGTCAATGGCTGTGGGAAAGACATGCTCTTCGTAGGAAGGGCAAGATGAACAAGTGGAAGGTTACCTGGCACCGTAGGTTTGTAAGGCACAGAATATGCCATGCTTATGTGTCCAGAAAAGACTAAGAGCACCAGCCCTTGGAACAATTCCCAGGCTGCTCTACATCTCCTGTCTCATCAGGAACAACCTGGTTGGCTTCTCTTCATTTCTGCACATTGTGAGGGTTGTGAGTAAAAGGTTCAGCATTTGGCTTGAGGTTAAGCCTACTAAGGTAGACATGAAAAACTACTGGATGTGACACAATAATTTGCTGGATGCCACATACAGTATTATCTTGTGATAATACAAGATGCTGACAGAAGTTACAGGTGGAGCCATGAGGGATGACTGGATTTCATAGGGGGTTAAGGGCAAGTTATGTTAATAAATGGGCAAACTTCACAGATAACAGGAGGGGAGTATTTGGGACTTTTTGAGGAGTAAAACTTTATAAGGAAACCTAGGTAACCATATTAGTAATACCATGCGAGGTCAGATTACCTAGGTAACCATATCAGAAATACCAAATTTGGATGTGGAAGTATCAAAACTGGCACCAATGGGGAAAAAAGTAATTAGGACAGGTTGATTATCTTGGAAGAGGCTGGGGTGGAGAAAGGGAGGTACAAAGGCAGAGAAAAGGAGGCTCAAGAAACATGAAAAAAGGAATAATAAGATACAAAATAGTATTAATGAGGCCATCCAGGAGTAAACCAAACCTGTTTTCCTGGTCAGGAGGGCTGGGGCAGGATCCTGGCTAACTCAGTATCTGAAGAGATGGAAGAACCATCCTGGTATATCACCGTGGGAGTGATAACCATAATTTCTTACCATGTGCAGTGTATAGTGCCCATCCTAAGGCAATTCTCTTCTGAATCGGTGGGCTACACTGAGCTCTGCATTTCACAATGCTTCAGCCATTGAGAACCAAGTTTGCAGCACAATATAAGGAACCATACATGAGTTAGCTGTTAAGCTTTGTATATTGATAAGTTTCTTTCTCTTCTCGTTCTTATTATTCCAGTGCTTTATGTTGTTTCATATGATAGCACTTCAATATTTATAAGCTATATTGATTGCTCGTGGTTTTTTTCTGCCATACATCAGAACCCACCACAGCTAGAACATTAATTTGCACTGTCAAGTCAAATGCATGCTTAGAAAAATGAGATATTAGCAAAATCAACACCTCAGGCTGTATGTGCCTATGCTCAATGTTGTAAAACAAGTTGGTTAAATTGCTTGCAATTCTAGCTCTTCTTGCCTGCAAGTTTATAAATATTTTTTTTCTTATAGAGCAACAGTAGCAAGGATTCTTCCTAATGCCTTTCTAATGTATCTTATAACAAAAAAAAACCTGTATAAAGTGGAGAACTGAAAGTACTGTGGGCAGAGAGGGACAACTAAACTCATTCTATTTTAAATTCATTTCAAAGGTCAAAGCTTCTAGCCTTTCTGTTGATTTTGATAAGCAAGCTCAAAAATAGTAAGGTAGTTGGGAAGACAATGGCAAAATTAAGTCTTAAAATCAAAAGGCATGGTTAAGACAGCAAAAGTTGTGTTGATGAGGTTCTGTAAATTTGAATCTGAAGTATGCAGCATGCACCTGATTGTCTGAGACTTCTGCTCTGTATTTAGGGCAAATATTTTTAAATAAATCAATCAGATTTTCAAGATTTTGGAAAAGATACAGGACTTGGTTCCAAGCTGAGAGTCTTTGTCAGTGCCTGTTTTTATCAGATCACTTCACTGAAAAAAACCATAGAGGAAAGACGTTAAAGAGGTTAAGGGCACTGTAGCTTCTACCTTCCTCCTTTACCCGTTCCACTATAATAACCTGAAGAAAGACTAGGTCATCTTAGGATAACTGTACCTCTTCCCTAAACGCTCACCTTCTCTTCTCACCCTTCCAGTTGGTTTAGCAGCACTGTGCCCTAACGATTACAGATCTTTCTTCACCATATTCTCACTTTTGAGGTTCATTGCAGTAGTTTTAAATCTTCTTCAGCTGGAAGTTTACCTTGACATCACCTGCCTGAATAACTTTCCTCTTATTGAGTCAAACTCTTTCTTTATGTCTAATGACCTGTCAGATGCACTGAAAGTTGTTATTGCTTTTAAGGTCTTGCATGCAGAATACATGAGGTGCATTTCAGTCAACGCAAGTTTGTAATTAACTCTAAATAGTAGAATAGTGCAGTTCACAGCAACTGAGAAGCAAATGCTTACATACCATCCTGTTATACATTCTGAATATATAAACTTAACAAATGCATTCTAGAGAACATATTTTAAATGGGATTTTAATATCCAAACTTTTACTGTTGAGATATCTATTTTTCATAAGCTTTGACTTAGAAAGCTAAGTGTCTTATGTCACTGTTGATATGTCAGGAGCTGATGCGCATTTCACTTTGGCAAACAAGGTTCTTGGTTTTTGAGATGTGGGTATAGTTTTAAAAGGTAGAAGTGATGCTAAAAATAAATGCAAAGTAGGCAGCTGATAACTCTTTGAATCCTGGAATATTCTCTTTCCTACAGTTTCGCTCTGAAGCACTTGTATCTGAACAAAATACAAATGCCCTGAGAAAAAGGACTGGATCCCTTTGACACCCTCCCACCAAGTGGATGCTCTAACAAGCAAATAAGTCCTGTTGTCTCTGGTCCAGACAAGCTGAAAGAACACATGGAAATTGTTGTCTCGCTCTTTTTCCATTCCTCAATTAACAGGTTAATCAGAGGGAAATAAGGGATAAACAAAGGTCTCCCACTGACTGGTCAGTGTTGTGCATAGAAAAGACTCTTCTCTCCAGGTGTATTTAAAAAGGTAGAGCAAGTCCTGCTCAGCACTTTTTGAAAGAAAGGGTACCTTTTACATTTAAAGTATACCTTATCTTTATCTTTATTTGACTCTTACAGCAAATATGAAACAAGAAGAGGTACATCCACTTCTACAGCGCAGAGTATTACACGTAAATCCCAATGGTTTCAGACATTCATCTCCTCTTTCTGGACTTAGCATTAACTAGTCTAAGCATTTTTCCACCTATCATGTTGGGAACATCAGATCCTATTCCACAGCATCCAATTGTCCCTGTACGGTCCAAATCTCAGAATTAAAGTATCTCTGCTAAGTCAAAACATCTAACTCTCTTCCCACATCTGGCCCGGCTGCAAGCCAGCTCCAAACGGAGAGCTAACTGGTTCAACTGGTTCGCTTGAACTCACTACCCTGAAGGAGCACAGCTAGTTAACAGGAGGCAAAGAAAGCCAGTGTTTTATCTTGACCAGAAGCGCATTGGTGTGAATAACTCCTTTTCAGCCCAAAGGCTGCTTGTGCTCATCCTGCTTGAGTTAAGTCCCTCTCAGCCTACCAGTACAAAAATTACTTTCTAAGGCCATTATTGTTACAGTACATCAAGTCCTAACTGTCACACATTTTTTTTTAGCCAGCTGGAGAGATAGCATAAGCTTTCTAGCCAAAGAACTAAAGGAGTGAGGACAAAAGACTAATCTTTCTGCTGAAGAACTCCCTTTTTGCCAAACCTACAGAGAATTTTCTCTACTATTCCTACCCTCAATCAAGAGGTCAACATTGGTATGACCTTATGCATGCTGAGCTGTTCTCCTGCAGATTTAAATAAAGCACCCCAAAGGAAATACTGAAGTGGAATCAGAGACCACAGGTGATTCTTCCTTTTTAAACTTAGCATTTAGATAAGTACTGGAGACTTTAATTGTAAGAAGGTGAAGGTATTATTGTGAAGTCTTGACATGAAGTAGCTGTCTATGGATTTAGAAGGTTAGCTTTAGTGACATATCAACTAACGATTAAATATGCCAAGAATAGTAAAGAATAACTCATTTTTTAGAAGAAGAATAAGAGGAGAATCAATTGTGATGCGGTACTGAACTTGAATTTGGAATATGGTTAATTTTAAAAAAATCTGTGCAAAGGTGATACAGCTGCTGTAGAACAGAAATCTGCCCTTTTGGAAATGCAATTAAGTCATCCCTACTCTGTCCTCTCAGTTGTAAAATTTCCATTTAAATACAACACATCTAGACAGCAGAAAGAGAGAAATAAAAATCCATAAAAAATAAGTGTGAGTAGTAACAGTAGATGTCTGCTATACATTTTGAAAGGTGAGTTTTATTCAGGTTGGGAAAGTTAATACAAAATCAGCTCCTGTTTTCAGAGAGATTTCTGCTAGCTCTCGTTGTTAAACCTGACCCTATGTGATAATGCATTAGTGATGGTTTTTGACTCAGTCGTCCTAGTGAGGGATGCTGGGTTTACCCACAGCCATCAGAATAAAAATCCAGCAGTGGAGGCCAGAGTCAGTGAAGTTGTTTAGTTAGAATATAGTCTATTGATGTAGTTAAAATATATGCTACTGATTCCTTATTAATAATCATACTGGAAGCAAGGTCTCTACTATAAACACCCAGCATCATGTAAAACAGAAGAGCTTGTCTTACTGGAGGGATTGACTAGCAATAATGAAGGTATCATAGAATTACATGATGAAGCTCTAGTTGAACTTTTTTTAAAATGCTTTGTTTCTCCTCTGTTAAAGAGCTTAGTTAGGAAAGGTTTTCTCCTCCAGGATCACAAGGTCAAAATTCACATAACTGTCTTTTTTTTTTCAGCAAGTGTAATTATTAATCTTTTATACCTCAGTCATGATAAACATTACAAAATCTGGAAACCTGTCTGTAATACCGTGTTGAACTATGTCCATTATAGAGAATTGTGTTTGGTATTACATCTGACTGCTGTGGACCTTGTAGTACCCAAAAGTGATCACTTACAGATGAATCAACCACCATGTTATAAAGCATGCCAAAAAAAAAAAAAAAAAAATTCCTTTCAAAAAGAAGTCTAATGGCAGTCACTGCTGCAATTTCTGTCCAGCGTGGATTTCTTTCTGGTACAGATTAACAACGTTTTTTGCAAGGGCACTGTTTGAAAGTAAAATCTGCGTCCAAGGTTTATTTACCTAATTGTAACAGAACCAATTAACTAATTGTAACAGGAAAGCATAGTTTGCTAGGAAAACAGTTTATAAGAGACAGAAAAAAAGGCCAGAGCAAGCAAGCAGTGGACAAGAAATTTACTGTAAACATGAGAAAATGGAGTGTGGAAGAAACAGTGGCTTAATGTGCATCTTGGAGGCAGGGACAGGAACATGAATTAACTTGAAATCTTCAAAATCCCAGATGAAAACCATGAATAAAAGACTCACTTTCTAGCCACTGCTGGCTAAGGTACCCCTTCTGCTTGCAATGGGCCATTTAAACATTATTCACAGAGATTTTTGTTTATAATTAACAGCCTCCTGCAGATTTACTTGTGCTAGTAATGTACACTCTCTCTCTCCCAAAACAACTCAACTGTGAATCTCTAGACTGATCAGATGTGACTCAGTTCCGTTCTTCTAATATGGGCACTACCAAAGGCCAACATGAATACATTACAGTCAGTAGTCCAAAGCTAGGATAAGTTCTTTCTTCCTAATTAAGAAGCTGTGCAAGTCTGACAACTCCCTAATTCTGTGTCTGAATCATAAACTCTTCATTAAGTACTTTTATAAAACATATTTTTCAGTAACTGAAAGAGCCGAACCATGGAAATTCAGAACCAAAAATGACATGGGGTCTGCAGTAATTATTAGGCACCTAAGTCAGAAATGACTGTTAGGAAAGCCCTGTGGCAGAAAGCCTTACTAACCTTTCATGTCAGGAAACATGCAGAAATAGTAAATGTTTTCAAGACAGCTGCAGCTCCTGAGCTAGGAGTTGTCCATCCCAAAAGAGGCAGTACTAGTATGAGGTAGGCTGAAGTGTACAGCTGTTTTTAAACTAGAGGAGTGCACAGAGTTTGTTGAAAGACAGAAAATAATCATCTGCTTTTGCAAGAAGTCTCCTGACTGTGATGGGCAGACAGGTCTCAGCCACTAAAAAGGAAAGTTATATACGTACCCTGTCCTTTGAATGTCCTGTTGGTCAGCTCTTCATGAAGTTACGTTGATCTGGTTGCGTTTCCATAACTCCTAGTTCAGCCAGATGACTGTTCTGGATCCCATTTGAATGATCTGCAGGGATGTTAACTGAAGCCAAGCAATGCACTGCACAGATTCTCAAACCAACTGAGTCCAGGTCAGAAAAGCCATATTAGTACTCTCTTCTGCAAAGGGACATGGCTTTGCTAGCTTAGGGTTCGGTATCACATTAATTCAGGTTCTGGTATTACCCTAACATCTCTACATAAGGCTGTACTTTGTCATTAAACTGTAGCAAATTTTGCTGCTGGTACCTCAGATGTTTGTGCACCAGAACACATTTTACAGCCTACATATGCAGAATCTTTTCAAACACCGTATGAAGAACCTATATACTCAATAAAGCATCCTGGATTTCATTGCGAGGGCCAGACACTTAGCAGTTTGATGCTCCAATGCACAGCTTTTAGGCACCAAAATCTTTACTTTTAGGATTCAGACCTAAGTAATTAATTGTACCAAATTTTAATATTAAACTCATTCTTTAGCCATTGTGTATACTCTTCATTCAAGTGCAAATCATTACCTTCACTGTACCTGTTTTACAAAAGCAGAGAAAATATTTCTTATTCAAGCTTTAAGTGAAAATTCAAATTAAGGAACACCACTTAGAGGTTTTCCCAGCGTTAGGACTTGTTTGCTCCTTAATGAACCACTATGTCAAATACAACTTTTCATTTAGAGGACACTGTAGCCACATTTTCTTATCTAAAATTATAATATTTTTCATTTAAAATGTAAATCAAAACAAGAAAAGGCTTGACCAAACTATTGTAGGAATACAAGGAAAGAATTTTAAAACACATTTTAAATTAATGTTTGAGGAGTTTGGATTTCTTCTGATTTAGTTGGTATCTGTGCACCAATTTCACCATGAGAACGATAAAAATATAAGCATTAAATATGATGATTTTAAGACCAGGATCACATCACTTCATTCCTTTTTCCTGCCCCTTTTCTCCTATTAAACATACATTTATATTTTGTCTCTAGTTGAAGGGATTACGTCCTGTACATATGTAAAATAGAATTGATTGTTTCTATCTTTCTTTTAAAATAAGGAAGTTGGATACCTGGGTTCTGATTACAGACAACAAAGTCCATTCACTACAGCAGAAAACTATTTAAAACCTAAGAAACATAAATAGCTCCAAAAATTCAGTAGAGTAAAAGCCACATCCCAGAAGTCTGAAGTAAGAGTTCCTTTTTCCCTGTAGACACTTAAAACCATTTCTCTGGATTATATAGTCTTCAATTAAAAGGCTTTAGCCAGCAGACCTTGTACCAAGCCCTATGAGACTGCTTGAGACCCGCAAGAGCATGTAGGCCCATTCCAATAAAAACGAGCAAATAGGCAGAATGAAAATCAAACTTGGAGGACCGATTCCTAGCTGGTTTATGTCCATGTTTTCTAGCCCAGTGAAAGATGGACAAATTAATACTTTTCAGAAAGGTACGCTCACAGAGGACAGGCTTAGAGGGACTCTTTCAGGGAGACTGAGGGTAATGGTCCCCAGATCACAGGGGTTGTGATGGGGTTTCCCCACTACAGGAATGGGGGTTTCCTGCTTGCTCCCAGGAAACACAGTAATTAGAGAGATCAGAGTAGTAACTGTGACTGGATTGTTGTTTTAAATTTGATTGGAGGATCCTGGGACAAAATTGTAAGCAAGCTCTTAAGTATTGGCTATTCATCATATAACATACATAAGCAGCTCCATAAAACAAGATACCTAAATGGAGCAAAGAAGAAATTTAAATACTCCATGTCAACTAGAAAAAAATTAACCGAAATTATAATTTCAAGAAGAGCAAGGTAATAAACAGTACATTCACATTATCAGTCATGGTTAAGGGAGGATAGTGGAATATCACCAAAATATAATTTTCAGTACGATTGTTACATGCCTTGTTTAAAAGCTTATGATCTTAAAATCTCAAGTTCAAAAGGTGTCGCAAAGAATTAAGAATCTGTGGGTCTTATTTTTACATGACTTGGAAGCCATCTAAAGGAAAGGAAGAGCCTTATCAGTCAGGGGCATCCTATCTCTCATCTTTTCTATTGTTGAAGTCTTGGATATAACTACAAGTACCCTTTAGAAAAAGAAGGTTTTCTGCCCTTCTCACCTCTTCTTTCTTCAAACAGTTGTGTAGATCTTAAAATACGAATAAAAACCCATGGGGCCAATTTTTTCAAAATGAAGAGGCTGACTTCCACCTCTTAACTTTGCTAAGTCAGAGTTCAATGAGATTCTTCTGAAGACAACCGAATCCTGCTCTCACATGTGGATCGTGTCTATTACGGTGACCAGAGGCCCGCACTCAGAGACCATCTTCCAGGAGGTGCTTTATTCTGGGTCTTTCACAACTGCAGAAAGTCAAACACTTATCTAGTTTAATGTATCATAATAACGTTAGTTTCAACTAAGGAGACACGTCTTGCACTGGCTGACCCATACAAGTCTTTTCCTTAACTAGCTTTTGATTTGTGTATAAATAAATCCTGTTAATACCACTGATTCTACACCAGTGCTTGAGAGCAGGATCTAACTTCTAGCTGGATTCTTCTACACCATCACTTACAGTGAGATTAAGCCCATATTCATCCTGCTGAAGTCAGTACTGTGGTTCCTCAAAGCTGAGACCTTTTGTATACTTAAAAGTGGCCACTTGAGCCAGAATTCTGTCAGATACTCTGCCACTGCACAAACCATGTTAGCCAAACTCAATTCTCATTCTTCCATTAAACTGTAGTTTTAGACAGGTACTGGTTTTGTGATATTGTAAACTCCTTTTAAGTTTGAGAAGCTGATAAGTTAAAATACAAATCCAGAATAGTCTTAGGTTCCCACCTGCTCAAAAAGTAGATTACTGTTTTTCTTATACTCCTCCATTTGCAGGACACATCTATTATAATATTAAGATTAAGAATTATATTTGGAACTCGATTTCTTAAATGGAAACAGGAAATCTATGAAATTTTACTCCACTTCTGAAGAGTCTATAAATTAATTAAACTTTTGGCATGAATGGAAGAGCAAAATGCTTAAAATGGTTAAATGTAAACATCTTTTCCAGTATTTATTTGATATCTTTTGCAGGTATGTAGTAACTTGCATATGATGGTAACACTTAAGATATTATTAAATCAGAATTCCCTCCTGAAGGTCCTCACCCTCTGCCACAGAGAAGTCAGCAATTTTTTATCTGGGAAACATGAGTTACCTCAGTTATTTAAATGAATATTAGTCACTCACAATTAGACTGTTTGTATTCATCAGGATTCCATATAATTTGAGGGTAATCACAAGCCCTGCTTCCCCAAGTAACATATGAACAAATATTCATGTCCAAGTCATTCAAATCTCTCTGCTTTTGAAGCATGTGCCATCTTTTTCCCCATTCTGCTTTATAGTGGTTGCACTCAAATGTGATATTATAATACAAATGATACAATATGTACTACTATACATTTCATATGTATAGTTATATATGTATAATAAAAATTTTATGTATAATAAGAATTTTGTTATATGTATTATAGTAATCATTGCCAAAATAGTAAATGCAGCATTCTTCACGATTAAAACTTTCCTAATCCTTCCCCATCTCACATTCTGCTATCATCTCCAGAAGACTTGCAAGTACTTTCTTTTTTTAATTGTGACTTTGTCTCAAAAGCAAACTCTACAAAATAGAGACAAGACATTAAAAAGGTGCTAACATGGAACAGTTAGATGAGTAGACTGTCATTATTTTAGTCTCAACTTTTGTCTCTAGTATCTTGGATGTGCTCAGTATTTCAACAGAAGAGGAGAGAGAAAATTCTTTTTTTCCATTCCAGCCACCTCCCTCTGCTCTGCACAAAGAACTGGCTGATCAATACCTATTAATTACCACAACCAGACACTGTTTCCTAGGTGGAATAAAGTTTTAGAGCAACTCACTAAAGCAGAAAATGTTAAGCTTAATCATTCAGTATTATGCCCCTCCCAAATGCAGTAAAGTTCGACCCTAATGTTTATAGAAGATCTGAAAGACCTGAAGATTACTTATGCTGTATCAGGAATCAACAGATAGTGTCACTCGGGTACATGATTTACCACCTGCTGTTCCCAACAAAGGTTTATTTAGCCTTTAATACCATATAAATCCTAATCCCTTACTACAAATTCTGTTAAGGGGAGAGAAGATTAACCACATGCGACTGATCGGGAGTAGAAATGAGTGACAAGAGGGTATTGATCAGGAATTTAGACACTTACAATGCATTATCTGTGAAACTGGTACTTGGCCCTCTTGGCTGATGAAAGAATTGAAGCCTACAGCTTTCCAGAATCCTTGAAAAATACAGACTTTCACTAAATTTAGCACCAAATGCATAACAGTTCTTCATTTACTTATTTATGTCCAGGCTTCTCTTAAAGAGAAGAAGAAGAAGAGGTGAAGTCCCCTATTACGGTATATTCTGGTGAAATTTCACTGAAGTCAGCAGAGGTATCGGTAGGGTAAGCATATAGCTGAATCTTAGCTATGGAGGTGGATCTGGGCTGTGAGAAAATGGCATTTATAAATTCCTTTAACACAGGATATCTGAGAGTATTAAGAAATTTAGTGTGAGACATGGACGAGTGGAAGTCACTCAGTGGAAAAAGAAATTGAAAGGCTCCAGAATCTGATTTTACAGTTCTGATCACATCAGTATTTCAACAAGCTTCTCAAAAGCTTGCAAAAAAGTCATTATGAGAGTCAACTACTGGATAGAAAAAAATGTCTAGGTAGAACTATGCAAAAATGTATTTTGTGTGAATTAGGGCAGCCAAATTTTGCTGGTATTTGCACTCTTGAGTGAATGTAATAGAATACCTGCCCATTCTCAGGGGAAATAGAAACACTGACATCTGCATTGTCTGCGAATGTAATACAACAAAATACATAAATTGATTATGTGTCATTGGAGTCATTAGAGACCACACTTCAGCCAAGGCAGAGACAGTGACTGTCCTAGTTCCTCATTTCTTAACTTTTTTTTCTAAAGCTGTACTGTGCATTTTTGTTTGTTTGTTTGTTTGTTTGTTTGTTTTCCTTTTTCATTTTCCCCCAAAAATGATTCTTCCCATACCAATGCAAGTCACCAAGTCAGATATTGTTCTCATTGTTCTTTTTTTTCATCCAACAACTCCTGAAAAAGACAGTGTTTTTCTCTTATTCACAACCTACTTTCTACCTGATCCAACTCAGTTTCACTTAATGTAGCACTAGAAAGAACTTCATGCCTGTATTAAAGGTAGAATTTTTCATGCCAGACCAAATTTACCATAGGTGTGTAAATTTGTGCAGCTTCACTGATGCAGGGCCCTTGATCCATTATACTATCAGAGAGTTTGGCAGAACACATCACATTAGAAGTAAAATATACAATGGTGAGAATTTGCCCTCATATAGAGCCTGCCATCTGAGAGTCTCAAGGTTAACCAGCAATTTATGGTCTGTTAGTTCCAGGGACTGGCTTGAGATTCAGGATCAGTTTTGAAATACAACACAGATTTTTCTAAAAAAAAATGTAGAGAGAAATGGAGAGAGAGTATGCAAACCAGAATTTACTGCCCTTGTATCACCAGGTAAGATAGTGCTTATGCCCACAAAAAAAAATGGTATAGTAGTCATTATGTGACCCCTTACCTCCTTAAATCCTAAGAAGTCTCCTGATCAGTACTGATCATTTAGTATAACCTCATTAAAAAAATGAACACAGGAAAATTACCCAGCTTAAGGTCCCTTCTCTGCCCCTGATGACTGTGGCATAAGCCAAATTTACATTCAGAGTGATTTAGCTCTTCCTTCAAATACATGGTAACAGCAACCATATTGGTTTTGGGGATTACTCCCTGAAGTCACTGTCCCCTTATATTTCCCTGGGAATCATCCCAGAAAGTGCTCACTGGTACCTAATATAACCAGGGACTGTGCTAGAAGCTAGTGAATTAGATAATCACAGGTCAGTACTTGAGCCCAGGCCATGATCCTGTTTTATGAACCAGTATGGATACGGTTTATGTAATCCAGGGTAAATCCCCACAGGTTTAATCCACAGAGAGATTCAACCACCTCAGTAACACCCAGATCCTTCCAAACTCCCTATACACTGGCACTTCCTTGCCAGGAAGTTTGCACAGCATGTAGACTTCCACTGATGTGCATCGATATTATTATTTACATCTATATCAAAGCAAGTTTCTTAGTCCCAGAGCTCTGTTGGGTTGCCCTCTGGTTTTATAAGAAAATATTCACCTTTTGGTGAGTTTCAGCATAGGTAGTGTGAGACCTGTTCTAAGATCTTACTCCTACTAGATCTGGAGCAAAACCTTGAACGTTAACCCCATTGCATGGCTGTTGACCTAAGACAGTGGCAGCTGAATGACTGGTCAAAGGGTGTCCAAATGGCATAGTAAAGGCTGATCCACATCTGCTGAGGCCAACACATCTGCCTACACAATCAATTATGTTCCCAAACGATGCACCTCAGCTTTCAATGAAGAAATGGGGAAGAGATGGGTGACAGACGGGGAGTTTTGTTCTGACCACAAGCCTTTTCCAACAGCAGCCATGGGAAATGTATGACTGTGCAGAATTAAGTGCAAATGGTATTTTAAAAACCTGACCCTACCAGCTACAAGAACCTCGCAAACAGGAGAAAGGAGACGAAGCAATATAACTGAAGATTTGTAAAACTACCATCCTTTTTGACTGCTAAATAAAATATACATGTTCAGGTATCTTTATCTGGAAAGTTGATCCCTTTGCATATCTGAAACTGCCAGTCTGTAAGTAAGATTTTTTTGTCTAATTCCAGGGAACTGATTAAGTGGGATGAGTTTTGTTGGCTTGCCTTCTTCACTGATGCTCTAATTAAGGGCTGGAATAGTCCCTTGGTATTGTTGGTTTTGATGAGATAACCAGTGAACTTGATCACTCATGATGGATAGCTTTGTTGTGGAATTAACTAGTGAGAGTGCTTTGGGGGATGCAGTTAGGTCTTTTTCTTTTCTCTTTTTAAAAATATTACGTATGATTCAAAGTACTTAAAATTAAACTTTCATATGAAAGAGTAAAAAGCTGGGTGCTCAGATTTCAAAAGGAACTTTTATGTTTGCAGATTTACACTTTTTCATTTGGTAAATGTGATTAAAGATGCTCATTCTCATCCAACAACCTGAAATCAAGACTGTGTGTCAGTGTCGCACTATAGACCCTCTCTCACCACCTCCAGCTGCTGAGAACCTCTGCTGTGATCAGAATTACATACCCAACCTCCGTTTTAGCAACCTTGTTTTTTAGTACACCTTACATGGTGAACAGCAAATGTCAGGAGACACAACACTAGGCCTACAAGAAGCTTATTTGGAGACCTGCTCTCTTCACACTGTTCATCTCTCTGTTCTTACTGGCATGAGTCATCCATTTAAACTGGCCCTGCAGTAAAATTTCCCCATGAATTTTCAATAAAATAAAAATTTAAAAAAATCTTTCCCATAGTCTTCCATTCTATTAATCAAGGAAAAGTTATTTAATTCAGGAGATAAAACAATGAGTGTTTTTCACTTCAAACAAAATTTCTCATTGTCTTTAATGGTTGTATAAACAAAACTGCTTGTATTATTTTGGATAGAAATGCCTGCATATTGGAAGATAACTATAAATTCAAGGTATTTAGTCATGTTTGTAAACAATCAACATACCTTTAAAGTAGAAGACATGTGAGGAAGGTTTTGGTAAGGGAATTAAGTTTTTAAAAAAGCATGAAAATATTCTACTTTGTAAGAACAGCAGGAATGACTATACTAGTTTAATTTCTTTTTTTATCACACATTTTTGTATATTTCTCACATAGGGGTGTGGAATGTAATTTTTATTAAGATGGAAATCTGTAAAAAGGTGTTCAAGGGGAAAACATGATCTCTTATGACCTGAAACCCTATGATATCTATTGCAATAAAAGTGGAGGGGAGGAGAGAGAAAGGGGGAGAGAGAGAGTAAGGAAAAAGGCTGACAACCCTTTGGTGACCTGTAGTAAGATATAGTCATGTATAATATTAAACATAAGTCGTAAATTAGGAATCATTGAGGTGTCATCCTTGGAGGAGGACAAAGGACTAGATAATTTCTTAAGGTGTATTTTACTTCTATTTACAATGATTTCCTCAAAATCAAAAGATTAATAGCTAGATGAATACACACTTCTGACATCAAATCGTTCTAGTATCCTACTCGAGAGAGTTTTACAATATGGCTGCAAATTGTACTCTTGCGTAGTTCCATAACAGGATTATTCAGTGTAGGATTTACTTGTACTGACAGAGATCATAAAGCCAGGTTCTTTTTCTTATATCTTTTTGTAGGTAATAGTATCTAGTAGTTAGTAAAATTCGTGCAAGCTGTTGTATTTTCCTAATAAATTGGCTCTAGTTCCTTTTTCTTCCTTAACTTCCTGAACCTCCTGAACACAAAACAATAGAATAATCAATATTTTACAACTGTCATCGTGGTGTGGAATATGGAGTTTTCTTCTTGAAGTACTAATTGACAGATTATTTGGCAGGCACAAGTATCATTTATACAGATCGTTGCGTGAAAACTACAAATGCTAAACAATGTATTAGAAAGAGTGCAGAGATTTTTATTGATTAAAGAAATGTTTCAAAACATTAAATTTGATCCTTTTTTTCTTTGAATATTTTGTTTGAGTCTTAGATTACACCGACAAGGAATTTCTTTTGTTTGCTTTTGAAATGCATTCTCTTCAAAGACAAACAGTCTGATTTCATATTATATACTGACTTACAATAGTGCGGCACATCTATTCTGTAACACAGCATTTAGTATCACCAAGGAGATTTTTTCTGATGAGCTGTGGTGAGTCTTCAAAGCATGTTTACCTGCAGCTGACACAGAAATCCTTGGAGCTGTAGATAATTGCCAACTTCAGAAATCATGTAATTAGCACTTTAATACAGATTAAGGCAACTTACTTCCAAGGGTGAAATTTGGGTTGTCATCGTTGTCAGTATACATTGTTCAAGAGGTATCTATGAAGTCAGTAAGAATACTACAACATACTTCAGCTGAGTTGATATTTGACTATAAGAGAGATCATAAGTCTTCTTGACAATATTGAATGTAGGGTTGAAGCTGACCTGTAGTAAATTCTAAACTTGTTGTATCAAACCTTCCTGTTTATAAGATAGCACAACCATCATTAAAATATTTTCATCAAAAAACTTTTACTGGAATAAATTGAAAGTTGATCAAAACTTTGAAATCAACATTAAATGTCCATTTCTAATAATGGTAAAAATGAAAGAAAAGAGAAGAGAATAAAAGGATGGTTTGAGGGTTCAAAAAATAAACAGAAAGCAAATGATTATTTTCTACTTTTCAAAAGCAGAAGAAAACTACATTTTCAGTAAGAAAGAAAAATAGATTTTAATTATCCTTGGTTTTTACTCATAACATGAAAATGAGATTATAAATTTTTTTCCCTGTTTCTTTGTTTTCAATAAATTGTTCCCTGTTTTCTTCACCAGCTGCAGGTGAACAGCCTCTTAATTGCACCTACTTACCTATTTGCGATACACCAGGAGAAAAGAAAAAAAAACCAGTAAGACAAAACAACACAAGCATGCTTCTAATACACAGAAATAAAAATACAAGTGGGAAGTGCTAGACATTGCACACTTGCTCACATTTGTTTCTGCTTTCTGAGCAGCCCTTTTTTGGAAGGTTGGGTGGTAGTCATAGCAGGAGTTGGCTCTTGAAATGTAGAAGTCCCTCTGATCTTGAGGCACCTGCCATGCCCAACAGGGTTGGTGGAACAAAAAAATAAATAACATTTCAAACAAAATTTGGCTGGTCATTGTACTAAGCAGCCTCAAATCACTCACTAGAAGGTACAGAGTGGGGTAGATTCAAGTAGAGATGGAGGCAGCTAAGGGCATGGAGAAAGGCATTTTCTATAGAACTATGTGAGAATACCGTCATCACAGACAGCAGAGATGGTGAACTCTTATATATATGCATTCCCATTCAGCTTAGCATCTTTTCTCCTCCATCCCCTAATACCTTCTGTAACTTGAATTTTAAAATTAAAAACTGGCATAAGTAATTTTTTTAGGCATTTTCTCAAAGCTGTCTTCCTGCCTATTTGAAGAAGTTGGTGGCAGGAAGAAAGCAAAAGTGTGGAGGGAGCTGATCCTCCCATGGAGCATCACTCTGTTGTGTTCATGAAACATTACTTTCCTACAGAGGTCCCACTAGATCTCCATTCTGAAGGAGGATAGGCAATGCCTGGGGTGGACACTGCCCCTGTTTCATGAGGTGAAAATGAGAAGAGATTTTCAGCAACATCTGCATAATGTGACACGTGAATAGAAGTTGAACCAACCGAACTTCTGGAGACATTGAGTCCTCCTATGCCCACTGACAACTCCTCCAGAATTTCCTGATATCACCACATTTTTTTTCTCAATTTTTTTCTCACAGTTAGGCTACTAACATACAAACGTTTGGACTGCTCTCTGGGGAATTTGTCTGAACATTTGACCTGTTTTGTAGTATATATTTAATGTCTCTAAGAGTTTCAGAAAGGAAGGCTTGAAAGACACATCCTACTGCTCTGACACTTGTTTTCCACTGGGAAACATGAAAAAAAAAAAAAGGCATTACTAATGTTACATGCATCAAATGAAATAAAACCAAACTCAATAAAAATCTTCAGAGGATTCTTTAGAAGCATTTTATGTACGTAAGTCAAAACTTTTAAAAAAGATTGTCTACTAAAGAGAAGCTGAAACTTTACAAATATCTTTCAACCATACATCAATTACTATCCAAAGCTAAATCTTTAGACAACATGAACTGGCAAAGCTCCAGTGAAAACAACACACAGGGTACAGAAGCTGACATACCCCTTATGGATCTAACCCCAAATATTTAGGCACAGATCGCAGTTGCTGATTGTTTTAGTGCACTTTTAATGTTCTTGTTTATTTATTCTGAAAACTTCATTATGCTGGATGTAATCAATACAGTCAATACATATTTTATCCTCAAATAGTTATGAAGTATCTTAGCATGTTGTTAATACTTTGCTTCATGTTTCTTTTTGATCATTAAGAAATACAGAAAATTAGTTTCTCAAAGTTGACAGAGAGATCTACAGTGGAAATTTGAACAAAAAAAAGGAGGAACTTTTTTTGCTTATTGTCTATAAATAGAAATATCTTGAGAACTATCAAGTCAAAAAAAGCAAGCAAAAATGTTTGGTTCACTGAGACAGTAAAATCAACATAACTATTTTTACTGTTGTCTATTAAGCAAAAAAAAAAAATGTATCTGCACCAATCTTACTATTATTCATTCAGGTTTGCGACACTTATGATTGAGGTCTGTCATAATTATGCTTTCTTACGATAAATTTATTTCACAGCCTTACAACCTTCCAATACTGACTTTTATAGACTGACAAGCAAGTGAAAGATGAATAACAATGACCAGCCCATTTGACCCTTTTTTGGAGTAGCCTTTCCTGCTTACCTGTCTTGTGGCAGTGTTACAAGAAAAGGATTCCCTTCCTGATTCTTTTGTTTTCTACATTTGAAACCTCTTTGCTTGGGATGTAGGCTCATGAATGATGACACTTTGAAAATCTGTACTTACTTTTTTCCCCAGGTCTTACTATCTACCTTTTCATATCAGTATCTTGCAAAATGTTTATCTCAAAGGGTAATTTTTAAAAAATTATTTATCACAGAAAATGGGGCAGGATGGAATTTCAAGAGGTCGTTTGTCATTTCTCCAATCTTTTGCACAGAGATAAGATTAATTAATCATAATAGTTCATGACAAACATTTGTCTACATTGTTCTTAGAAACATGGAGTTGCAGACTGCAGAAATTCCCATCGTGTCCTATTCTAGTGCTTTTTCTGCAGATGAAAAGCTCTTCTTGCTGTGTAACCTAGACTGCCTTTGTTGCTGCTTAAACTCTACTCCTCATTTTCTTCACATAGAACATGAAGAGTAAGTTCACTGTTGCCCCACAAATGTAGAGCCTTGTTATCTCTCTCCTAAGTTGCGGTGTTATAATCTGTGAGTTGAATCCTACTGTTTTTCTCTTGTTTTTCTGAGTCGTGTTTTGCATCCCAGCAAGACAAAAACTATGTAAATCTCATACCCAGCAAGAAATCAAAAGGAGAACAAAATGGATGAAAGGAGAACCAAACCTACAGATTTATGAACTTAATAGTGCAATTTACATGATGTCTTGACTTATGTTTTTTTATTATTGCTTTATTTATCTTTTTGTTCTCCAGTTAATCTTATATTCATTTGTCCCAATGATTAATTTTGGATTATTAAAATATGAACTGGATCAGGGGACATACTGTCTAAATAAAATAATATCTGATTACTACATGCTGATATATATCCAGTCTAAAATACAAATATTCAAGCATTATCGATCTACAGCACATTTTAACAACATCATAGCCTAAAATTACTAATTGTTTTACAGGATTTAAGGGGTGGGGTGTGTGCTAAATGGCAACAACAAATAATGAAGTAAGCAATTTAGCAAGCAGAGGGTCTCTTGGGCTATATCTTAATGTATCACTGGAGAGACTCATGAACTGTTCAGAAAGATATGAGAACTCTCAAAAGTAAAGCCTCTTTAAAAAGGCATGTGTGGGAGAAATCAAAACATTTGAAAGAGAATTGAAGCTGATTAATGTCTAAAAAAATTATTTAAAAGGTTGTTTAAAGTACAGATAAGGGAGACAGATAACCTCTATTGCTATTGCAGTAAAATTCGTGTCAGATTATGATTAGAAAGCAATATACTATATTTTTATTATAATGTTAAAATTAATGCTTCATTCAATTCTCCAATGCAATAAATAAAAAAGATTCAATAGTGATATAATGAAAACATTTTACTCCTGACCCAGTGTCATAATGCATGGCCACGGGCAATCAAATTTGATTCTGTCAGAAAGACTTATTTTTCAAAAAAACTTGTGCAATCCAAATAGATTTCTGTTCACTTCAAATTGCTGATTTCAGAACTGCAGGGACTATTAAAGAAGTATATTTGCTTTTTTTAAGAGCTTGTCTACTTGCTCTTATGGATCATGAGCCACATCAGTGTTTGGATTATAACAGAAGATTGTGCCAAGGCCAGTCAGAGCTCAAACACTGAACCACAGAAGGTCCAGCAAAATGTGTTATGATGGAAGCTGAGAGAGGAATGTCATTGATCTGTAATAAATTAATCGCTTTGTCTCTCCTCACTCTGAACTGTATAAACAATCCCATTACACTAGATACATAATTTTAAAACTTCTTTTACTTTTTGGAGGGTGATATTTCCCAGAGTCTTTGGGCACGGTCTTTAATTTAATTACAGAGTACCTTTTAAAGGTGGAGAAATTGCAATGGGAATTAGAGTCTTCAGTGAAGAAGGAATAATCTTCTAATTAAACAATGATCTGTATTTCAGGCAGTTTGAGTTAGTCACAGATCATTTCTGTGCTTGCTTCAATATCCTATCAATAAAAAGTGACTTCTTTATCTCAGAAAGATTTGGTGAGGGTTTCACGATATATAGACATATACATGCACCAATCTTGTAATACAGACCAGAATAGAAGCAGAGAAGAATCTAGAACATGTTCGATTACTAAACACAAAATGAGTCAAATGTTACATACTGTTCAGAGGGTTGTGTAAATGTTTGTGATGAGATATCAAGGGAGAATCGAAAGCACAGTATCTAGATGCAACAGTGAAGAACTTAGAATTTGAGAGACCTATACTGACCATGGTCTCCTTGCTTCTGGATCACAGTATAGGCTCATTCAATTAAAAAAAAAAAAAAGAAAGAAAGAAAGAATACCTAGGGAAAAACAACCTCCTTTAGCAACTTTTTGTTATTAATTGAGACATTATTGAATTATTAACAATGCATTTTGCAGAAAGGGAGAAATAGGAAATTACAACATAGGCCAGGTATGCAGCTTTATGCCTTCCAATACACCCAAAATTACAAAAATAAAATCCCTGAAATTGTGAAACAATTTAAAAAGGAATTATATATTCTTGCTTTTCCCAAGGGAATGGTGAAATGTTATTGCTCATTAGGAAGCAGTCAGAAATTAATCCCTATAGTGTCCAGAGTTCAAAACCATCATAAACACCAGGAAGTGAATTCCAGGATGATTACGGCAAATTGCTGTGCTATGTTCCTTGATTTGCAAAAGCCGTTGCACAATGATCTGTAATTACACAGATTTGTATACACAGGCTATTAAGTGATATTGCTTAATTTAATTATCCAATACGTAGGTCACTCAATTGACTGAATATATTTCCTTCTAAGATTAGCTACATGAACTAGAATCAAACAAAAAAAGAGGACAAGAAAGAAAAATAAGACATGAAAATTAAACCCTAATGAGTCATTTAAGAACAAATAGAATAAAAAGCTAAAGTGCTAGGAAAAATGTCTATTAGTATTCTACACTTTCTACTCTTTAAAATGTAGGTGTTCTTTGACAGAGGAGTAATGCACAAGTAGTTTATACAAGTAGTTCTTAAGGTTCCAGTGGAATGGCTTCAAGGTACTTGTTCATACTTGACAAATCCAGTATGAACATTGGTATTGGATGTTCATACTGGTTTGCCAGGTATGAACACTGGTACAAAAACCATCTCTGTGTTCCTCAGATGTTGAGACAGGACATAACCTTGTAATTTTTGCTTCTGGTATTACTCTCTGTCTTAAAGCTACATTTTGTTTAGATAAGATAGATAACAGTCCAAGGAGGGCAGGATAACTCCATGATGTCCCAGTGGAGTTCATCAACATTGTGTTTCAAAGATCTTATTCAGGTCACGAATAGGATGATCTCATACCTGTATCTCATACAGGCAGAACTTGTTTTGTAGAAAAAAAAGTGTGTGACATGACTCTTATTTTCCCATGCCATTCCCTTGAAGGTAGTTTTATGCTATCAAGTCCAAAGGAATTCAAATCAGGCGGATGAATTGTAATGAAATATATTTTGCTGGATATCTTCTCCAGAGTATGATTTTATGTTTCCTTCTTCAGATTACTTGCATCATAGGATATTTTCTTGTCCTTGCTCAGCTCTGAACAAAGAACCAGATGGGAAATTTTGGGCATAGTTATCTAAATCTTATTCTGCCACTAGGGTACAGTGATCTGGGAGACCTGACCCATAAGCTCTCATCTGGTCCTTAACCTTGATAGCAAAGTCTTGTGTGGCCGAGCCATCCCTTTTTCTTTCCTAAAAATCTTGTATCCATCTAGAACAGCACTGCAGGCAATAATCCCAGTTAACCATCAGGCCCGTGACTCTGAACAGACCTCTAATTTGTCCTGCTTGGTTCCAGTGCTGCTTTCTCAAGGACAGTGTGAGCACCTCCCCACTGTCACACTCTCCTCCACAAGTTTCATCCCTCTCCTCCGTGCACCTAAACCTCTCCTTGGGCTGTGGTCTTCACCCCGAGGCCAACCTAGGCTGCCTCACTAGATTAGCAAGCCTGCTAGCAAAGCTGCTTTTGTCTGGCTTTATCAGATTCATCCTGTCTTTCTACAGAGGTTTTTGTTCTTCAAAGAGTGTCCAACAAACGTACGAGCAAAAGCTTTACCTGTGACACCAGATGCGCGGGCAGATGATGGATTGGAGTCTCCTCATGGCAGCAGGAGGAACAGAACGAGGATATTTTGCTTCTTGGATTCCTCACTCCTTTGCCAATAGCTAGAATATGGACTGGGAGTCATCAAAGTCTCCCCATGCATTGCAAAAGGAATCCCAAGAGGGCACTATGAACTCCCCCAGCTGCACCCATAAACCTAAAAATCAGAATTTGCAAAACAAGACAATTTTGTTGCATGTCAATGTCATGGGTTTATTAAGTTAGGAATTCTTGGGGACAGGAAAATGATGCACTGCATGCTTGTTTACTAAACAGAAGCAGTATAGCTATGGCCTGAATCTACTTTAATTTAATTCAATATAGAAAGCACCATTAATTCTAAATAAAATGGGCTTAGAATTTAATGAATAATATGCATACCATTTCTGTTTTTAAGGGAACATAGGGAATCACAAAATAAGATAAAAATAAACGTTATTTTCAACAACCTTTTTATTGTTATAACTTCCTGCCTCAATTAAGATATTAATTAAGACTTAATATTGCAAGTTTCTTTTGTAATTTAATTAAAAGCTAGATGATTGCTGTCTGAGAAAACTTAGATATAATGTAATTAATTCAAAATTAGACATCAGAAAGCAATCTGTTATGATTTTATTAACTTATCAGGCATCTATTTATGTTAAAGTATTTTGCTGGCATTTCAAAAACCATTTGGATATCAATAAAAAGGTAGCTAAACTGTGCTAATTGACACTTTGGAAAAGGGCTGGTTGGTAACTTGTAGCTTCTTTGAAATATCTCAGTTAAAGCGTAATAGTCTCTTTTAAGTAGATTCTGTTTAAATTTTTTAAATGGACATAATTAAAACATAATTGTTTATGTGAATTTTTCATTGAAATTGGCAGAGAAATTAGATAAGGATCTTCATATCACTGTTTAATAGGTGTTCTTGTTATCAGCTGGCATTCAAAAAATGTTGCAATCACCATTCTTTCATGTTTTGAAATCTAAATTGAGAATTAGTGCTTTGGAAAACAAGGGATTAATATAATTTTCCAGATTTTATGTAGCAATGCAATTGCTATACTGGATCAAACCTATAGACTGTCATCTTCCCTGACATTTGCAAGTACCAGATGTTGCAGAAGAATGCATAAATCCTCCTATCCCCAGACAACAGATGTGTAATCTGTCCCCGTGAAGGTCTCATTATAATCCCAAGGGATTTGGTCTAAACCAATAAGTAAAGGGTTCATTTTGTTTTGTTTTATAAATCTCTGTCAGTTTTAACTTCTATATGTCTGAATATTTCTTCTCCATATAGACACAGAGCCTCTGTTAGAGCTTCTCTAATTCTGGCTATTTGTTTAGTGAAGACTACTAACTATGACGGAGTGCATTATAAAGTTGTAAAAAGCAAGTGTTTGCAGAAAGCCCAGAGAAAATCATATCTGAAAATACAAATGAAGGTCTCAACTCCAGATTTGCTATATGCTTTGTATGCGGAACAGGGACACTAGAAAGAAATAACTGAACAGAATTTTACAGAAAAAGTTCAGATCTGCAAATTTACTTGGAAGAAAATTACTATCCCCCAGTGTTCCTGAAAAAAATAAGAAACACATAAGAAATATCAAGTCTTTGTGCTACAGAAGTCACATGTGCTCCCCAAGAATCAGCAATAAACAGCTAAAATTGACATGATTCGTGGCAGTATTCATTAGAAGTTAGCAGGACCATCTATTTGGGCAGCTCTGTCCTAGGGACATCACAGATTTTGCACTGCTGGTCTACCTGTCTGTCTGGCCAGCATGAATTCACTGATGAGCTGATTCCCCATTCCCCTGAAGTCTGGCAATACGAGGAGCCAGCTGACCTGCCCGACTGGAAATCCTGAGTAGTTCACATGTGAAAGCTTCCTCAAAGCAATGGCCTCTGTGCATCCTGGTTCCTAAACAGCTTCTCAGAAAGGCGGATTGAAAACATTCCTGGTTCTCGTCAGCAGATTCCCAAAACTCACATCAATCTGAACATTCTTTTATGAAATGCAGACATGTTTTAGCTGAAAATTCTCAATCAATTTTGTTCTCGGAAAATGTTGAATTCAAGGTATGATTCCTGAGGAAGGGACGTAGCTATCTCTCAGGGTGCATTGAATAAGCACACCCAAGTTCCCACTGAATTCCCAACTTTTGTGTGCTTCCTCCTATTTTTCCTAGACATTGCTGTGAGCGCTGAAAATTGTTCACACTGTGCCATGAGGCTCTCTGCAATGTGGGCATTTGGCAATGGAAGACAAATTCATATGCACTGTCATACTCACTACATATAAAATATGTACAACGGCAGGAGACAGTCAGACTTTCAGGCTTAAGTAGGAAGCATCCGGAAAAGGATCCAAAATTTGATAGCACAAGTCACCAGTGTAACACAGGGAGAGAGCAATGTACCTCAACAGAAGAACCAAAAAAATATGAAAAAAACACCCAAAACATTACATGACCAGAGACTTGGTAAATGTCTTGGATATAACAAATGGGAAACACTGAACACAGGTGTAAATATAAACTCATTAACTGTGTGTTTCCTGAGTATAGAATCAATTCTCTATTATAGATTTAAATGCATATATTTTAAAAAAACTGAGAGGGGATTAAAGAGATTAAAGCTTCTACCTTCTTCCTCCCGGGGAAAAGTTCCTAATAATTGCTGCCCTTTCCTTGGTAGTGGGTAGAGTATACAAGAAAATCTTAGCCTAATGGTCAGAGATCTTATCTAGGAAAAGGGATTTCAGGTTTCATTTCCTGACCTATTTGCAAACTTTATACTGGACTAAAAAAAAGGAGTGAACCTCTCAGAGCGGGCAGCATAGCATCCATCTGCTGCCCAAGCTTCCTGATCCCCTGGGTGCAGAGGAAGGTCATACAAGTCTAAATAACCCTTCTAACCCTGCATCCTCCGAATGGTAGAGGGTGCTTAGGAAAAGATTATAAAACCCAGGAAAAGCACTGATGAGAACGAGAGAAAAGAGCGTTAAGCTTCTCCTTGCTCTCCTTCTGACCCTATGAGTCCTCCTTTCCTTCTTACACAGTGACCCAGGGTTAACAAAAGGTACAATTCTGTTGGAATAACCAAGGACAAATTTTCTTTCAGAAAAACATGAATAATCATGCTGTGATAGGTACATAATCTTCAAAGCCATCTTCAGTCTATCCATCCATCCAAGTTCAAGGCATAGTGAATGCTATATTTAGTCTGCAGCTTCCCAGATATAGCATGTAGAGCAGCAGCAGAGGAAGAAAAATGGGCTGTATTGGAATTGTAAAGGGATGTATTAGGTAGTAATTCATGAATCTGCTGTAGCTAATGCTGTTATCACGAATCTACTGCTATTTACTGTGCTATGGTATGCATAGAAACACTCAGTTCAGTTTTACATATGTAAATTAAACATATAAAACTGCACATTTATCCTTATTAGGCTGTGAAATGTTATGACTCAAATGTGACAAAGAAGTAATTCATAGGTAACAGTGGCCATCTATTTTATACTATTCCCTGCAGACCACAAATACCTTTATGTCCTGATGAATTTCCTGACTCTCTGGCAGAATAAGCCAAATAGATTTTAATATTTTAAAGCAATTCTGAATAAGATAGTGGGGAGTCCAGTCTTGATCCTGTTATATTCCCCAGAGAATAGAAGACCTTTTTTGTTTTTCTCTGGATTCAGTTTGTTTGCTTTTTGGCTACTTGAAGAAAGAACTGATTGATTTTAACAGAGATAAAGGGTCATTTAAGTTAAAAGCCACCTTGATATCTGCCACATTCCCTCTTCCTGCAGTATTACAGAGCTCGGACTGCCAGGAGTAGATAAATTTTGGTGTATTTTGTCAGTCAGTAACTTGAGATTTGAGAATTCAAAGCTGAGTCCCCTGATTTACCATAGATTTTGCTTTTGACTTAAGAGGTCCCTTAATTTCTTTGTGTGTCATAGTAACATCTAGAAATAGCAGTATATATGTATATTTGGATGTATTTAAAAAAAAAAAAAAGTGGGGGGGGAGGGGGTACTGACATGCAACCCCTGGAAATGTCCCAGGGACCTAGGTAATGGGCAAGTTCAGGGAAAGGAAGGAAACAGAGAAGTGATATCACAGATCTCTCTCTCAGTTCACGTTGCTCAGAAGAGCTGACAGAAGACTCTGTGATCCTTCAAAGCTTTGTGAAAGCAATCCCTGATTGCTTTTTGGAAGTCCAGCTTTTCCCATTTGTTCTTGGTTTGGGAAGACTAGGCAAGGGAGGAATAATTACTTGGAAGTTACTAAACAAATAATAGAGAAATGAGATACTCCTGTATAGTCATCTCAATCTTTTTGTAGGTATTTGCTTATGGCCACTGTCCCTAAGGGACTATTAAGCTTGAACAACCTTTCATTCACCAGAGTATGGTCATTCTCTTAATCTTACGACATGGAAGGAAAAGCCATTTTCCCCCAAGAAATGTTTGAAATTCTGGTCTTTACAGTATCTGGCCCAAGACCATGGCGTCTCCAGCTGCTGGCTCCCAGACCCCTTAGCCTACATGATAACTACTCCAGCTATGAGTTTGCTACTGAATTAAACATGAATGCCCACAAGATATTGGAATGTTCATAGGGAAACACATGCACACCTGGTGTCTCCTGTTGCTGACCTCTCAGACCTACAGTCCCATAAAACCAAGGTTTCTTCTCCAGTTGCTGGCACATAGGCCTCCACACACACACTTACACAGACAAGAGTCCCTCACCCTGGACAAGATTTAGAAATGGATTTTTATGAGAGGATAGGACATAATGTGGTGGTTAGGCAGAAGGCTTCATTGGACAGATGTACTCAGCAGCAACTAGTTTACATTCAGCTTGCTCCTTTCATCTCCTCTCAATTTTTATATCCTTGCACCTCTTGAATTCGCCCAGTTTCCCCTGTTTCCCTCACCTCCACACCTTCTCCTCCTGCAGCCCTGGGAGGAGTCAGGTTGTTCTTTTTGCTCTGGCTGGGAAACCTCCATCTGTCATTGGTCCTTCACTCCTTGCCAAAACCTTGTGTTTATGGTGATTAGCCCTTAATCACATAATCTAGCAGCAGATATCAAAAAGACACAAGAAACCACCTAGTAGTAGACTGTCATATGTAGTCTGGGAAGTACTTATCTACTGATGTATATCTAACTATATTGAACAATAAATCTGGAAGTTTTAAATGTCTCCAAGATAGAATCAGGAAAAAAAAAAAAATTTATAATATTTTACATTCTCCAGACTTTCTTTATGCATTTTATGTTAGCTCACAGGCTTTTTCTTCAAAATTAAAAATCAAAAAGCAAAATCAAAAAGAAAAAACAAAAAAAAGAAAGAAATAGATGTAGGAAAAAATGTAATGGCTTATACATCCTCATACATCCTTTGAACTTCTTTTTCATTTAGTGATCACAGTTAATTGATGTTTTATGAGGTGTACGACAGCTGATTTTTATATGATCACTGAGCTCATCTCACATTGTTTTGAATTCAGCTAAATTGTCTTACACTTTATGAATTCATTGATCCTACAGTACCATCTCCAACCTTTTGAAATGCTAAGCCTGCTTGTTTTTGCCATCTCTTTCCATTATCCGATTAACAGCCAGGTTTTGTTTAGTAAATTGATTGCAGTCCATTTATTTCTAATGGTTCTTTGCGTTTTGTGGAACAGAGGGCCAGACCTTCAGCTTGTGGAAATGGGCACAGCTCAAGCAGAGCTGAGGAATACACTGATATCAACAGTTTCAGACTTCTTTCTACCTAATGAGGACAAGACCAAGAGATATCAGCTTTTTTTCATGGAGAATAACAATGATCCACTAATAAATCAGAATATATTGCCGTTTTTCTTCCCTATATTGTTCTTAACTATGTTTCCTGGAAACTTTTAGTCTACCACCTCAGTGAATCCTGAATGTTACTAGCATATATATAACATATTCTGCTCAGCTTTTATATCAAATTCTCCACTTCATTGCACTGATTTGTATGATAAGTGATTATACAGATATAGTGATTTACACTGTGCAATTAGGAGAATTGATCAGAATATTTTAATAAAATTTGGGCAAAAAAAATAAAAATCAATAAATACCATAAATACAAAACTGATTCTGATACCTGTTTGAAAACTATTCCTGTTTAAATTAAGGAGATAGACCAGTCATCATGAGTTTACAGGTTAAAATACAAGTACATTAAAACTGTAAAATTAAACAATTTCCTCCATGCTGGAAGACCAGGACAAAAATATTTGTAGTTCAATATGTACTTGTGGGAGAAATGCATGACGTAAGCAACACAAATAGCCTTTTCGGAAATCATGAGAACACAGTAAAGCGAGAGAAGTCCTTGAAGCATGTGCCTTTGAAATATGCATTGCCTGTAATCATTTATTTGTAGCTTGTCTCTCTCACATCTGATCTGTCTTTCTTCTCTCTGAGCTTTTTTTTTTGTTTTTTTTCTGGTGCGCTTGCAGCTTTTTTTATTCTTTGGATATTCCATGACATATCTGACCTTTAGAATAATTCATTTATTTTGAAGTTTGCACTGTATTTGTCATAATATGTATGAAGCACTTAACATTTAAAATACATTTTTACTTTTGATGCCTGGTGGGGAAAAAAAAAATATCTCTGGTTGTGTTTGACACAATTATTTTTTATTTCCAAATATGTCAAGTCTAGACGATGTAGAAAGAATGCCAGTACGCAGTTGTACTGCTCTCAGGAGTGTTTCCAATGGGCATGTTGAAATTTTTTTAAACCTTCTCACAAAAGTGCCTGTATTTTTATCTATTAATTCAGTTCTGCATAATTACTTCATATGGGACTCATCTCTTTCTGGGTCCTGGTAAACTATGAGTTTTACTTCAAAAGCTGCTTTTTGGATCTGAACAGTGCCGAGAGACGTGCAATAAAAAAAACATGGTCTACTGCAAAGACCTACAGTCTAAGTATAAAAATGTTAATTCAGCCTGAAGTCAGGTGTACTGGGGAATACAAGATAGCAATGAAATGTGAATTGGCATGGTAATTGATAATCAGCACATTTTGCAAAGATCTGAAATAATTATTTTCCAAGAATCCACTAATGAGGGAATGAGTTTATTCCAGAAGTGAGCTATCACCCTCGACATCATGACATCTCCAACAATTTTAACACCAATCTCACAAGCTTTACAGCTCAACACATCACTGAAATATTAATATGGTTTTGAGGCCTTTTTGAGGTTTGCTTTTGCAGGCTGAATGCTAGGACTCATTCTGCTCATAAAGATGCCAGAAAATGTTAATGGAAAATAGAGGTCTACCACCCCAAGGACTCTCAGTCATTAATCATCACTGAGTCCAGTCATTCTGGAACAGCAATGGTAAAAACTCTGATGCTCTTCTACTTCTTAGTTACTACCTGGGCTTGAAATGAGAAATTATACTTCTTCATGGTCCCATGGAAAGTCCTGATTACAATAAGCAAGGAGAGTCTGACTCAGCGGTATTAGATAGCATATTCATAGTTGTTTCTGACCCTAACAACTGACTTCACTGCTCAGTCAGCAGTAGAGTTAGGTTAGAAGCAGTTTTAGGTGTTATCCAGACCCAACGCCTGATGGCTGAGAAAGCAGCACCAATGATCATAAACCCAAGCAGGTTTGTTTTTTTTTTTTCCCCTCCACATATTATCATAACTTCTTTTGGCTTGAAAATGTACGCACTGATATATGTTAAGTTCTTGTCTGCAAAGGTGGGGAGAGGCCTGGGGAAGGGGGAACCTTTGAGACTGTTTGTCTTGCAGTGAATTTCAAGGATTAGGGCTGTATCCATAGGTCAGAATATTCAGGTTAGGTTTGTTGACCTGAATTAGTTGGAAAGGTAGAGGTTTGATTGCATACAACTGGGAAAGCACCTCTGAAACTTACTAAGAAACTTTCCTTATTTAGTACATTTCTGGACTAAATATATACCTTATATATTTATCAGTTCACTCCAAGGGAATATGTTTTCCCATTTTAAACAAAAGCAAAGTTTTTTACATACTAGTACTGGAGCTGTTAGCTTTAATCCACACAAGCTTGTCATTTACATAGGTTTGCATACTCTGGTGACAACATAATTTGCCAATTTGTACTGGAAGGAGGTCTGAAAAGAACTGAAAACTGTGGTCAGTGGCAGGAAAAAAGAGGAAGAAAAACTTGATAATTTTGATGCTACAGTATTATTAGCAATTCCTGTGCTATTGAAGAATGACAACTTAGTTGATGAAAAAGAGGCTATTTTTCTTAACAAGATTTCCATAGCTTTGTAGTTGAAGTAATGATGATTTTAACTAGAAGACCAAGTAGCTAAGCCAATGTTGTAAGGTGAAACATTTAAAAAAATGATGCAATTAATAATTAAGAGATTTCACACTTCATGTCAATGTCAAAATATAAACTTGGATGGCACACCCATCAAAACTTGAAATATATTTCTTTGAGGGACTCATTAATAACACTCTCACTTGAATCTCGCTGCTTGTCTAACTGTAGTGGCTTGTTATGATTTTTGAAAATCATACCTTTACCTTTTCAAGTTTTATATGTGTAAAGAAAACCAGCCCTGTTTCCTCAGGCATATTTTTCTACTTCTGCAAAGCTAGATGGATCTTGGTAATATAATTTAATATTCTGTCAAGTTTAATATAACATAAACTCCAAATCTAAAACTGTAAGTCCAAACAGTAGAATAGAAAATAAAATAGGAAACCATGAAAAGCAAACTAATACTTTGAACAAAAAGAGTAAACATGTCCTTAATTTTAAGCACGTTCGTAATTTCACCGTCAGTCAAACATAAATATTGAATGGGACCTTTCGTAAGCAGTATTAAATGAACACTGTGCTCTCTGGCCTACTTTAATCAAGCTCTGTAAAATAGCCACATAACAGTAACTCCCTCTAAGAGGAGGCAAAAGCATCCACTGGCTGTATTCTGGAGAATAAAGAGAATTATGAGGCCATGTTATCAACTACCGTAACCAAAATTAGAAGATACATGAAGGAATCTAACCGAGATTAACTCAGCTTGTAAACCAACATCAGTATCACTGGTCTTTGCAGAGAAGGTTTACTAAAGGTCACTGTCCCCTGGAGCATCAAGCCAAAGGCAAAATGTAGGTTAAGAAAGTAAGAAATTAAACAGCCAACAACAGGGAATACTTGTTCACTCTCAGAGCAATAAACATTTGGGACAACTTACTTCATGCTTTTTTCTCTTTACAAATACGTGAGTGTTAACCCAGAAAATCAGAAACATTTACTCTAGGGAGAATTACATATTACCCTTGATGATGGTTGATTTCTCCACGGCCTTTATTAATCTGATTTTATTGTTTTCTTATCTAGGTTTCTAAATCACATTTTCAGCAAACTAAAGGCCCACTCAATCAGAGAAAACAAATCTCTTAGAGTTTTATGTCCCAGCACCGAATGACTAAGCAGACAAAATGAATGTCTAATCATGAAACATATTTTGATGCATAATCACAAAAAGATACATTCTCTTCAGAGCAGTACTATGTTAAAAACCTAAATTATCTGCCCCTAAACTCCCATCTATCCACTCCCAGAAATACTCTTTTTTGACATTTCAACAATACACACAATTTCGATGTGTGTATTTATGATTGGTAAAGTGAAAAGCACAAGTAAAAATATGCACAGAATTTGAAACAGTAAATTTAGATTAAGTGGCCATTGCATGAACAAGAATTATTTCAGTGTTATTATTTTATTAATGAGCAATTAAGAATATTTTTATAACAGCATATGTACTAATTCAGAAGAAAACCTACCTAAATATTAAAAATAATAAATATTTTCAGCACAGACATTAGCAATAGGACATTCTGAGCTGCACTTATTTTTATAACTCTAATTTTTGTAAAGTAATTATGCTGCAGCTTCCATTCTGGACAATGAAACATTTATGTATGGAAATTTTACTCTGTAACAATCAAAATTAGGTATACATTAAATCAGAAATCAGAAAATATCTCTATTCACTTTATAAGACTGGTCTGAATAACATGGAATTTCCTTACTGACTCCTTTGGGTTCTCCTCTGGCTGTATCTGGTGAGATTCCGTCTGACTGAAAGACCTGAAATGAAGGGAATTCAGCACAAATGCAATAGCTTTATTTTGTTGTTTGTTTAGCTTTATTTTAAGTAAAGATTTTCCTGCAGTTCTATAACAATGTCAGAAAAAGATAAGTTCATAAAAGGAAAGTAACCATTTCTCTATTCCTTGAGAAATCCATCACAGACTAGATTAAGAAGTCCTGGTGTGGGGACCCTCATGAGACATTTAGACCTGATTATTTTAAGAGAGGAAAAAGAATTGAGACCAGAGTCCATCTGGAAGCAAACCTTCATGAGTGTCTCAAAATAATAAGGAAAAATATTCCAGGAATTCACAAAGAGTTTAGGATTGATTTGATCTATTTTATTTAGCAAATAAATTTCTAAATATGCACATGCGTATTTACTTGAGCTTGTGTTTAATCTTGATAAAGAGTTTAGCTGAGGATGCTTTCCCATTTTGTTGCTTACAGATTTACTGAGTAGGAGAGGAGAACTCTGCTCCTGCCAGGACTGAATCTCACCTTGTGCAGAGGCTGTCAGTGCATTAACACATGCAAAGTCAGGATGCTGGGTGGCAAGGAAAAATTACTGAAAAAAACTCATCCCCCCCTCCCATCCCCCCCCAAACAACAAACAAAACTCCATCTTTCATAAAGATAAAGAGAGTATTGTTCTGTTTCAGCCCATCATACTCCAACACGTTATAAATAAAAGTAATTTGTAACATAATCTAAAGTGCTACTCATTTATGTTACTTTGCCTCTCAGAATATATTACAACAAGTTTTCCTTATTGGATTAAATCTTGCCTCTCAATCAAAAACAGATGCAGCAGTTCATGTAAGGTGAATAACAACTGTATATAAACAAAACACATTAGGTTCACCGACCATCTCTGTAATTCCTCTGACATCTTTAATTCATAGTCATACCTAGACACAGAATGCCTTTTTTCCTTCCATTTCTTAAAGTTTTCAGATGCATTAGTGGTCTAGCTACTCTTAAAATAATGATTATCACCCCTTTCCCAAATATTTTTGCACCAGAGCCTTTTGCTGATAGGCTCTAATCAGTTATGGATCCCATTAGTGGTGATTGTGTTTGTGAGCAGAAACTTAGAATATCGTTATGGCAGACAGCTAGGACATTTACACTTTAAACCAAGTTATATATTATAACAAAAGCAGCATAAATTGGAATTGATTTCATTAGAGAAATTTAACACCAGAAAAATAATGGCACTGATTTTTCTCCAGGGACACTATTGCATTATCGTGTTGCTTCACTAAATTAAAAATGTTATCAAGTTGGCAGTAAATTCTGGAATGCGTTATTGTGCAAACTATAAAGTCTGTTTAATGGCTGAGATCTCATATGTAACAGTGGAAACATATAAGACAAAGTGGGGTTTTTTTAAATAAAAAACAAGCAAACCAACTTTAATTCCAGGAAACTTTGAGAACAAAGAATATTATAAATGAAAGGGGAAAAAAAAAGAAAAATACACTTTATGAGTAGTTTAATGATCCAGTAGCATTGCTGCTGCTGCATTTAGATTTTACTGTTACTGGAATTTATTGATTAGAATATCTAAATGACTAGAGCATTCATGTACTGGACTATAAATATTTGTAATTCTATCAAATGAGATGTTTCACTCAAATGTTTAAATTGTTCTTTTTTATTATTTTTTTTCTTTTTAAACCATGTAAAAAGAGTAGTGGAGAACTGCTAAGACCATTCTGGAACTAATAAAATCCTCGGTGCTGGTATGGGGAGAAAATAGTAATTGATATATAGATTTTAGTTGAAGGTAAAAATCTATTTGACCTCCTTCATTGGGTGAGCAGTATAACGAGATGAGACGCCTGTCAACAACCATCCCAAGGATATATTTTTACATGAGTACCAGGAATATTCAGTGGAGTGTCTTCTCCTTATCAAATTCTTCCTTAGAAAGTGAAATATAGATACTAATACATGCAAAAAATGACATTACATTTGGGGTGGAATCCAGCCTGTTTGAAGTGACCATATTCCTCTTTACTGACAAGCTTCAGAGACACCCCTAGCTTCTGGGCACACAGGTGAAGATCAATAAATCCAATTTAGTTACCTAAACAAGAGATATCTGAGGAAAATTAAGACATGCTCAGATGATCAGTTTGGCTTCCATTTCCCATCCGAGAAGGCTAGAGGCCTCCTGTAAGTCCTGTGTTTTATCTGCCAGAGACATAGATCAAAAGCCCTGGGTCATCTCAGATGTTAATAGACACCTATGTCTGGTCACCTGAATTGCTTGCTATATACATGACATGAGACAGTCTTGTATTCCATCACCATATACTCTTTTTCATAAAGTTACCTGGCACATTCTATTATAAAATTCTGCTTTCAAATATTTACGCTCCTATTCAACTTTAGTCACTGGAGCTGAAATTTTCTGTCTCAGATTTTTTATGGAAAGAATTCGCAAACAGGGCACAATCATATTGGAGACCAAAATAGAAGGAGAGACATCACTTTGTAACTGTATACTTTATAACTGTCCTCTGTCGATGGCATAACTTTGGATGTGACATTGCAGCACTTGCCAAACCCAAGACAATTTGATCAAGTTACAAACTTCGGGGGACAAAAAAAAAAGAAAAAAGAATAATTTCACATACTTTTAATAGAGACTTGTAATGCTTAAAAGAGACTGTCTACCCTGAGCATGCTTCAGTTCTGACTTCAGAGTTACCCTCCCTAGAAGATATGATTTAATTCAGATCTCACAGTTCAGATGAAGTTGATTTTTTGCTTGCATTCCCAGTCGGCAATCTGGGAAGAGGAAGGAGGAGGCTACAGTTTTATTTGATTTTTAAGGGGTGTGGGAATAGGGAAAATAGGCTGCTGAGAGGAGATGAAGGCACCAGCAATTTGACAAAGGAAAGCAGAAAGAGGTTGGGATGATATATATCGAAGTTCAGAAGTCTGGTGGTGAGACCTCAGGTTCAGAAAATGTGAGACTTTTTGTTTTGTTTTGTTTTGTTTTCCTTTGGAAAAGCAGCTGCCCCAGGAGCTATGGAACTGATGGAGCCTGGTTTTGTTTTAATATCTATATCCAGAGCCCCCCCCAGCTCAACTCCATCCCCTTCTCACACTCTCCAGACCCCCAAGGCCCCTACGTCTGTCCTCAGCAATGCCTCAGTCTGCCCTCTGTACTCCAACGCCAGCTTCTAGAGAAAAAGGTGTGAAGGAAACTATGTGTAAGGACCAGCCAGAATTACAAACACACTAACTGGCTAGTCAAGCATAATAGGTGAGGTTTGTTCTCTACTTGCTTTTCTGTCAGTAGGGGAGTTAACTCACATTTCACATCAATTTCCTTAAAATTTTCTCAAAACATGTAGCAACTTAATTTTTTTTTAAAAAATAATTATTGGAAATTGGAGAATACATTTAAAATTTATAAGAATAAACTCTCTGGAAGTGAGCAGACTTATGAGGCACTGACAGCATTTTTCCCTTGGAAACCTTGCTTAAAATGATGGCATATTATACATATTTCACCAGAGAGTAAATTAAAATAGATGATAGAACTTTAGTACTGTAATGTTAGGATATTTGGAGTTGTTATGACTTTGTTTAACTCCAATACTGACACTTTTTTAAATTGTTACTTCTGGATACTCGACTTACTAAATTGGCTTTTCTTTATCCTTATGTCTTCTGAATAATATGGCTATATAAAAGCACACTGGACGGAGGAAGCAAAAACCAGTGATCATTTTCTTATATAGGAGATTCATTCCCTCAGAACAGAACAGAGTAAAATAGAATTATTTGCAGAAATGAAAGTAGGAAACTCTTTCAAAGGTTTTGCTCATATCAAGGCGGCTGATCCTACAATTTGCTGCCATGAAGCACTTGGAGTACTAAGCATGCACTTATCTTTAAGCACATGAATAGTCCCAGAAGAGTCTTTGTTGTCCTTTGATTATTTGGTTTTTTTTGGATTAAAGTCACAATTATGAGCATTTTACAGCCCTGAGCTCTGAATTAGTGTATCAGAGAGCGGGCGGAAATAAACAGATACTCCAGTCAGGGAAATTAGAATAAATCTCTAAACATAATTTAGTTCATGTCTCATTTCTCAGTGATGCTATGAGCAATAAAAAAAAGAGCAATATAAAAAGTAAAAAAGAAAAAAAAAAGTAAAAAAAAAAAGAAAAAAGAGCCCAGAGCACCCTGCAGCAACCTCTAGAGGGCACTGCTTGAATCAGAAGGAAAAGAGCTCCTGGACAGCCAAGCCACCGTTACATCAAAGTTTTCCCTGTTTTTTTGTAACCTCTGCCATGCTGTGAGGGCAAGGTTCGCAAACATGTAGGATCCATGTTGAGATGTTCAGCTTCTTGTTCCCTTAACGTTCATACAAACTTGCAAAATTTATACAAACTCACAAAATTCAGTGACAATGTCAAACAAACAACGAACTGTTTTTTTTCTCCATGTGAATATATAAAAATGTAAAGGGGAAATTGCCCTGGGAAAGTCTCTTTTCTAACCATTTATCATGATGTTAAGCTTGTCTTCACGCAATGAAAGAAATTCCTTAAAGAGTTGAACTGGGATGCTAATGACAATGGCGTAGGATTTATGGCAAGGTATTGACAGGAAGCACTAAAAATATCTGAGGCCGCAGATGATTTATGAGGCATCATTCCCCAGCATCTGCAAATGCAATTTATATAGACTAGTACTTTTAAACAGTGATTTTAAAATGGTAGTATGCTAAATGTATTTCTTTAATGAACAACAAGCATGAGATAGAAAAACGTAATGGAACTATGCTAAATATATAATAGAAACTGCATAATGGAAGGAAGGGAAAAAAGTTCAATATTTGCCAGAGAAAAGCACGATGAGTTAAGAACATCCCTCGTCCTTCTTATGGTCAGGTGTGAGTGATGACTGTGGTGGCAGCAGTCCTGGTGCATCTGGGTTTACCTGATGTCTCAAGGCACGAGGACAGGGACATCACCTGTACTTGGGAAAATGCTCTGCAGGCTCAGCAAAGGTTTGTGTCACTTCTTTCCGAACCTTAGTGGTTAAGATTAAGCTGCATAGTTAAGGGAAAAAAAGAGACTGCCATTTCTGTGGATGATTTATTCCAGCCAAACAGCTGCTGTATTTAAAATGGAATTAATCGCTCCCTGCAGTTGTCACTTTTTTCTTGGGTTACAGAGGAGCCTAGATGACTGGTTACAGGACTACAATCAGGTAAAAGGGATCTAATTCTCAATGAAGACCTCCTTTTACAGAAGAAAATGGAAATACAGTGATCTTTCTTGTTTTCAACTGTGTTATAAACTTAACTTTGTTGAAGTTATGAAAGAAGGATCTACTTTATGCAGGCTTATTGGAGAAAATTGGTCTTTTTTTTGCACAAATGGATCAAATCTATTTCTGACAAAAGTTTGCTAGTGGAAGCAGACTTAATTAGGAATGAACCTACACTAAACACACTCAGAAAAACCCCAAACCCAATAAAACACGCAGTCTAGCAAAACTGACATCCTACAGGTTGAATTTGTATTTAATTCTAATATGCTGAAAATATTTAAGGACAACTTACTTTAAAGTCAATGTTAAAAGTTTCAAATTAGTAAAATCATTTAGGTGCCACTCTATGTAAATAAAGCACATGTACTGGGATAAATAGCAGGAAAGAAAGGAAGAGAATATGGAAAATGAACATGGAAATGTAGAAGGAGAAGATGCAGAAAGAAACTTGTGATGGCAGCAGGTGTGCAGTCTGTGAGGAAAGACCGTTTTGAGCTGTGTCAGCTGCAAGTGCAAATCTCCTTTGGGTCATAAGGAAAGCCTTCAGCTAGGTGTCAAGGTCTCTGAGGAAAGTCTGAATATTTTATATGCAATTCGTTTGGCTACTCAGGGCATCTTAACTGAATTTAAAAACAAATTAGACTGTCAAAATCTAGCCTCATAAGCTGTTTGCAGTGTCTTAACACTACAGACGCTTTCCTTCCTTGTATGTGAGCAATGTATTTGAGTTGGAATACACATTGGAATAAGTTTTAAAAATATTTACTTTCCATTAATCAAGTTCATAATTATGTCTTCACTTCTTGCTTCTCAGGATATGGGTCTGAGTTTACCACTCTATTTTTTCTTGCAATCATTTTTGTTAAACACTGGGTGCTCTAATCTAAAGAAAAAATTTGAAACCAATGCAAGTATTTCTCAGGTCCTTTAGGGAATTTAATTCATCTAAAATTAGCTCCCTAAAAGTTAGAAGTTTAGTTGACATCACTCATTTATTGTCCTTCAAAAGACAAAGATATCTCCAGAGGCAGATTTATTCCATCCTAAACTAGGCAGGCACCTATGGGAAACAGGACTGGTGACTTCTAGAGATATTTCTTTCCCTCCACTGAAGCACAAGTTAGATATTTCTCTAATGAGTGCACAACAAAATAGAGAATATTTGATGATTCAGGGATTCTGTGTTCAACAGTTCCTCCAGTTTTAAAGTACTACATAACAGCAGATAAAAACAATTGGCTTTGACTTTCCTACATATTAGAACATGGGATTTATTATGGAAACTTAAAAAACACCTAGCACAAAAATCAATTTGAACTGAAAAATCAAAACATTGCTTCAAAAATGTCAAAACTGTATGTTTCATTCTGTTTGCAAATACTGTCACCCTTCTGTCTCCAGCATTTTCCTGCATTAAGAATATTTTTTCGGGGGAAAAAAAGAACCTCACCAGCATTTTCATAGAAAGAGATTTTTGCAAAATACTACTCCATCAATTTTTGCCAATCACTTATCCCTGTACATGATCTATTACATATGAACTGTCATGAAGTCATTCTAGTTCCTCAGGATTTTTGTTGTGTGTATTCATAACAGATAAGCAAATAAATATGAACACAGACTTTTGCTATTTATCTTACTGATCTGTTTATGTCTTATCTGAAAGCCATCTCATTATAGACACAGGTGGCCTCTGTATATAGAATCATTTAGGTCGGAAAAGACCTTTAAGATCGTTGCATCCAACTGTAACACTAACACTGCCAAGGCACCACCAAACCGTGTCCCTAAGCACCACATCTACACATCTTTTAAATACCTCCAGGGGTGGTGACTCCACCACTTCCCTGGGCAGCCTATTCCAATGTCTGACAACCCTTTCTGTGAAGAAATTTTTCCTGATATCCAATCTAAACCTCCCCTGGCACAACCTGAGGCCATTTCCTCTCATCCTGTCTCCAGCCACCCGACAGAAGAGACCGACCCCCACCTCACTACAACCCCCCTTCAGGTAGTTGTAGAGAGTGATGAGGTCTCCCCTCAGCCTCCTCTTCTCCAGACTAA
>JAVJGG010000054.1:43045907-43109598 GCA_035590195.1 Aviceda cuculoides
TGCCGGGCAGCTTTCCAGCCACTCTTCCCCAAGCCTGTAGCGCTGCGTGGGGTTGCTGTGACCCAAGTGCAGGACCCGGCACTTGGCCTTGTTGAACTTCATAAAATTGACCTCCGCCCATCGATCCAGCCTGTCCAGATCCCTCTGTAGAACCTTCCTACCCTCAAGCAGGTCAACCGTCTCGCCCAACTTGGTGTTGTTTGCAAACTTACTGAGTGTGCCCTTGATCGCCTTGTCCACATCTTTGGTAAAGATATTAAACAGAACTGGCCCCAGTGCTGAGCCCTGGGGAACACCACTTGGGACCCGCCGCCAACTGGAGTTAACTCCTTTCACCACAACCCTTTGGGCCCGTCCATCCACCCATTTTTTTACCCAGCGAAGAGTACACCCATCCAAGCCACGAGCAGCCAGTTTCTCCAGAAGAAGATAGTATTTGGAGCTATTGTGTACTTCAATGTGTTGTAATAATCCAGAGGAATATGCTTTGATACTTCACACAACAAGCAATTGTTATGTCCCAGATTATGTTGCAGTGATTCAGCATAGCTGATAAGATCAATGACAATATGTCTGCAATAAATAAGGTAAAGGTGGCATATTCTTTACTGAGAGATTAGTATTCATTTTGCAGACTGCATTCTAAATGGAAAATACTGTGTCATTCAAGATTAAGTATCTGTTTTGGTATCATAACAGATGTTTCGAAAAACCTATTAAGAAGAATCATAGTGCTGTTTTTGTCTAATAGCAAAAAAAATCAGTCACCTTATCACTACAAATTAACAAATTACCCCTTAGAAAGTTTCATTAAAACACCTTAAATCAACTTTCATATTCCTCCAACTACTCTTGTTTTAAAAGTTTTCATCTCATAACTTCGTTCCAAAGATTTTTTGGATTAGTGTATTAATGTCATTGGTAACTCGCTTCCTTGACTGCTTTTCAAACATGAGAATATTTTCCATGTGGGTTCTTGTGTTAAAGTAGCTGCTCCTCCCATAACACACTTTTTGAGGCATGCATATATCACTGTTCTCATTGCTGGGCTGTAGAGGAGCCACAAAAAGTGCAATGTCAATGGGTTTACATATGAGGGTCAATGTTAAAAAATTCAAGTTAGCTTTCATGAAGATGGTAATTGTCAGACCAGTCACTTGTTTATAAGTGTGTACTCTGTATCTAGATCTGCAAAGTTACTGGGTATCCACATGCCTCTTTGAATGCCTTGTTCTATCATTTTGACATTGCTGAGAGCATTAATATCCTTGTACAAATCCATGATCCCCAGAATTCTCACTGGTCTCCAACCACAAAGCTTCATGCTGATGAAGTCAATCCACTCTCACAGCAGTGACTGTGGCCTTATTGCAAGCTGAAGATGTAGAGGCTTGAATTCCTTGGCAAAAATAATCTGAATTCAGTTCTGGACTACATAGCATATGGCACTGTACAGCCTATGGGCTGGAGCTAGCTTCTGCACAGGTCTCTTATCTAAGCGTGTGAGGAGAAGGGTTGTACCACAATTTGTACCTCACATGCGCATTTTGTTCCTCAGCCACATGTGTACTCGGCCACATGGTACTTTCCACATATGTCTGCTCTTGTCCCTCACAGTTGTTTTTATCAGGTTTTTGTAAGTGCAATTCTTTATGTTTATTTACCTAAAGGAAAGCATAGGTTTAGCATTCCCTTATCAATATTTTTACAATCTTTTGTAATCCTCAATGTCCTGCTAACTCCTCTTGAGACATATGATACGTTATTTGATGAAGAAAGAACAGAGAAATATTGGCTAGGGGTTCTAGGACTGTGATTCGGAAGAATGATTCACTGAAAAACAAAAGTTTCTGGTTTGACGACTTTAAAAGCATTTGAGGTTGTAGCTCTTGGAAGAAAAGGTTGAATTATTTGATGTCAAAACAGATAAGTGGTTTGGGAAACTCATAAGAATAAAAAGCGTTAAGATCCCACATTCTGCTTTTTGTGAATTATAAGCAAATTTTTCAGAGGCAGGCATCTGTTAGAATAGAAATTTGGCTAACAATCATTCAATTTTTTGCATGTTCCTTCCAGAACATTACTATTCAAAGAAAAGGAGAGAAAAGAAGTGGTAGTGCTCTAATAGAGAGAAGTATGGCTATATGAAAAAGGCTTAATCCTTCAAAATGCTGAGGACTCTGGCTATATTCCACTTAAATTTCCATTAAATCCTTGTGTTCTGAATTCAAAGATACAGCACAGAACAGCCAAAGTTTGTAGCACACTTTGGGCGTACAAGGATCAAGTAACAAGAAATAGCAGAAACAGGTAAATCCTGAAACAGAAATTAAAGCTCTGACTATAGTCTTCTGAATTCCACCCACAAAACTTAACACTCATTTAAAGTCTCATTAAAGCTTAGTCCAGCTCTCAACGCTTTACTGAATCATGATCCACGGTCTGAAGATCTCTATATATTGTGTTTTTCATCTGGAAAAAATGAACTATTTCACTTTGGCTAAAGATTCTCTTTAGAACACCACTCATTTAGAAATCTCCTTTTGAGACCAAAAAGTGTGTGCCTGTATTCTTATTCATTAATATTTTAAAGGATTAAGTTTAAAAAAAAAAAATTATGCTCCTCTTGGAAAAAAGGGGGGGAAAAGGAAAAATACCTGTTTTTAATGCTGCTTATTAGAGAAATTTCAAACTTTTCACTCAAATCCCAAATGAAGACTCTGTCAGACTCTTTCTAACTTTCAAATGCCAGACAACAAAATTACAAACTCTCCAATCTTTGGGGCTGTGGAAATCCTTTCCAAATCTATTTCCTGCCAACTGTCTCTCACCTGAACATTCCACAGTCTGCCTGATGCTCACATTGATGCCGAACGATCTGCAATTACAGTATGTTTAACCTGTAATCCGCTATTAGCTCTGAGCTTTGCAGAAAGCAACATTTAAGTCTAGCAAATTCTTTACCTTTAAGGAAGACTTTCACACCAGAGGAGAATCACTGAAATGTAGATGACCAAAATGCATCTATTTAACCCACGCATCAACATCGTGCCCATTTTTCCTTACTCTGTGCTACACTGCAGTTGCAACATAAAAAAGAGCAATTGTTTTGTCCCAAGAGGAGACCGGGATCATCTCCTCCTCCTTGGTGACTTGTGGGTATCAGTCACGAGTTGTGTGTTCAGAATTCCCACCCAAAGTGCAGGACAAAATTTGGATGCTTTGTGAGTCTTCAGAAACACACTAGGTGAAAAGCTGCATAAACAAGCCAGGAGTAATATGTAGAGGACAGCAAGGACTAGGTGCCTAACTCAATGAACTAAACAAGGGCAGACTCTCTATGTAATTAATTGTCATTTTTCTATGCCAGAAGAAATTGTCACAGAATTATTTTCTTATCTGGCATTTCCCCTTTGCAATTGACTTCGTCACAGTGCAAAGATAGAAATTCTTTTTGATGAACTGACATTACAGATGTAGCTGGAATTACTTTAGTGCCAGGGACTTCCAGCAATAGCAGACCTGCAGACCTGTGGGTGCTTACATTTTGCAAATTTTCCCCAGAAGGCTCAGTCTTTTCAACTCACAGTGAAATTAATTTAATTGTGCTTCTTAGGTTGTTATTTGCTTTTCTTTGGTTTTAACTTGTTCTCATTTGTGTTCAAAGGAATGAGTGACACTTTGTCACGGAGGCTCACACAATCAAATTAAACAGGTATTAAACTCAACAAAATTTATTCTTCAATCAAAATCATTTAGAACTCTGACAATATTAGTAAACCACAGGTTCAGTGATGTAAGGGGAAATTAATACTGCACAACCGACTGAAGAATTCTTAAGCTTTAGAAATTATGATCGAAAATATGCATATCACTCAGCTAAAACATGAGAGCTCTCAACCTCGAGCAGTTACCTTGGATGGCGTCCCGACCCAAGGGGAGAGTCCCCAACTGCAAACCCACTGCTCCAAGGAGGACCGGCTCAATTCGTCCTCAGAGAGGGCTCCGTTTATTGTTTAGTTAAATCTGATTTGTGGTTAAATAAGTCATGGTAGTCCTCATTGGCCAAGGGCCAACTCTTCTTTATTCCTCCACCAACTGGTCGCAACTCCACTCCACCATGTGGGTGGGGTGGTTCAACCCCCAAACCATGGCTTCTAGGGTTTTTTTCCTGTTTTCAACAGTGGAGAATTTAACTCTTTATCAGGGCAGGTGTACCTGCCACACACTTGAAAAAAGCAGCTACAATTTGCAGGCTTAATTCTAAATCTATTTGGGATAAATATGTGAATCCCAAGGAAAACTGAAACACACCATTACTTTTCACATTGCTGTTTTTTTTCTTTTAAAGATTAAAGGCATAAAAGTCATCAGAGAGTTGTGAAGTCGGCCTACACATTCATTTGGTCAGGGGAGAGTAGAACACATACATGGCATTGCTCTGATATCTGGGATGACTTCTTCAGAGGGAAATATTAAAAGATGGAAAACAAACATTATTTTAACTGTCAGATTGATCTTCTCAATAGCTGTAATTAATCACAGTTACTGCTATAAAGTCACTGAAAGCTCTCTCTTAAGGAGGTTATATGGTAATGAAACAAAGATATTCTCCCTCATGTTCTTTTCATAAATTGTCAGCAAATGCACATGTATATGAGCTGTCTTCCAGCTGAGCTTTTCAGGAGTTAATAAGCCATTTAAAATTATTTAATGCTGGCAAAGCAAAAGCATAAATGACCTTTGAACCCTGCAAGGACGTTTTCTCTTTGAGCAATTTATTCTTTGCTTACGAATGGTTCAGAACCATATGCGCAGAATAACATTTTGCCACTGAATGTCATCTTAGACACAAGTAGAATGAAAGAATTAATATCTTATCTGAATTTGTATTAGATTACATTGCAGCAATAGGGGTAACATGATGCAATAAAAAGGTGTAGACAGGAGGCAGTATGATACATTAGTAAAGGAGATTTTTGTGAGTTGGTTGGTGGTACAAATCCACTGTCACAACAAAGTTTTTAGTTCAGGTAAAATAGCTCGGGTGTGGCAAAGTTATTCCCACTATTTACATTTATAGTCCTAAAACATCTCTGGCCTGATGGGCTGTTCAGAAAGTTTTTACTGTTGTTATTCCTCTCTGTCTGCAATATGAACAAATGTTATAATCATTAGAGCTGCTCATTTCTAGGTTTTGAGTAATAAGGTTCAAATTCAGCACAGGTAGCTGCACATTAAGGTTATTCCCCAAAATACTCACCTCATAACTTAAAACCGCCTGCACCTCACTCATAACTGACTATCAGAATGACCCCAAGAAATCTTTAGGAGTGGAGATGAAGGCAATCTTCATACTGTTTGGGATTAGGACAACAAATGTTTTATAGAGAACTGAGAAAGTACTGAAGTTATTTTTGCTCTTCTTCCCTTTCCATCTCTGGCAGGTTATTGAGCACTGGTTGGCTGAAATAACAAATGTAACAGTATTTCTTTGGACAGTGTCCAGATGTACATTTATGGATCCCTATTTGTATGGACACACTCAGTCTTGATGTTGCAAAGTACTCTTTTTTTTTTTTTTTTTCTAGAACTATTAAGCTTGGTAAATACACTTTTTAGCTTGATTTATGTCCCATTTATAAGAACTGCTGGGAAAAGGAGCAGATGCACCATTAAATAATGGACTGGACAGAGCACTGAAAGATACTTCTCTAAGCCCTGTTAAGTGTTGAACGACCATAGTTGATTGCTACAATCATAAGGGAAGATTATTCTAGGTTATCAGTTGTGCCTGGAGATTATAAACTATCAATGTTTCTGAAGTCTTATTTAATGGGTAGACTAAGGGGAATGTTCCTTTTTCCTTAGAGTAAATATGTATTAATCTCTGAGCAACAATGCATCAACTTTTAATAGTTTATTGCTCAATTTTGAAAGTAATTGCAACCTAGGAATTTGTCAGATCTTGCTTGTCCTTTGAAAATTCTTCCTATATATTTCTTCTGCACCAGCATAAAAATCATAGGTTGCCTTTTGCTGACAGTGCAATGCTACCTTTTCATTTTAAAAGACAAAGGTCAGTGCTATGTGTTTGTTACATTCATGTAGAATTTCCGTGCTGTATTCTATTTTCTAAATTCCTGCAGTCAAGAGAAGAGGACAGTGTCCTCTTTTTGTGCTTGTGTGTGCTGAAAATTACTACTTTATATATATCTAGAATAACTCTTGATATGTAAGGAGACAAGATATAGAACTATTGGGAGCTCCCACTGGTCCTCACTGCATGAAATGCGCAACATAATAGATGCTTTTGTTTAAAGTACCTGAAAATAACTTCAGAAATTCCAAGTTTGGTTTTCTATTTTTCTCCCAAGTCTGACAAGGCCAGCATTTCATAGATTTACAAGTACAAAAGTTTTTTTTAAAACAGAAACCTATAAAAAAATATGTAAGCAAGTGAGTGATGGAAACAGTATTGCAAAGCTAGAAGTACCCTAAAATTGTAGTAAAAAGTGCTTTTGAAAGACTACAAAAAGTGCTGTCGACAGTTTAGGGTGATCTGTGTCAAAAAAGTAAAGTCGTTGAAAGGCAGGTAAAGAATCTGTGGGAGATAGTACCAAATACTGTTTTTAAACAAAATTAGTCTCACTCTGGCAGAATGTAAAACCCTGTTCTGACACTCACAGACCTGACTGTACTGGCCAGCTAAGTTAATAGCTATATCCACCTCTTCACCATTTGCACTCCTCAAATAGCATGTGCTACCTGACATGAAATACAGAAGAGCCTGCACAGCCTTGTTATCCAGATTGCATCTACTTCTGATCTATCTCCATCTTCCTCCACCTTCCCTCTACCTCCATTTTGCAGCTGCAAAATGTGAATCTCCATGAAGTTTGAAAAAGACAGTTCAGTACGTGGCTGCAGCGCTGGTGGATGGAGAGTGAAGAATGATCAAGGCTTTCATATGGAGCAGAGAGGGACGATCACATTCCTGCTTCAGTGCCTGCAACATTCAGCCTTTTTCTCAGGAAAGAGGGAACAGCTGGAGTCACCATGAGTCCAATTTTAAACATTTTGAGCAGCATGTAGGGCTAATGAGGGAACTGTGGAGAGCAAACAGCACTTCTCTGAAGGGAAGAGATTATGGTTTACACTACCTCTTCTCTTCGTAATTTATATGAGGTCTTTGGTTAGAGTTAAATAATGAGGTTTCCCAGTACTTCTTAGGATTTTTTTTTTTTTAATGCAATATTAGATGAACTCAGAAAATGAAATCTTTTGAAAAAAAGGAATTTTGAGCAGAATTGCTGTTACAGAAACCCAGCCAAGTAGTCTTTCCTTTCATTGTTACTTCGGTAATGATAAAAACATCAGTTCCACTGAGCAGCTGCCTTAAATCCCTGGGTTTAGCGGTCTGATTAGAGATACTGAGCCTGGGGCACTGAGGCTTCCGATGTGATGAGGGAAAGCCTGGAAGTCCTGTTACTATTTGTTGTCTTGGCACCATAAACCCTGGAAACCCTTGGTGTCCAGATCTTCCAGGTATAGTCCACCTGGCAATACCCCCTAAGATTCACAAACTCACAGTCCCTTTTCCACATCAGTCTGCTCATGGGTCTGTCTAGAAGCTCAAAATCACAGTCAGAAGGTAATCTACCAGTAGTTCAGGTAGGATTGCATTGGAATTATGTCTGGGATTCATTGGAGAGTTATGCGAAATACAACCTGGTTGAAATAATTACTTGTTGTTTCCTGAAAAAGCTGTCTTTCATCTGAATATTTTCAGCCTTTCAAGCTTTTCAGAGTGTCTGCAACGACAGCCTTACTGAGTGATACCTGGGTCTTAACTCCCAGGTTAGCTGGGCATGAATACGTCTCTGCCTTCCTTTTTTCCTCCCTAATCACCCAGCCTCCGGGTCTAGGTCCTCACCTTCCATTGATCTGTGTATATGTAGCAATATGGTTTTTGGTGAAGAAGCTCTTAGCTTTTTTCCATGGCTATAGTGATAATTGCAAGAGAACTTGTCTTCCCACTGCATGTGAATGAGGGCAAAGCATTGATGGTTTGCTGCCACTCTAGCCATCTTGCTTACATCCTCATACAAAGCTGAAGCCAGGAGCAGCCAGAGATAAAAGTGTTTCATGGTCTCATGACTGTCAGCTTGACTTTAGTCCTTCTATAGACTAAGTTAAATGTTTGGATTTGTTGTTTTTTTAAAAATTTATTTTCTGGTATTTGAGCCAGCTATGCAAGTTTTAAAGACTGCAATTCAAAGGCTTGATTCTCTGTTATCCATGGGTAATTATTTACTTTTAGGCAAAGTAAGTGTTATATTCTGCCCTACAAGCATTTTGCATTTACTTTTCATTGATATGAATACAAATTGAAAGCCTTTATATTTGATGTTTACGAACTGTTGATTATAGATTAGAGATATAAAGAAAGAAATCAATCACCTAAACAAAGAAGCTCAGAGCATATTCAGTTACATGTGAAAACAAAAAGCACATAAAGCTTGTATGACTAAAAATCGTGGCTTATCTTCCTTGTGCAATTAGCTAAGAAAACATTTCCAGTCAGATAATACGAATAGATGAGGGGACAAGTCTATCATCCTATGTTTAATTGTCCGTGGTATAATGTAATAAATCTATATTCCAAGGAAAGCATTGGAATGAGATCACTGAATATATTTCAGAGAGTTCTGAAATTATTATTGAGTCAAAGATGTTTTTACTGAATTGTACATATGCAAAGAACACTTCACATTGGAAAGCACCCAGGTGTAATATAATAATCTGCAGAATGCTATCAATAACAGCCTTTAAGGTTACCCTCCCATAACTGAAAAAAAGTGTCACATTTTACAGTGAGACTATTTATTACATTCTACTTCTCAGTGATGCATGCAGACATATATATTGGTTCCCTTTTTTCGTTGGACAAAAGGAACCTTCCCTTTCTGTTAGAGATTTGGTGATAGATGCTGAAGTGATTTAATTCATTCTATCTTGATGTCACTGGAGTTTGTCTGCATTTGGCTTCACACAGAAGTATTGTAGCAGGATCTGGCCTTTAAATCCAGAAAATTAATTGGGATGGATGGTTCCTAGAGCAGGCATCAACTCAGATTGTCTTAGTCTCCTGCTGAGTTCCTCTCCCAACAACCTACCTGTTTGTGGCACGCACCACAGTCATATACCCAAGACCCGAAGTAATCACCATGATGACTTTAGTTATTCAGAGTGCATGCCGCTTTTCCACATCTCTGCTAAGTTTTCTCAAGGCCTTCCCCACTCTCTTTCCCCTAGTCTTCTCCCTCTGTCCCCTAGGATTCTTCATCTCTTGTCTTAAGAAACACTCCTTAGTAATGGCAGTGTATTTTAGCACTGCCTACTACGTGTTAGATCAATCCCATCACCTCAGTTCGCGTAGGTAATCAAAAGGCTATCTGAGAGCAAAAACTTTTCATCACTGGTAACCTGGACTACATTCAAACTAGCTATTTTGTGATGCTTTGGGACTTATTACGGACATCCTGAAATATGCAGCCTTGTTGAAAATGTGTGCATGACTGTGAAGGTAATTTCTTTGTCACTGCAGTTACGTATGCCACAATTTCTTTAAAGAAGAGGTTACCCCTGGAACTGGCCAGAAATTATTACAGAACGATGAGCCTTGAAGAAGGAAATTTTCCACCTAAATAATTGACAACAGCTAAAAGTTTTGTGAAAATACCACTTTAATCACAAGTTTTATAAAAAAAAATTCCCCAAATATTTCGTTGAGTTGAGGCCGTATTATACTGTGCCTGTAGTGGTCGAATGCTTTCTGGAAAATTAATCAAAGTACTTTGGTCTGACTTAATGGCACAGTTTATGTCACAAACTGATCTCTGAGCACTTCATTTCACAAGATATGTAACATCTCCCACATTTCTCGTTTGGTATGTAAAGAATTGTGGAATCTTCCCATAGAAATGAATGTTCGAGCTGAAACGAAGTGGAATTACAGAAAAAAGAACCCTACTTAATTTCTCCCAAAAGGAAATCAATTAGGGATCATCTTGTTTAAACCCACTACAGATATGATTGCTGCAGCATCTTATTTGGTCTCTCACGTTGATATGCTCTTCTCAAATACCCAAGGATTCCATGTCCCGTAACAACATTTTTTTACAAAACCATTGAGTTGACTTTTTACTTATGCCTCTTCCCAGCCATAACAGCTTCCACTACCTTTTTGTGATCCTTTACTTCTGCATCTTTTACACTTCACTATTTTTAAATGGTGCACATAATTTTACAGTGGAGAGACAAATGGCACATCCACAGTTGTAAGTTTGTTGCATAAATAGCTATTTTGTGCCGAACATGAGAACACATGCCCTGACAAAAGCATATAGATTGTAATGCTAGATTTATTTGTAATATGATGAAGGGAAGGCAAAAAAAGAGTGTACTTAAACCAAATAAACTGACAACTAACTCATAATTAATATAACTACTATAGTTTTGCAATAAATTGAATATAAGAAATGCACATGAAGAGGTGTAGCAATTACTGTAAAATCATTCGGGCAGGATCAGTATTTCAGAAGTAAACTCCAGTATAAATGTGCAATGCAGAACTGCCACCAGCTAACTACAAAAATCCCATTCATGCTTCATTGGTTTCAGATATATTTGAAATGACAGAAATTGACTGCCTCCTGAGTTAACTAGCAGAATAACAGATTACATGCCAGTTCATTTTAGACAAGGGAAAGGGCATCTTTACCTTAAAGAGGGAGATAAAAAGTTTCCAAGTACAGTATAGACAACTGCCTCCTTCATGAAAGCAAAGTGAATGTGTGTTGTTAAATATTTTATGTGCCATGTTGCTATGCCAGCAAAGAGCACTAGCACCTGCTCTGGATGAGTTATGTAGAGCAACTCCAGGTTTATGATCGTTTATGTAAATGCAAGTCAGAGTATGATGAATGCAATCACCATTTCCTGAGCTTTTGTTTTCCATACCAGCTAGTGTTTGTATTTTAATGATGAGTATGCTTTGCTGGAGTTTTTGCTTTCTTGCCAGGTGATTTTAGATAAATGCTAAATATGACATAGGTCACTACAGTTTGTCAAACACTGAAAAAAGTTATCACTTATCATATAGGAAAAAAAACCGTGATGGAAATTTTTTTAGCATGTATGATCTACAGAGTTGAGGACTTCTCTGATGTGATAAAAGTCTATTTGGAATAGTTCTTATTCCAGAGAAATAATTCAACAGCTTGTGCATGAGTTGGCTTCCCTATGTGGGACTGGGAGTCCACTATATGTAACACTTATCACCAAGGAAAACCAAGATGCTTCATACTGGCAATATCATAAAACAGTCAGGAAAGCACAAACAAATTCCTAACTTGGATAGTTTGATCTTCATTCCTAACATGGATAGTTTCATTTTCCTTAAGTCTCATTTCTCCTGAACCAGTCTCGCTTCAGTAATGTAATGGAAATAATAATAGTGTATTCTTCTCTTAAATGTATAGTGGGACACAAAATATAGGTGTTTCTGTTGCTGCAAGGGCTTTAATTTTATCTTTCCATTCTTTAAATATTTCTTTATTTTCTCTTTGAGAAAGTATTTACACTATTTTTTAATTGTTCGCGTTGCGTTCTTGAAAACAACTCTTTTTCCTTTGTTTCCAATATTTTTTTTTACAAAACCAACCTGCTATATTAGAAAAAAGTCCAGGGAAAAAGCTTTTGCTCAAAATATTTTCATTCATGTTATGAGAAAAAGAAAGAGGAGTGAAGCCAGAAGAAGTTCAATTTTTCATCATTTGGAAATGTAATAAAAGTATTAAGTAGGATTTAGACAATTATCTGGATGTGTAACTTACAGAGGTACCTTTCCAAATTTCCTTATCTGAGTTTTCTCATCTTTTCAAAAAAACCTAGTACTCATTTATTCTTAAAGATTGAGAGGGCAGCTTCTGACCCATGCTGAACTTCATCAGCTTCTTCAGTGGGACCTGGATTTACCAAGTACTGAGGTTTTGTGGTTTGTTTGTTGTTTTTTTGTTTTGGGGTTTTTTTGTTTGTTTGTTTGTTTTTAATTTTGTCACACTTTCATCATCATGATCTTAGCAATTCTTGGGAGCTTTAGACCGGGACTTGACTATACAACAACAACAACAAAGGAACAGTGCTTTCTTCACTCTAAAAAAGTGGTGAATCAAATATGAGAGAATTGTCCACAAATAGATATCAACAGAAATACGAGCTTAAGGAAGACAATTAAATGCTATGGGCTAGCATGGCAAGCAAAAGTCTTAGAGCCTCAGAGGCTTAACTACTAAGAGAGGCTATAGATAACTTGATAAAGGAATATTCTTCAACATGGAGGAGAGCACGGAAAAGTGACCTTTAAAATTTAACAGGTAGGTAGAGAGGACATGCTTCAGGGCTGAGTAGTGATGGAAGCTGACTGCTGGCTTAATACTCACTGAGTGAAAAAATAAGTAAATCAACCGACCAACCCCCCCATTTTACAGGACAGATTGCCCCTTGCAGCAGGTATGGGACTCAACACACTCTGTCTGGGCTAGAATGAGGATGGGATCCTTTTTTCCTTTCTTTCCCTCTTTTCTACCAAAGCACTCGTCAGATGTTACACAAGTTGATAAATTTCCTCTACCCTCTTACTAAGATGCTTATTCTACCTGTCTCTGTGCTCAGCGGTCCACGGAAATATTGGAAAGGTGGAACTGCCCTTGCCAACCAAAACGCACTTGGGCAGGAGATAAAATGGGAAGGAACTAAGACAGAAAAAGACATGTAAGAAAGCATTGTGGCATCATGAACCCATCTCTTGTTCCAGGTGGCGGCCAGGATTTAACTGACTACTAGGAAAGGCACCATCATTAGATTGCCATGGTCTGGTGAGCACATTGTACCACTCAAGATCAGTGCAAAAAGACCTGACTGCAAAATGTGTGTTCCTGGATCACAGCAAACATTACAGGAGTAACAAACATCATGACTGGCACTTTGTCAGTTTTTCCTTTTTAGTGAATTGTTCTCTCAAGACATCTAAGAAGAACATTCATGATTTTATCCTGTTAATGTTCAACACATTTCAATTATTTTGAATGCAGCCATTCAGTCTCCTTCCTGGAGCCTTTTGTTTCATTGTCATGACAATTTGTGACTATTTCCAATGCCTCAATTACTCTATCAACACTTTCTTTGATAATCAAAGCATATAAATATGGTTTAGGTTATGTGCTTCCTATTATTTTTATGCAAACTGCACATAGCAAAATTTGAACATGTCCTCCTAACAGTTTGATTTCATAACATTTAGAACAATCTTAGAAAATTTTCTACTATCTTTTCATGCCTGCTTCCAAGGTGTCCTCAATATATTAATCCTGTTGTGATATGAGTCACCTGTTAAAAGAACTGAATATCTAAATTTCAGAACAGAGGAGACAAAGCCAAAGTGAACACCAATATATGCTCTTTCAAATAAAACTCTATTGATTGATGATTTTATGTGCAAAAACTTAGGGAGCAGCTTCTGTAAGAAAAAAAAATCGTATTAACACCAGCACAAACACAAACGTGTTTGTTAATGACTCTTTACCCTTAATAGGCCTATGTTCTAACTACAGGCAAAGTATGTTTGTGGTTAAAATATCATCTAACCAAAGAACAAATGTTACCACACGATTTGCAGGGCCAATGCTTGACACTGGTCTAATGCTAAACTACTGAATCACCCTTACTCAACCCTTCTTGTGAAGGGCTGATCATCATTTCACAGCCTACACCGTGTTCTTACAAAAGGACTGTTGATGAACATGTTCTGAATAAGCTTTATAAATTATTCATGAGTTATTAATTCCACAGAAAAACAGGGATCAATCTACTACATCCATTTATCACTCCATTTTCCCCATAGATGGTGTCAAACCATCCCACTAGAGATTACTAATACAACCAGTGAATGTGAACCACTCCATTCCAGGTATTGACAAAGTTATTTAGAACAGATGCTTCAGCCATTAGGATACACGGGGGAAATTAAAAGTGTTCAATAGTCCTCCACTTCATACTTTTACCAGGGATAGTGAAACTGTGCTGGAGTGTATATAATCATCAAGGGAAATGCAGTGCAAGAGGCAGACCTTATTTCTCTAACACTTCCTGCTCCCATGTATAGTCATGCTCCAGAAACGTGGACATTATAGCAGAGCATTTTGGTCCTAGGTCACGAGCAGGATGAATTCACCAAGTCAATCCCATGAATCCTAGCCATGAAACCTTCAAATTGGTAGTCCCATTAAAAGAACTGGAATTAATACAGTGTTGTAGACACAGAGACAATAAACATAAATACAGTATTATTAGGAGTGATGTAGTATAAACAGTCTAGCCTTTCAGATTAACAAATCACTTCCATGGCCATTTGTATTAAGTAGGCCAGGCAGAAGGTTTTATGGCTATTTACACATGTGGTTCTTTCACAGAAAATAAATATTTGAACAGAAATACTACTGATGCAAAATTAAAAGATACACTATCTGATCATCTCCTAAATGATGACAATAAATACAATGTATATATGTAACACTTGATTGTGTGAACAACAAAAAATAAAAAAGCCAGGATTGAATATCACCATCCCTCCAGTGAAACACAGACAGCTTTAAGAGTGGATCTTGTCACTATTTCAAACTCCACAGACACAGTGAACAACCATGTTAACTGGGAACAAAAATCCCTGTTGAAATCACAATAAAAGTATCAGTAAGAGCAAAGTGGTTTTGGCAAACACCCAAAGCTGTCTTTAGCACGGATCTCGGATGTTTCTGATGTGATCATGGGACATAGCAAAGTGGATATTTTTACCTTTACTTCCTTCTCCTTCCAAGATCCATTTTTAATGAGAAAAAAAGTGGCAACATATGTAAATGACACAAAGCGACTTTGCTTAATCTTGTCGGAGGGGGACTGAGTGGATCTTCAGACAGCAGTGACTGCTACGATTTGCTTCAAACATCTGCCCAAGTTCGAGCAGCCTCTCGGTACTGAAGGAGATGAATAATGTCTTCCTACTGCATGTGCTACAGAGAAGCTAAGTTGTTTAATTAACTCAGACAGACACAGCTCTCTGTGCTTTGTGCTGAGATGATGTGGCTGCTCAAAACACTACTGTTTATTTTTAGCCTGCTGCTTTATTCTGGTGCTTATTATTTAAAGAAGCTAAGTTAAATCAAAACATATTTTTCTACTTCATGTATTAAAACCACTTTTACCTGGTCTATTTACATTCTTCCAAACCTCCTCAGCGGATGATATAAAATAAAACTTTTGAGAGAATAATTCACTTCATCTAAAAACATTTTCTTCAGGAGCAAATTTAACAAGCCATGAAGCTGCATCTTAGAGAGCTTGAGTTTGACAACAATACTTCCAATCATCTTAATTATATGCTACCAAAATACAGAGTTCTTATAAAGGTATCTTGCAACCTTTTCCAGATAATGATACTTTGGAATAACCAGTGTACCCTTCCTAACATATTGACTGTAAAATAGATAAGAAGACAAAAACCCTAGCACGAAGGAAAGCATGAAAAAAACATTAAAAATAGAAATCAATTCTTTCAAAACAGAACTCAGTCTGTATATTTGTTTGGAGTACCTTAGTTAAATGCTTATACCCAAATACTCATTTTGACGAAGTAGGTTTTTTTCAACTAACAAGCTAAATGTGGAGTTATTTTGTAGAAAAATGTAAGCTCTCCTGTCTTTCTCAGTTTCAAAATGTTTATTCAAAGTTTTTGGAACAAAGTCTCTCTGTGTCATGGGTTTAGTTCAGCAAAACTAAAACACAGCAAAATTATCTTTGGAGATAAAATGTTGTTCTTTTTCATCTATCTAATAATTTCCTTCAAATGGAAAGGGAAATCCATTGTGATATGGCATAGTTGAGAGCAGATATGCCATGGCCAGACAAGTAATTTCTTTTATATGTATCTATTTCCTTTAGCATTCTGCATGAAATAAAGGAAATCTGCAAAGGGAAACTACAAAACAAAATAGTAACTTACAAAATCAATGTACTATCTTATCAGCTTGTACATCACCTTTTTAGTCAGAAGAAGATTTTTGCAGTCCACCCTTCTGCCTACATCCTGTAATACCAGCTTTTTTAAGACTACTTACTCATCCTTTTCTCCTGGGTACTTTTAACATGAAGAAAAACAGCATCTTCCTGTAAATTTTATTTTACTTTTCCCCTTCACATATTCTAAGCTCTTTTTGACTCAAAGCAGGCTCCAGGTTTCTCAGAGGCATATGCAAAAATCAGTTTTGACCCCTTTCTAAGCAGGCAGGGTTTGGTACAGAGGCCCAGGGCAGCCAGTTCCAGGGCTATGGCCACGCAGCCCCCCAGCTGCAGCCCCCTCTCTCTTTGCTCCCATTTTCTCCACACCATCATCAGCCACTGCCAGTTTGGCTCTCTTCGTCTCTGGCACTCATAAAATGGGCAATAGGGATGTGTCTCTTTTATTCTTCCCTACCCCAAGCAATCCCTCACCCTCTGCAGCTCCCAGCTTTGCCCACGTCAGCAGCCAGCTCTGATTAGCCTAAATTTTGCCAGGATTTATCTCTAGAGTTAACACCCAAAGTCAGAGTATCGCAGTGGGCTTTGGATGAAGTCTATACATTAAACTGGAATCTACAACCCTGCGCTGCTGAAATCTAAGGTCGTACATGGCCATGAGAGATTCCCCTTGCTGCGGGAAATAAGGGTACAGCGTTTTCCCATCCCCACACATCTTCCATCCTTCCTCCCGGCCCAGGTGAGCTCCCAGGAAGGAAAAGATTAATTAGCATCAGCTACACCTCTAGTATTCACAACCGTCTCCCTTTGGAAAGCAGCTATGCCGGGATTGAGTGCTTGTATAATTTAGTGAGTTAGAGCACTGCAACTTTAGGAGACCCATAGGAGCAGCACACGTCAGGGTCTGGCAGGACCGAAGGGATTGGGAAATCCTTGCTAGATGTGAGTGTGTGGGTCACTTCTCAGGAAGCATTGCTATACATTCTGTATCATTACAGGGTGGGATAATATTCTTTTCTCTCTCCAACTAATGCTTTCTTTCAAAGGCTCAGAATCATCATCCAGGTGTGGGGTTTTTTAGTTGTTTTGTTTTGTTTTGTTTTGTTTTGTTGGATCAGTAATTTCTGTTTAATGTATCTTAAACAGAAAGTGTAGTTTTCTAATTATATCAACTATGAGCTGAGTTGTCCTTTGTTCCCAATGCATGGGAAGACAAATTGCCATTCACAGCAAGGTCAGTGACTGTGCACACCACCTTTCATGTATCCTAAATAGTTCATAATCAGATTACAGCATTAATGTGCTTTGCACGATGGAGGGAGACTGCAGCAGTGTGTCTAGGATGTTACAGAACAGTAGAAAGGATCCACTGCAGACAGATCTAAACTCTGCGTGGAAAAAACATGAGGGAACGCACTTGCTCAATTAGCCTAATTCATCCCAATTCTTCCCTTCGGTGTGTGCCCTTTAACCTTCTATAGCCATTAGTAACTTCTGTATGTCTGTGTAGCCTTTACCTGTCCTATAGTTGTTTCACTTTTCTATGCAAATCAAAACTGTGAATTCTTCTCTCCCCACTTACTTTAACACAAATATCTATCTGTGAAATGCATGGAGAAACTTTTTGCCGAACCTTGGCCTCAGTGTGAATGTTTTCTTTCCCTGTGCCCCTTGTACAGCCCCTAAATCAGATTTGAGACCAGAGCTATTGATGTGAAAAGAAGATTTCAGTCAGCTTAGCCATTTTTAAATTGATTATTTTCTCCTTTTGTAAATGGTATGTCTGATTTCCTAACTTCCTTGCTGAACAAGTGTTCACTAGGGTTGTGGTTTTTTTCATTTCCTGTATTTTTAACAGTTCCGACTTTGGCAAGGTAGTGACTGTGCTAAAGCGTGACACTCTGTAGCTGAGAAGTGGTCAGGAAAAATTAAAGCCACCGTGGCACTCAATGTACTACAGTGGCACTGCAGGAGGGATAGTTTGGCCCCAAATGTCCATCCTCCACTGCCAAAAGACATCCAGTTCACTCTATGCCTCCAGCACACTAAAATATTTTCCACAACTACTATATTTACTTTACGCTAATAAATGCTGCTGCCAGGGAAACCGTCCCTTTTCCCACCAGCCAGGCTATGTTTAAAAGGCAGTAACTTGCAGAGCTTGTAGCGTCATGGTTAAAAACTTGTCCTTGTGGACAAGGACACTTTCTTTTCCAGGTCAGCTGCCTTATTTGACGCTCATGTGAGGTACCAGGTCTCTTAAACAGCTCAGCAGAATTTACCCAAATGAATATTTAATCCATTATTCCCAATGGAATAGTTTTCAATTTATCTTTTGCTAAAATATCTAGCTTGATTAAAACATGCCTTGGTATGGAGGTAGAAGTTCTTTCTGCAAAAGCTGGGTGACTTGACTGATGTCTCTCACATCTCAAGGGCATGCAGCAAGCACACTACATTTTTTTGTGGGTTCTCTTATAGACAGAAAAAAAAAAAAAAGCTCTAAGTACCTACCTTGAGAAAAAAAATCTGAGAATCATAAAAAAAGAGCAAGACAGTTTCTTAGCTGCTGAGGTGGCCAGTCTCGCCTCTTTCTTTGCATTTTCCTCCTGACTAGTTATAGAATTCACTGCTTAACTAACTCTATTATTATTTAACAAGGGTTCCTTGGCTCAGGTGACTAACCGTGCTCCCAAAGGGGACCCTCAGGGACTAATTCAAGGCTGCAAATTCACTAGGAAGCTGGGCAGACGATGTGAGGCTCAGCGGTGAGCAAACTGAATAGTTGTGACACTCAAGCTCTAATTGCAGCTGACAATGTTTATTTTCTAGAAAGAAAATTCAGATGACAAGGGTGATTCCATTTGTAACTCACTAGAACCAGATCTTCCTCCTAGGACAGTGTTTGCCCTGTGCGTTAGAAATACAGTAATTTCTTCTTCCATTCCCGTCTCTTTGTAGACAGATCAGTTGTCAGCAACAAGGATATAATTTAGACATGAAATGTTAAGTTTCTTCATCTCAGTCTCTGTTTTCTATGGTTATTGTGCATTTGTTTTACATTCAGTTCTTACGAATGTTCATGATAAGTAAGAATACTCACGTCACTGCTTATATATTCACACAGAATCATTTCCAGGCAAAGATTAATTCTTATTGACTTTCAGCTATGTTTTGAGCCCTTAAATTAGGCAAAAATTAATTAAATTAATTTAACTAAATGGTGTGGAAAGAAAATAATATGTAATTGGATTAGTTCTCAGTTTTAGAAAATTCTGATAAATTCATAGACTTTTCTCCCTCTTTTTTCAATGATCTGTAGATTAACTTCATATTCAAGGTGGACTGCAGGGAATTAAAGACTTCAGTTCTATTGGTTTACATACACCTGCAGCAATTATACCTCTTTGGGGCATGGAAGGATACTTTTGCTAAGAATTTGGTGAGTCTTTATTGAGTCCTGAATAGACCTGATGGATTCAAAGATATATCCTGCTAAATTTTAATAATTTAAAAAAGGGAAAATGAGATGATGCTGACAGCCAAGATTTTTAATATTAAATCTGAAGTGAGTGTGACAATCTAAAAGACCTGGAACTCCATTTTCCTAGACAAAATAGTCTGCACAGGGCTGCTACTGATACTGCATTAGAAGCGTAGAGCCTGGATTTGGCTCAAAACGCACTGAAAATATCATTTTGTGTAAAACACAGAAGATGAGTTAACAGCTGGGGACTACCATATGTGCAACCTTGTGCCATTACCAACTCTGATCCAGCTATCTTCGAGGCTCCTGCTGTAGCAGAGCTGCAGTATTAATATGAGCTACTGTGCCTACCCCCAAATAAAACTCGGTGTTCACTCCAAGAGGGAGTGGGGAGCTTAGTCAATGTGCTCTTAATGCAGCCATTAAGCCCCTCTCTTTGCAGAATTAGGCAATCTTTAGTAAGCAGCTGGATAATTAAAAGCAAATCCTTTGTATGCCACCACAGCAGGACTATCAAGGACAGAGAAGTTGACTAAACATGCAAATTTCTAATGGACTTCGCTGTGTGTTCAAGCTTCAAGGGGCCTATATGACTCATACCACTCGTGTCAAGTATAATAAAAGTATTACTATGATTGTAGATATTAGTAAGATTTATATTGCTTTTTATGTGTAAAATTCTGGCTCAAGTCTGGGCAGCACTTTAGGAGAGTTTAAGTCAGGGCAAAGACTATAGCCAGGACCACGGTAGAGTGGCTAATATTGTATCCACCTACCCTGATACTTGATGACAAGGTGCTAAAATATCTCTATAATATTCTGTGACTTTTTTAATGTGCTGCCATATTAATAGAGTGACTGTTCATAAAATAATATTTTAATTAACATTATACATCAGATAAAATGTATATTTATTGGTTTTAAACTTAAGAATCCAAAACAATGTATGCTTATAAGAAATGGTATTTTGTATTTTAGGTATGTTTTTGAAACATTCACACTTGTATTTACATATATAAAATTTCAGCTCATTCAAATGCACTGTCCTTCATGACACACTAATGTATTTTCTCTTGTGCTCTGATAATACTGCTAGATTAACACAGCAGCCTGTGTACTGTGGAAATTAGAACACTTTTGCAGTATGTTAGAAACTAAAGTGGCTTCCTGATGTTGACAGAGGCAAAATCCCTGTGCTCGGTCTTTAGATTTTTCCATAAGGTACCTCCAGGTTATTTAGTAGTTCTCTACAGTTCATTTCCTGCCCTTATTCATGCAGCAGGAGATTTGCCTCTCAATTCCTATAGGTAGAAACAGAAAATAAGATTAAATAAATATTTACATTGAATATTTGGGAGAATTTTTGTATTTGCATTTTGTTGCCCACTAAATGCTTATACCCTCAGTGTTACAGTGAATGGCAGATTTCCAGTTTCCCAAGAAGTGTCTTCATGTTAGTTATAATTTACTTGGCAGCTAATATATATTATGTAGGTCATAGCATGTAATTTTTTATTATATGCATGTATGTTTATTTCTTACTGCTTTTTATGTGGCTTTGACTGTTTTGATCAATGAGTTCTAGTTTACATGTGACACAATCATGTTCAATTAAAGTCTATCAGAAAAAGAAGCAAATATTAATAAATACCACATACCATATCCTCACCATATGAAAAACAAAAAAACCCCCAGTTTCTCAAACTGACATTTATTTAAAATTTTAGGCAAAGCGATGGCCCCTATATCCTCCTATTGTTCTTTAATGACAAGGAGAACATCCAGTCTTTTGGATACAGGAAAGAATTAATAGGCACAATTTAGGTTGGGCATTTAAATGTGTTCCCTGGGAGAACATTCCTTCAGTATTTCCATCTATCGGATCAGATCCTGAAAACAGCGAGAAAAATCTGCTCCTCCTGCCTCGCCGAAGTTGACCTTCTATTTCAACAGGTTTTCACAGCACCATGAAGCCACATAAAACTGTTGGAGCGTCGCTGGTGTAACCTGATTAAATCCAGAGAGTGAAAAGAGCTGCATGCTCTCACCAGCTGCAACTATTACTCATTTTTCCTTTGACAATCCTCCCATCAAATGGGATTACAGATCTGTATGGTTCATTTGTGTCATAGTGGTTACCTTGAATGGTTAAAACAGGGGTGAAATTGGCTGTCATCTTTAGAAACTGCCAGTTGATGTATTTGAGCCTTTTAAACAGCACTCACCATTGCTTATGGTTTTATTGACAACAAAACCCCAGTGTAGAATTTGGCTTTAGTTGAAAAGCATTGCATCTGTACAGTCAGGATTGATACACGGCTGAAGGAATTAGAGCTAGAGAAGACAGTTTAAACCTTTTAAGATATGTAGCTTGGTTGCAATGGACAGCCTTAAAATACACTGAGGAAAAGAGCCTCAAAATATGTTTGAGATCAAAATATATATATTTTCAGAAATAGTGTTACCGATATTGGTTTTTGTTTCCTAAAATGGGGCAGACTGCATAGGTATTGCTCGTTCATTCATTTGCTGAGTAAGTGTGTTAATGAGACCACACTCAGCACTTTTTGAACAATTTCTTATTATGGATTTGGAAGTGCTCAAGTGCTTTTGACAGATAATTGTGTTTTAAAGTTTAAATACTTTTATGATGAATTTTTGAGGCAGGTGGTGGTTTGATTAAATTTTTAAGAGCCCTGATTATGCAAAGAATGTGAAAAGTATTGCATACATTTGTAAGCTATTTCTCAATAAAATTTAAACACTATTTTCTTTGTGAAGAATGTGTTGGGACTTGGAGAGTAACTTCCATTTTCTTTTTTTGCTGCTTGGGTGTGTTCAGGTGACTTAAAACTATTTATGACTAATATCTGGAATTCATTTCTGTCTGAATGCAGAGTTTTGGAAAGCTTGAAGAAGGTTTTCTGTTTGGTTGGTGTTGTGGGATTTGTATGTGTGTGTGTGTTCTGGGGGTTTTTGTTGTTGTTCTTGGGTTTTTTTAGTAACATGAATGATTTAATTATCCAGATTCTTTAAATCTGAAGTGAGCTTAATGTTATTCAGACAGTATAGCATAGCAAGAATCTCATATACTCAAATATCAGCAAACATGTTTAAACTGTAAATTACCATACATTATAAAATCCCAGTGGAAAGATATAGTGAAAGAAATGTACCCCAACCAGCTGCTTCATATGGAGTATTGAGCAGTTAACATTACCAAGCCCAGACAACACCCAGGTACTATGTAAAGAGTTTCAAAGCAAGTTGTTGATCTGTTGGCAGGCTGTGATTAACACACAAACCAGACATGGTACTCCTAAGTTTGTTCTCTCCGTTCTTGTGATATTTGGCTTGCCAAAAACCACCAAGAGACAATGTTCACACGAAATGATCAAGGGCCAGAGGTGGGAGACCAACAGTGAGATTCATCTGCTTATTTCAGCCATTTAAGAGCTCGATGACCAGTCAGAGCTCATATTTCGTATATGCCTTTACAGTAGATTAAAAGAAAAAAGACATCTGAAAAATGCAGTTCCTCCTATCCCTTTGTTGTTAAAATAGATATACAGACTAAACTGCCATCTGGAGCTAATAACTCTGGAGGCTACCCTTGCAGTGACTGCCTTTTAACAGCATGAGAACCCGTTTCTTTACAGAGTGAAGGAGAAGAGACTCTGAGAGGGGGGATTACATGGCTGAGAGATCAAAGGTTGTCTTGATGTAGAAATTTCCTTGAATCACCAGATTGTTCTAGAGCCAGAAAAATCCCTATAGAGTAGTTAAGATAACGATCAAGCCGCACAATGCTGTTGCCAGCTCTCAGTGATGCCCTCATGTCAGTAGGATACCAACTACGGGGCAAAATGCTGACTCCTTTCCTAAACACGTCTATGTCTATACTATGAATCTCCTTAAGCTTCTTACAAGTGCAGTGGAGAAAATACACAAGTCATGACGCCAGCCATATGTTCATGAAGCTGCCTCAAACAGCAAAGTGATTTGCTCTGTAGAGGTTGCTAAGAGCCTGGTTTCATAGCTACATACTTAGAGTTCTCAGACCTGAATGACTGAAATTCGGGTTCTAGTACAGTCTGAGCTGAAATAGTAGATGATAAATTGTTCTGACTCAGAACTCCAAAAAGTGAGTTTCTGAACCTGAATCTCCAACACCCCTGGCAAGTGCACTGACGTGATGCACAGTGCTGAATGAAATAACTACTATAAGATTTACATTTCCAGTCTATATTGGTTATGCATTTTTTGCTGTTCATCTTGATGTATCCACTCCGAGTACATGATTCAAGCTGCTGGATACTGATCTGAGAAACTGCTACAATGAGTTGTATATCCTTATTTGTGTATAGGATGAGTTACATACCTCCTGGCAAATATCATGCATCAAGGTGACAGATATCCCAGTAATATATGTTACTTGGAAGGCAATTCAGTGCCAAGAGAAGAGTTGGAGAAAAGGGCCAGATAATTCATCCCTGGGGATACAAGAAAGGAAAGAATATAAAAATAAAACAAAACTTACAAAACCAGCTGTTCTGACAATGGCTACATTCCTATTCTAAGATAACTGGCAAAACACTGATGTAAAATTGCCAAAGATCAGAGAAATCCCCAAAGGTGGACAAAAAAAGATTGCTAGCACAGCACAGTATTGACCACATTAGAAACCAGAATAAGCAGGAAGTGCTAAATAGGAGGTGAAAGTATGGCTGCAAGGACATACAAGCAGTTCCCATGGGTGACAAAATATTCCAGATAATTATGCTAAAAAAACTTTAAGACAAAAAATTGTTTTATTTTCTGCCTTTATTAATCAGTCTTGTGCTATGAAAGCTTGGGTTTCCCTCTTTTTTTTTCTTTTTTTTTTTTCCCACCCATAAATGTCTTTGGACATTATGTTTTCTGTAGAATATGAAGGGTTAAGCCTCTCAGTGAAATATTTTCCACTGCAGTACAAAATACATTCGTATTTATGAAATCCCATTAATACAGATATATTATTCACAGACATGCTTAACATACCCACAGAAGAGCAGATTGAAAGGAGTCTAGACTGCAAAATGTTCCACCCAGATACTATGAAATGTAGGAAACAGTACTGGTCCCACAACCAGAAATTGGCGTCTTCATGTTTTCGCATTACAAGGTGGACCTTAATTATAAAATTGAATGCTATTTTTTCCTAACATATTTCTGACTTATTTAGGACTAAAAATCATGGAATCATAGAATGGTTTGAGATAGAAGGGACCTTTAAAGAGCATCTAGTCCAACCCCTCTGCCATGGGCAGGGACATCTTTCACTAGATCAGGTTTCTCCAAGTCCTGTCCAATGTGACCTTGAACACTTCCAATGATGGGACATCAACAACTTCTATGTTTAATCTGTTCCAATGTCTCACCAACCTCAGAGTAAAGAATTTCTTCCTCATGTCAAATCTAAATCTACCTCTTTTAGTTTAAAACCATTGCCACTTGATCTACCATTACAGGCCCTGGTAAAAAGTCTCTCTCCGTCTTTCTTATAAATCCCCTTTAAGTACTGGAAGGCCACAATAAGGTCTCCCCAGACCCTTCTCTTCTCCAGGCTGAACAGCCCCAACTCTCTCAGCCTGTCTTCATAGGAGAGGTGCTCCAGCCCCCTGATCATTTTCATGGCCCTCCTTTGGACCTGCTTTAACACATCCATGTCCTTGTGCTGGGTGCCCCAGAGGTGAGGTCCCACAGGAGCAGAGTAGGTGGGGAGACACAACTTCCTCACCCTGCTGGCCACACTTCTTTTGATGCAGCTGAGGATATGCTTGGCTTTTTGGGCTGCAAGCTCACATTTCTGGGTCATGTCCAATTTTTCATCCACCGGTATCCCCAAGCCCTTCTCTTCAGGGCTGCTCCCAGTCCCTTCATCCCCCAGCCTGTACTGATTCCGTGGATTGCCCCAACCCACGTGCAGGACCTTGCACTTGGCCTTGTTGAACTTTGTGAAGTTCACGTGGGCCCAATTCTCGAGCTTGTCAAGGACTCTCGGGATGACATCCCTTCCCTCAAGCGTCTCAACTGCACCACTCAGCTTGGTGTCATCTGCAAACTTGCTGAGGGTGCACTCAAACCCACTATGTTATTGATGAAGATATTAAATAGTACTTGTCCCAGTACAGACCCTTGAGGGACACCACTTTTTACTGGTTTCCACTTGGACTGTGGAATTAAGATGACTTGCTGGATTCTTCTAATAACCAGCTTTTTTAAAAATTGGATAACAGATGTATCAACGCTTTATTTACTGGACACTGCTCAAAGCCTATTTTCCAAACAGAATTGTTCATTTTTAGAACTATATGAAAGACTATAATTAGAATATTATTTTCTTGAGAAATGCTATACCAAAGAAGCTTTTTCATTTGCAGAATTTTTATGGATGGGATTGAATCAATTTCAATGTGGTTTTTTTTCAGTTCACTAACAAAATCACAAACAGAATAGAAAAGATAAGTTTATTGGTTTTCAAGATCAGTTAGCTCAATTCATCAATTTAGAGATCCCTTATACTTAGTAGGAAGTCACTTAAAGATGGTCACAAGGAAGAGCGGAGGAAAAAGGCTAGAACTGAACTCCTAGTCTTCTTTGTGGTGTCAAAACCTCTTCCAAAGAATCCTTTCCAAAGGTGGACGGCTGATGAAGCAGGCTGCATTTCGAAAGGCAAGATGACAGTCCACGAGACTTGATATAATACTCTAATGATTAGGAATAAATAGTTTGAACTCCTTCCTCTGCCTGAACGAAGCAAATATTGTATTTCTATCAGACCGTTCACATCCCTCCCACAGTTGCAGCTGTTGACCATATGTAACGATAACAGTCTACAGCTGTGGGGCTACAGAAGAAAAAGGAACATATAAATCATAATCTAAAGTGTTTTGATGGGACAGACATGCCAGCGTGTCTGCAAATAGAGAGTACGTTGTCTCTGAGGCGCAGAGTTGGCTCTCTGGGATGGCCTGACTGCGTTGGAAGCCTGAAAACTCTCACTCTCCTAAGGCCAAACTCATTGTCCAGTTGGAGCCGATGTTACCAGGAACAACAACAAATACCTCAGTGACGCAAAGTGCATTAGTGTCAAGCCTGAAGTCTTTTCACGAGACACACAGGCAACAAAGATAGTAAATCTTTAATCATATTGGTTGTCTTTGTGTTTAAAGATGACACAGGCATCTCTACAGGGTGACTTCTCCCTTCCTAAAATATTTGATGTTAGATGGCTTACCTTTCAGGGGTGCCTACGCTTGAAATGAGGAATTATATTTAACACTGTGAAGTAAAGCATTTTCCCCTTCACCTTTTTGTCAAAAAAAAAAACCAAACCCTGAAGCAAATGTATGTTTAAAAATCTGTTTCAGTAAAGAAAAACCATGCGACAAAACAAAAGGCAGACACATGGCATAAAAAAAAAAAAATGCAAACAAAAGCCTCTTAGTTCAAATGATTACTGTTTGATATTAGAAGCAATAAAAAGACAGTCTTATAAGGTGAAATGTCAGACAAACTTAATAATAGGCAGAGACATCAGCCTGGAATTCTGTGTTTGCAGTTTGATCAGCAGATGGTGGTGGTATAACTGTCTATGACATAGAAAAGAGACCAAAAATCCACCAAATATGAATTTACAAACTGCGGACTTCAGTAAATGTTCAGGTGCTTTTTTTAATCCATCAAAAACTGGAGTTGCAATATTTCTGAAATATGCATTACAAGATTTTAGTGGAAGCCTGCTGAATATTTCATTTTCAATCCTCTGAAATAGTAAAGTTACAAAAGAATGCCTTTAAGCTGAAAAATGTAGTTTTACAAGCAGAACAGCCCATTTTGGGGAATGACCAATGCTTTTCTTCCATTTTTGTGTTTCCAAGAGGACAGTTTTAGCAGCTGGCTTTGCAGTTTTTATTTTTTTAGTGTTCTATAAAAGGCCTTGCTTGCTGAATAATGCTGCCAGTTACTGGTCACATCATCTGAAGAGCATATATTTTATCACTGAGTGGCAGAATAAGTTTTCTTAAAAAAAGTGCTGGCTGCAGACATCTTTATTGTTACTCTGGAAGCAACTATAGAAGATCGGGTATGCAATGAACTAATTTCAAAGCTGTCTAGGACTGAACAAAGTTGGCTGATTGTGGTATCTGGGAAGGGCTGTTATCATGGCATATAACTCAAATACACTTTCATTTATCTAAGTTTCAGCCACTGCTAAGGGAAGAGGTCTTATCACCCTTCCTCTGGAGATGCCTCTTGCCACTGACCACAGAGGGGTATCTAGGTGCTTGACTTTGAATTGAAAAATATAGAAACTTCTAGAAAAATGAAACCAGCTGAAATGAAGCTCACCCTAGGAACAGAAATCTTCAAAGACATAACCACTTTGGCTTGGCTTCAAAAGTACATTACTCTTAGCTATGTGACGCCTACTTATTAAGTCCTTTTTCTTGGTGGAGAACTGGTGACAGCGCAAGTGCAGATGTTGATAAAGTATCGCGCTTAGAAAGACTGGGAAATTCCGAGAAATCAGATGCACTTGTCACAAAGAGAATGGTGAGATTTTATGTCTGGTTTATCTCATTCAGGCACAATGCTGAGGCTGCTAACTTTTTACAGTGAGTGAGTCAGAGGTTCTCAGCCACGGCCTCTTGATGGCCATTGACTCCCAGCTCTTTCAGAGAAAGGTCCTGACAAATGGGAACTCTGGGGTTGTGAGAGCCATATCCTAAGGTAGACTTTAAAACCTACCCTCACTGAAATTCAAATGAGCTTATTGCCCTAATATTTTTGTGACCCCAAATGTTGGAAAAGCCCAATAGTTACATTGCCTTTTCTTTTGCAACTGTAGGTGTTGCCATTAGCAAAGAATCCAACTCTTTTTTTTTTTTTTAATCCACAATTCTAAGGCCTGATCTTCCATTAAGTACCATATCAATGAGCTCAGCAGTTTAATTATGTCATCTGCGAGAACTCTTATTCATTTTGTCGGTGTCATACTGATTTCTTTTCATATTCTTTACACATACCCTTGTGCTTTATTAGAAGAAAGAGTAAGCAAGGACTTCTTAATTTACCTTCTCTGTGACATTCATTACCCTGTATGGTTCTGTAACATCCTGTCTTAATCACCTCAAAACTAAGCAATCTTTCCATGCCTTTGAGAACTTCATCAGGCTTCTTTGGATCCCTTCCATTTCTACCATACAATTTTGAGGTGAGATAGTAGAGAATGAACAGTGTTACATAAGGCCAAGCCAGGAAAGCATGTGATATTATTATAGTTTCAAGCTTGTTTTCTAGAGCTTCTTTAAATGCCTCTATGTTTTGGTTTTTTTTAGTTTAATTACAGCTACGCAATGAATTATCTGTAAAGATTTCAAGGACTTCTTTTCTGTAGTGATTTGAGGTGCACTCTAGCTAGGTTCCAGTGTATGCTTGCTACTATATTAGAGTGTCTTACCTTCCTCTCCACTATTAAATGTTCATCTGACATTATGCTACATTTGCCTCAAGTGTATCTAAAAACTATATTTCAGTTCAACCATAAATTAATAGCGTTAGTGTAAGTATAGAAAAGCATATGATCTGCAGAAAAGAACCATGGATAAACAGATGAGGGCACCATTAAAAGTCAGCTTCCTCCACCAAATAGAATCAACTAGGCCTAAATCATCACTGACAAATGTTTTTCTAAATGTTCTTTAAAACTCCTGTTAAGAATGCTGCAACATTTTTGCACAGGCATTCCCAGTGTTTAAACTCTGTTAATAACTAAGGCACAAGCTGAAGCTCACTGGTACTTGTTTCAATGTAGTGAATATGTAGTTCTGTTGCTCTTTATAACAAATAATCATTGAGCAGTTGAAGGCTGTATTCCTTCAGCCTTTTCTTTCTGATGAGCAGGAAGACTGCATTCTTTCAACCTTTCATCACAGAAAAACATAGCGGTTGATCACAGTGGTCCTGGCGATCTTGAAAATATTAATTGGTAAATTTATTAGATCTCTTTGAAAGATCTCACTCACCTATCTGATCTTCATTGACTCAGAAATTTTCTGTGCTCTTGAAAATGTTCCTCCTTCATGCATAACACTGACAACTTATAGCCACACCACTTTCAACCAAATATACCTACAAATGTCTATGCCATAAGCAAGAAGAGAATAAGGTTTTGAAATGCATGTCATACTTGGGATATGCTCCTGTATTGGATTCCCAGACTTAAGTTTCTTGATACTCTGTTTTCCCTCCTTAATACAGAATGTCAGAATTTGAGGGAGAAATTTCATTGCCTTAAAATCTAGGAACCTTCAAAACTTAGGGAATACCTGCAAATTCTGAAATTATTTTAAGGAAACCACAAACACAAGGGTCCAAAGAAGCAGTTGTTTTATTACTGCTTTTCTCAACTTTCTGTAAACTGTAATGTCAAGAAAATGTCCTTGGTTTTGGAAAAAGTGAATGTTCTTGCTGCTTTGAGAACTCAGTTGTGCAGCTGAATACTGAAACAACAAACAATAGCTGATAGGATGAGAAAGTATCTCCAAATTATTGCTTTCAGGATTTCATTGTAGGGAAAAGAAAGGTTTCCTAGGTTTCTAAGAAAGTTAGAGAAAGCAATTTGATTAAAAGTACATACATGGGATGATCACAATGGTAGTCTGAAAGACATGGTAGTCTTGAAATACCCTTTAGCCACTCAAGACTCTCGGTGCTTCTGCTGATTCAGGATGATAAATCCACACTTATTTGCAGTTACATAAGAAAATGCACAGTGATTCCCAGCAGCTCAATTACTAATCTAACCTTTAGCCTTTTTTATTTCTCATAATAACAGGAAAAGGTAAATATTCACACATGGCACAGGATAGGAAATAAGACTCTTATTATTTTTATTCAGGCTGATGATATTAGTTAAAATATATTCTTATACATAAGGAAAAACTTTGAGCTTCAGAAAAGATAGATTGTACAGTGGTTTTAATGTTTTTAATGGGTACTTCATCTCAGCATAAGGACTGTCTTGCTTCGCCTGTTCCTATTCATTTAAAAGTACAAAAAAGGCAAAAAAGATCCCTATTTTCATTAGCAGAAATTTAATATTCAGTAGGCTGCAATAAAACCCAACATCTTTCTATTTAATCTTAGACTATTCTTTGGCAGAGAAGGGAGCTTTAACTAACACCTGTGAATGAAGGGAAACTAAGGCTGCTTTCAGATGACTGCACAAAAGAAATCATGCAAGCCATACCGTGAGAAGGAGATGTACAAAAATATGTATTACTGCAGGAAATATCAGTGTGTGTACCAGACAGAAAGAGAACTCAAATTGTATATGCACTGTAATGGGAAACACAGCAAGGAGAGAAGAAAAAATGTCAGCTTCCTATTTGTTGTTATTGTCCTTTCCACTCATTGCAAAAAGATGACTGATACTGTAAAGTAAATTTACAGTAGTGTAAAGATGAAGTATATGAACAGAGGCAATAAGCAAAGGGGGTTGATGCCTCCATTTGTACTCAAGGAAGGACCCCAGAAAAAAGACCCGTGTCTCCATGCTTTCTGATGCTCACACGCTTCAGTCCAGCATCAGGATTTAGTATGTTGAGCTCATCCTTAATTCAGACCATGCCAGGGAGAGTCTATGAGCTCAGCATGTGCCCAGTTTCCTGAGATAAAAAACAAGTCCTTGATTTCTTCTACACTAGTCATAAACTATCTGAGCAGGCAGAAAAGTTTATCCTAAGGATGTGGAGCTGTTGCCACACCTCTGCTCCAGAGCGCAGGAGGTGCTGAAGCAAGGGATTCATTTTAGTAAGGTTTTGAAGAAAGGAATAAGCAAATCCTATGCAGTTCCTTCTGCTGGCATACACTGTAAAGAAGATTTCCCCCAACAGGAATCTCCCGTCAATTATGTTTATACTGATTCTTCTTCACATTAAAGCCTTGTCTAAGGGCTCCATCTGAGATGTGGGGCCCCAGTGCAGAAATTGTACAAATAGAAGAGAGGAACAAAGCTCTTCTGGTAGAGACAGCAGCACAGCGTCAAAACTTCTGCATGGTATGAAATACACATTGGCCTGGGGTCATGATAATCTCAGGGTTAGCTGTCACCTTTTATACCCCCTAAAAATCCACGTTTGCAAAGGAGAAGTCACTTCCCCAAGCATCCTACAACTGAGATTTTACAAAATTAGTAGTACCACAACATTGACTTTACAGATAGGAAACAGGAACAGAGGAAGATTTATTAATTTGCCTAAGGCTGCAGAATGAGTGCGTGGTAAAGAAACAGAATTCCTGGAGTGAATTTACAGCAGTAAATAAAATAGGACTAAGGCCATTCTCTGGCTGTGTGGAAGGAAGGAAACACAGCAAAGCTTAATGGTGGCTGAACTCTTTTCTCCCAGACAACAGGGCGGCTTCAGCTGGAGCTGAAGGTGCACATTCAAAGGACAAGACTCAAAAGGCAAGCTGCAATAAAATAAATTCTTATTAGATATTGTAATTAAAACTATTCCCATGGAGAACAAGGAGCCAGAGATGTGGCAGAATTCCCACCCATGGAGATTTCCAAACTAGACTGGACTTGTCTGTCTGTTCCTTGGGACTTGATGTGTAGCTAATCTTTGCATTTATTCAATGTTCCACACAAACATTTGGCTGTAGTTCTCCAGCATCTTGCTGCTTGCGAGACTGTTTGAATTTGTATGAAAGTACCGTTTTAATTCTGCTACGCGAAGGGGAAGCAGCAACGCACACAACTTTGCTACTGTCATTCCTTGTTTATAGCAGACGTGGACAACTGACAACTCAAAGATGTATCCACCCCACAAGACAATTTTTCCTGGTCCCTTGAAATGCAAGGCAGTCAGAAGATGAACCCAAATCATGGTATAGTTTATTTGCCATAAAGTTGAGTGCGAGTTTGTTCAGGCATGGAAGTCAGGTGAGCTGTGCATCCCAGAATATGATTGTGTTGGTCTGGCCTTCAAGCGTGGGATTAGGAAAAAATAAGACCCTTCAAATACTAAGTATGTCCTCTCCATTTTATATGCAGTAGCATATTATACTGCTAGACTAGGAAAATTGAATTTACATCTTAACTCTCATTTAGTCAAATTTCTCGTCTGAGGAATGTAACAGAATGTGAAGGGGTACTAGCACATTACAAACGCCACAGTAGTGCCATAAAGTCTTAGCTGACAAAACATGAAGCTAATGAATTGATTAATGCTGTTATCAGAGTGGGCTTACCCTTAGAAAATTCAACAGATCAGGGCACTAATTTTATGTCTTCTCTGCTAAATGAGGTGTGCAAGCTTTTAAAATTTCCCCCTTCACACAGAGTTTTGTATCAGCCAGAAACAGATGGGCTTGTAGAATACTTTAATCAAACAGTTAGGCAGATGCTAAGAAAATTCATCAGCAGTGAACCAAAACATTGGAATAAATTGTTACCTTTTGTTCAGTTTGTCTATGGGGAGGTCTCTTCATCACCTGGATGCTCCCCACACCTTTCCAAAAATGCTCAGGAGGCACTCTGAAGTTGTGTTGTTTGCAAATTATCCAACATTGGCAGCATCGCATTTTCACCCAGATAACATCCTTTATAATTATGTTGTTCACATATGTAAATCAAGGCTCTGATCCTGGAGATAGATCCACAAAACTGGAAGGATACAGTATGTACATGACTGACAGCAACAGTCAGAATTCAAAACAGGTAATCTTTATGAAATATTGAGGCAAAAGACTGATGAAGCTGAACAACCCTCAATACAAAAGCAGTGACATTGAGACAAAGGTATTTATTAGTCTCTTTTATGCTCCTCTCAATGGACAATCCATTCCCTACAAAAATTTAGAGTAGGGTTAGGACAGGGGAGAGATGGATTTGCACATGCAGCAGTATCATATGAGTCCATTTCCCTTTTTTTTTTTAGCAGATCTGGGCTAGGTTATTCATGGCTAACTCAACAGACAAGAAGGCTGTTCAAGGCTGCTGATTTAGGGTTAGACATATGGGCCTGAACTGACCTCATAGCAACATGCTCAGACTGCATATGGTCCTGGAAAAGTAAAGTTTCACGGAACATAATTTTTAGTGGCTCGGGTTCTTTCTTACACTGCTAGGTATCTAGAATGTCAGTCCAGTGATCTACAATATTAAGCAGAGAAATAGTGCTACTGTGTTGTGGTGGTCAACGAAAGATGTGAAATATAATTAAAACTCTCTAATTCAGCTATTTACTTTTCAGTTATACACTGTATCTGACTACCCAGGAGGCTCCCCAGCCACTGTGAGAAAGTTTAGTTGATGATTAAGGTGGCTGTAGAAATACCAATGAAACAGTGTCAAGCAGAACTGTACATATATACACACACACATATGGTCTTTAGGAGCCCCAGTTCTCTTGAAAATTATGGGAACACACAAAAGTGTAAAATTTGGCTCTGTGAATGCTCTAAGTATATATTAAATTAGATTAATGCAATGTATAGTTTAAATTATTTTTGTATGCAAAAGGTTGTTAGTAAAGCTCTACAAAATGTTGGTCAAAATCAAAATATCATAAGGAAGAAAAGTCATTCTATCTTGCTCTAAGATGAACATTCTAATTTCCAGTCTCTACCCAAAGACAAAATCTGTCGATTTTTTTCTTTTGCAAACTTTACAATTTTTTAGAATTTACATCCAGTTAAGTTTGGTTCCAAAATGTCATATAGAAATTAAAAGAATCAAAAAGTTCATTTATAATCTATTGCAGTAAAATGTTGCAAGAGGACAGGGAAGAATTAATTCTTTTAATTTTGAAAAGCAAATGGAGGAAAAGAAAGAGGAAGAACTGGCCATTCAGCAAATATTCATGAATGACTCATGAATACTTCAGGTTACCATGAAATTGCGGTTTTTGGCACCCAGCTAAAAATAAATGGAAACTAAAAGCAAAGCAAATGTCGTGTAAGAGGGTCATCAGGCTAATACATCTGAAGCCAAGTTTTGAAAGGAAATTTGGCACCCTTCAAGGCACATGGGTAAGAAAAAAGTGGAAAAAAAAAAAAGATAATTAAATTTTAGGTACCTTTCAGAAAATTTAAAAGCCATCATCCTTCAGATTCAAGTAGTTTCTTCCCATCCTATTTTTGTAATTTTGTGAAAGAAGTATGCTGTATTGAGGATATCTATTTTCCCTCTTTCTTTTTTCTGTATGTTTCCCTTCTTGATGTTTTCCTTTCCTCATTATTTTAAAATGCAAGGCTTCTGAGAATTCTCAAGTTAAATATTTGAACTCACTTCACAAGATCACAGGAGTTGCTTCTTTTTTTATTCTTTCCTTGCTTCATTCTATTATTTAATGTTATCAGGTTGATTTTTTTTTTTTAATAGCTAAGAAGAAAACACGCATAAGAATAAATAGATAAAATTTTAAAAACTTGTACATAACAGGATTGTGGCTACCTCAGAAAAGTTGCATAACAACGCGTCTGTTCATCTGTGATAAATATTATCTTCGCTTCTTACTAAGGAATCGAGTCACTCTCAGGGGACTTTTGAGCAGCTCTACTTCCCGCTGTGAAGAGCTTAGTGCAGCTCTTAGCAGTGCAGCCCATAGTGGAGCTTTTGCAACTCACTGTTGCCTTAAGCTGGGTAATATTCTGGTTTGAGCAGCAGCTCCGCAGCCTAATTCGATACTACAAAAGGCAGCAGAACTATACGTCTCCATTTCTCTGGAGGCAATATGAAAATGGGTCTTGAATGCCGTTACGCAACGCCTCGGGATGGTCTCTTGTGTAGCACCTGGGGGAACTCTCTGGGAAAATTACTCTCTTCAGTCTGTCCCGTCTTGTAACTGCATGATTTGGACAAACTTAAAGAGAAGATGGGATAAAATGACCTTTCATCAGACAGCCTTTTAAATTACGTGCAAATCACTTGTCAAGATAGGTCCTTTTATGCTCTTGTTAAAAGATATTCAGTAAGACGATGTTGGTGCAAAAAGATTGAAGTATGAAGGTGTCTCGGGAAATATTTTCTGTGACCAAAGCAGTATTATTTTGCCAATCAGCCCTAAAATGCAGAGTTGGAAGCAATTCTTTGCCTACATCAGCTGAACTAAATGTGACCACGCAGAACAGTGACCTCACTGTCTTTCTGCCATCAGAATGATTAGTTTATCTGGTGCTGGGTATTAGCCTTTTCTTTTCTCCATTTTATGCAAAAATATCCTTGCATGAAAGTCTGCGCATAAGTAACTCTGTCTACCAATATTAAACTGACAAAGAACCACAAGCATAGGAACCACATCTGTTTTACAACAGTGCTCAGTCCAACCCAGGGAATGAGAAACAAGACCTAACCTGCAACCCAGCACTTCTTGCCAGCTTCACAAACTCTCCATTGCCCAGGGCTAAGCCAGCTATTCCCACACGGCACGAGTCAGGGCACAGGATAGTAGGTGTACACTCATCCATCCATCCATCCCTCACTGCATTCTTACATCATGATCGGATCATGAGGGAAGCAGAGGGAATTCTTCATACATCTACATCCCTCTGAGAGTGGGATTATAGTCTGTGTTATATTATCAGGGAGAGATCAGAAGTGTTCCCTGACTGTATGCGAGCTGGAGTTGGAAACCAGACCCACTCAATCCAGAAGTTTTTATTGTACTCTTGAGCAAAGCAGATAAATAACCATCAATCGGTACCACTTACCTCAGGGTCAGGGTAGCTTCCCAACATTGTCACGCAGACGATTTTCTAAATTGAGTTCTAAATACTGTTGTTCAAAGACAATTTGTTCTTTCTTTGCATGGAATTCTCTGGCCAATGTTATGCAGAAAGCGAGATGATGCGCAATGACAAGAGTCCCTTACGTGAACCAGGAAAAAGCAGTCATCAGATGTACTGAAAGGATTGGATTCTGAGGTAAGTAAAGCCACGCATTTCTTTTTTTTAAGTTTTCATCCTGCTTATCCTCTTTCCTCCTTTTATGGGCAAATGCTGTGTTCAGCATAGCTGGGTTTATTACTCTTTCTCCATGTTATATACTTGTTTACCTAAGAGGCTATTGCCATCATGCTGAATTATCCAGTTGGACTTGTCAGGCAGGCAACTCTTACAATGGTTAACTTTCAAAATGCACAACTCAGCAAGCGAAGGACAAAACCAGAAAGAACCCCCTAAGTGCTTGACTCCTTGCTTTAATTGCACATCACAGGCTCTTTAAATGCCCAGAAAAGTTATCTTTATTATACTGTTTAGCTTAAGTGTTGCTCCCAGATTAATATCTAATTTAAAAGCAGCTATCATTTTCCCTTTGTAGAAATTATTTTTCATGGTAATAGCCTTCAAACTAGCTAAAAATATCCTTGCAATACAGAGCAATAAATGTTTGCAGATATGAATCCCATTATAGTTTATGGTGATTAAAACATGAAATAGGACTTGATATTTGGTCTTTGAGACTTTTGCTGTAATTTGAAACAGACAGACCCAGCAGCAAATAGTGATATTTATGTCCCCTTTACCTCAGGGCTTCAAAGTGTGATGGGGATAGCTAATATCTTTCTTTTTTAAAAGAGACTTAGACGGTATCAGATATTAGGTTTGCTGTTATCCTCCTCTTGATCTCTAGTGTATGTTTCATTAACTATCCTGACCAACTCAGTACCAAAGAAGGGGCTGAGATTGTCAGTGGGTGATGATATGTTTTTAAGAGAAGAGAAAACATGGAAACATCTGTCCTTTACAGGTTTTTTGTTGGTTTTTGGTTTTTTTTTCATTTATTTGTTTTGTTTTGGTTTGGTTTTTTTTTCCCCCTGCAGCAACATATATATAAAAATATTAAATATACTGGCTAAATGAGGACTCCAGCACACAACAGCCTCCTCTAAATCAGATTTTTTGAGGGTTTTTTTTGCTCTGTTTTTTTTTGTCTGTTTCTTTGTTTTTAAAGGAAAAAAACTATATGCATACCTCAAAGAAGAATCCAAAGGATGTGTGTCAGATTATGTTCTCAGGAGAGCCCTGAAGCATGCCCATCAATCTGTATCTATTCCAGGCAGTAATCAGCTATAAAATACACTACATAGGGAAGATTTTTCTCACACTAAGCCATTCTTAAACACTCACGCAGCAATCTCACAAAAAGCTAGCACAGCTTTCTTCCACAAATGTTCCAGGATAGAAAGTGATTTCATTATTCATCTATGCAGCTTTTACTTTGTATTGAGACGGACTAGAAAACTTACACAGACAGACAATTAAAAGGTGATTATCCTAAAGTTCTTGCTTAATGCCTTTCAGATTTGTCATTTGACTGTGATTGTGGGAATTTGTTTTTGTCTTGGTTAACAGGTCTAATTTGAACATATATTTGGTATTCGGAGAAACAAACCATAACTAATTTCAGGCATAAGGGTTCAATTGTATTGCCAGGTAGATGTGCCTGAACACATCTGGCTATTCCAGGCCTTTGCCTGTCCTTTTCCATAGTGCTAGCATAAGTGGATATGAGCTTTATGGGGAGGAAAAAAAAAAAAAAAAGAAAAAAAAGAAAAGCTTTTATAGCTTCATAGTCACCACAAGAAGCAGCTACTTGCGCTGTGGGCTACACGCCATGAATCAAATTCACTTGAAGCTGGTGGGAGTTTTTCAGCCACTGCCAGGCAGAGTTGGCATGGGCCCAAAAGCGCACAGTCGTGGTATTTAAAAATACTTTGAACAAGTAGAGTATTATGGCAAGAGCTTTTCTAGGCTCAGACCGACCAACTCAAGCTGTAATAAGGGAGTCAGTCATTTCCCCCATCCAAATACACATGCTCAGGGAAAAAAAGACATGCAACACAGGAATGGGAAAGTGGGAAAGTATTAGGGTCGCGTTGTAGTGTCTCATGGAGAACTCAGTCAACCGTAGCACTTACTTGTGACTCTCCCACCTATTTTCATCATTACATAAGAATGATAGCAACATTTTTATGTAATATTGAAATATAAGTTAAGGAGTTATTGACCATTTAAATATAAATAGGTTAAAACAAAGGGAATGACTTTAAATATTTTTTTAGTGAAACTAATGTGATTTTGAAATAATTTGCAATAACACTGAATTTCTTTAAAAAGTATATTACCATAAAATATTTCAATGCCAATGAAATTGCTTTTTCCAAAAGACAATTGTCTACCTAAAGGAAAGCAAACAAGAATTTACCATCATAAAGATGAACATATCTTTGGGCAAGTAAGATACTCCAATGAGAGAACATAGGGCATTACACTGCATTTCTTCCAAATACCATGCTCTTGCAAATTTGTTAATGTCTTCCTCTACTTTATTTCTCTCACCCTACTCTCCCTCTGAAGGTTTTCTCAAAGGTTATAAAATCTCATTGTCAGTAATGTTTCCTGTGACAGACGCCCACACAGAATGAAACTGGTCCAAGTTTTCTGGGTCTGGCTTATAAGTACATTCAAAATGACCAGAGGAAATGGCCTTTGTAAGCAAAAGGAAAAATTCTCATTCATGTAAGTGTCTCTGCTTATCATGATAGCAAGAAAAATAGCTACGATATCAGCTTTGAAGACAAAGTCATTAGAAATAGGTGGACTACATTTTAATGGATTGGTTTATTATGGGGTAACTAGCCAAGGTTTCAAAATGTGACAAGATCAAGCTTATTTTTTACTCACCAATTTTGGTTGCAGAACATCAGCATCTGGAAAGCTTTATGTGGTTTTTTTTTTGTTTTTCTTTCAAGAGTAGCTATTACAACTAAACTGAAATCTAGTTTGGGAGAAAATCTGAATTATTTTTAAAATAGAAATCATTCACAGTTGGCTTTGTTTTTTGTTTTTGGGGTTTTTTTTATTTATTTCTCAGAACTTTTTTTCTCCAAGCAATTGCAGCAGAGAGTGAACAATAGGCATGATGATGATTAGAACTGCAGTTGTTGCTACCAGATCATATTTTCTCCTAAACAAATCAACCATGAAATTTCAGTGTGGAGTATGCCAAAATTTTTGGTAAGGTAGATTTACTCCATCCCCACAGAAACAATTCAATTTTATTATAAAATAATTAGCTCAAGTCTGAGATGCATCGAGCGATTATTTGATGATCACTTTGGTTCTTTGTGCAATCAGATCCATTGTGAAAAAGGCTGTGTGTAGGCAGATAATTCTAGGAAGAGGTAGTATTTCTGTTATAAATCTCATAAGGACTAAAGCTTGTGAAAATGCCTACCATATACCAGTTTAATTGACATGTTGAAGAGAATGTCAGAAAAATAAAGGGCTTAACAATGTGTCAATATATGTTGTGGCTCGTTCACACCCTGCCATGCTCAATATGGTATTTTTAGAAGTTCAGGGTGCCAGAAGCAGGTAATCATACTCCATGTTGAACCTATGCACCCTTGTTTGTTGGCTTACAAACAAAAGCCTGTTATTTAAACACAAAGTTAGTATCAGTGCCAAAAGTGAACGTGAACAATCTGCCACTGAGGAGACAAAGAATTCTGAAAGTTAGCGTTTCTATGGCAACACTGACTTGGACAACCTATTACAAAAATGAATAAATTCTCTATTCCTTTATGGTGAGAGGTACAAGTAGTGAGAACACTGGTGGAATAAACATGGACAAACACCCACAGCCTACCTGATCAAGTATGTTTTGATATCGAACATAAGTCTGTCAAGCCTAGGTTTTGGAGGCTATTTAGAAAAGCAGTAAGAAGTACACAGTTAAGTACATTACTGGTTCTGTGCATTACTCTCTCATGGAGCATAAATCAGTTTATACACACACATGCCATCCAGCATAGTACATTTAGTTACCATGCAATCCCTACACTGCTTTTACTTGCAATTTTAGGAGATGCTCTTGCAATCAGCTATAGAATTTAGGCTGTTCTTTTAATCTCATTTATTTCAGTCCTCAGGAGGATTGGTTCCTGGAAATCAGCACTGAGAAAGTATTTGAGAGGAGTTTACCTGCACATAATTAGTTACTCCCTGTATCTGAGGTACGTTGGAGTGTAAACCAAGAATAAAAACCTCATTACCAGATATTTTAATCAAGACCTTGCATAATTGATTTATCTCCATCAAGAAAACTGTCTCCATGGTCCCAAAGTTCTGTTAATGTTCCTAGAGAGAATTTGGTATGCATCGTGTAAGACAGGCATGGAAATATTTATGAAGTTTGGTAAAAACCGTCTGAATGCCAAAAAATCTTACACCTGTAATTTTGAGGCACACTATGTAAGTATTGTCCTCTGTACACCTCTGCTTAAATCTTCCCTCAGAAACTTCTGTATGCATGTCATCAAGACAGCTTCAGAATTATATTTTTAAAACATCTTCCATTCAAATTGCCTGGTTCTTCCCAAAGATCTCCCTTTTATGTGAGATCTTAAAGCCTATTCGTTGGCCAGCGTGTGTTGTATCTCAGGATACTCTAATTCTACACAAGTTCGGGAATACTTTGACCTTCAAACATACAAAGAAACATCACAGCCTATATTAGAAGGTCTTGATATCAAGTCACAGATGTGATACTAATTCACACAAGCTTTGGCCATTTTAACTGACATATTGACAGTGACAGCCCATTATGATGTACAACCAAATCTTCATATTGTGACATCCCATTTCCCAAGCACCTTTGTTCCCAGAGCCAATGCATCTGCACTTAAACGGTTCAAAGAGCAGGACCTTGTCTCCCAGTAGAAGCTCAGCTGTGCAGTATTTATCTTAATTCTTCAATATGACACTACTGAGAAGTTGCATAATCCATTCCAAGATGAGGAACTTCGAGTCGTGAAACGTCATACCTGAGACTGTTACAAATACTCCAGAAGATTATTTCTGCAGGCTTAAACTAAGGCTACTACCATATTGAAGCTTGACCTCTTTATATCAGCTAAGGGTGTGGCTCTTTTATCTGAAGTTTTCCCTCTCCTTCCCAGAAGTGTCATCTGAAATCAGCTGATGATTCCAAGAGCACCATTGACTTGTCAGCAAATGAGCAATAGCCCAGCACTGTAGTGCGTGCCAGTAAATGACAAGAAGAGGAACTTTTTTCCTGTTTTCACCACTGTGAAAACAGTCCCTGTATGGATGGAAGAACTACAGCTACCTTCATGGTGGTGTTGGGTGTGGAAGAGGCATGCCAGTTTAAGACCAAATTAACCACCCATGCTTCACTGCTTGCCTGAAATGACCCTTGCAGTCTGTTCTAGAGTAGACCTCATGATATTTTCCAACAGGGGGAAAAAAATCTAAAAAAAATTTACAAGTAGAATGTATTTGAGAGTATCCTCAGGATTTTATGTGTATTATCTCCATGTAACCCATCTATCACAGACAGACAGGTAAAGAGTCCTTCCTCAAAAGGCCACAAAACATCCTGACACCAAAGCATACAGGATTTGTGGACAGCTTGAACTCAGGTAGTTTCAACTGCATATAGAGACAGCCTTGAATGGACAGTGCTTTAAAATTGTTCTCAGAACCAGGCTACACCACAAGCACTGTGAATCTAGCCAGCTTCCAAAGCACCACTTCAGGGGAGAAAAATAAATGATATACCTGTTTTAAAAAGTCTTTCTTGCATAGAAGATTCTATTCACATTTCTCTAAAGGATTACAGTCTGCAAGGCAAAATTTACAAAGACAATCCTTAAAAATACCACATGGTTTATGGTTTAGCTTGAGAGAATCGACACACCAAATAAAAAGCAAGGAAGCAGAAAAGCATGTCATTCTCAGTGTAGCGAGTTGGTTTATGAAATGCAAATAAACAATTTCAAAGCATTTTATTGTCTGAAGTGTTTTTGATACTTATCAAATGGTAAACAGTCCTACCACTCCTTGAAATGTTAGATGTATTAAGCATTAGATATACGGATCACATAGAGAGACTGCCTTACTCTTCTAACAGCATCAGACATTGAAATATTTTTTTGCCTTTATTATGTTAATATTTTTCAGTAATCTGAGCACGGATATAATCCCACTTTCCTTTACAACCCTCCTCTCTTCCTATGCTTGACTGGCTTCATGTATTTTTGGAGGAGAATGTAATACCAATAATTATCTCAAAGAAAACCTGCTACGGTCACTTCCAGCTGGTGGAGATGTGGTTTGAGGTACGATGTAGACTTTCCAAAGCAATGTTATATTGTAAAACAAGACCTTTTTGAAAGGCCTGTAGACTCACTCATGTTTGGAGTTGCCCTGCAATGTCATTTAGCTTCCCAGTACTTTTTCAAGCTCTTGTAGAAGTACAAGGATGATCAAAGGTACAGAACTGCATCAGCATGATGAGTGTGAAATAGACTTTTCAGCCTGGAAAAAAGATGAGTGAAGAGGTACATGACGGATGCCATCAGTGGCACACAAAAGATAAAAAGATAACAAGTCATTCATTGTCGCTTTCAGTAGAATGAAATATAAAGCAGGCAGATCCAAAATAAGCGTGCATTTTCAAAGTGTATAGTTAAAACAGTACTCCTTGACACAGGCAGCTGTGCATCAAACTTTTAGAAGTATTCAAAGGGCAATTGAAGAAGTTGAAGACATTTATAAAATAAATTCACTGTGGGCTATTAAGTAAAGGCACTTCTGCTGGTTAGTTGGACTCTGAACAGAAATTTTCTCAAGCTGGGAGAAAACACTCCAGAAAAGAATCATAGCTTATTTCCCTACTCCTGTACTTTTATCCACTTATCAAATACTAGTCATGGTGAGTGACAGAATACAAGGCTAGATGCACGCTTCATCTGAGGCACTACAGCCATTCCTGTAGTGCAACTGTGTGGAAAATTACCATATACTGCCTGGAAAATATAAGGAAAAAATAACCATATTTTCATGTTAGGAACAGACTTGTCTGAATGCCTTGCAACCTCACTTGGAGTACGGAATAGTACTGAAGCGTACACCCTGATAAACAAGAATACATTTTCCTATATCTGTCTTCATGCAGATTCTGTAGGAAGAAATCTGACCAGACATTTTGCACAGTTAAAATAAGATTGTTTGGGACCTGGAAATCCAGTCTTTTAATCCAGGGAAGAGAGGGATTTCAAAATCTTGAAGATAGCCTTGTTGTAAAGCAGTTATCTGTCTCTAGCTATCATTCCATTGTAATGACATGCAATGCCTAATCCCAGGGGATGGCAGAACCAACGTAAGCCTTCTATTTTCTAACTTTAGAAATGGATGGGTGTTAGCACCGTATGCATCAGAGACCACCACCAACAGGATCCATCAGGTGTTACCATAACATTCAACAGGTTTGTTGTCATATACTAGTTGAGGGCTGCTACCACTCAGCAACAAGACTAGCAGATTGAGGGAATACTTTTGGTTCTGTCATCCATTGTTAAATAAATTTAGGCAAGGGAGCCCCCAAATAAGATTGAATAAGTAGCCTGGTTTATGATAAAATCTGAAACTACAGAATGAAGCTCCATCCTTAGTTACCCTACTATGTCACTATTTGCAAAAAGAGATAGAATGCATTTAGAAATTCACTTAGAATTTGCTAACACTAAGCAAAGTTATAGTTAACTGAGATCAAGTAGATCTCATGCATCATTGAAAAAAACCCCCAAAATCTTGTATTTCTCCTTTATAGACCACTAAGGCCAAATTTCTCTCTAACCAAGATAGGTCAGATCCACCTCAGGACTGCCAGAATGACATGAGGTGAGAAGTACAGGGCAATTGCTTTATTTATTACTCCTTTCTGCCATTTTTGCTTGTTCTTTTCCCCAGTTCTCTAAGTGGCTAAATCTAGAGTATGTTGACATTGGGTTAGATTAAATTAAAAAATTGATTTAAGTGTTTTTGTATTACCAAGTCAGTTTTTCGTCATAGTTCCTGGCCCAGCAACTGTCTGGCTGTGTTATTTTGTTGATTGCAAGGCAGGCGGAATTTGAATAATGCCTAAGTTGGAGGCACAGCCACTGCATGGTAATACATTTTTTTCCTGTGAATGTAAGTTAAATAACTATCACCTGTAATGTACATAACACAAACTCTGCTGGAAGATCCATTGCTCAGTGTCAGAACTGGATGTCTTTCAGATGGATAATCTTTAGCTAAAATAAGTTCTTCAGGATTCAAACCAGATAACCGGTAGAACTGTTCTCACTTTGTAAAGAAATTTGGGTCACAAGTCATAGCATCCCTTATGTCTTAAAAAATCCTCTCTATATAACATAACTGTACACAAACTAGATTTATCCTGCTATAAAGAGGGTATGAGGACCCTGGAAAACATGGTGATTTTGGCTGAAGGATTCTGTTATTACCCAGTGCTGATGTCATCCTTAACATGTCTTATTGTCATATGACAATATCAGAGGAAAACTTCCCCAACTGGGACAAAAAATAAATTTATATAACTCCATTGTTCTATGGAGTAACTTGTTCAAGTAGGTGTCCAGCTACAGAAAGTGACAGCAAATTACATAGTAAATTGCTGCAAATATGCATCTGAGGCATTCTCAATGTCACATATTCAGAATGTGCACCAGTAAGTGATAAAATTATTGGTCCTAATAAAGAAGCTTTAGTTGAAGTTCCATGAGCCAAACTGTACAGGAAGATAAATCATCATAAGCTACCCTTTGGCTCAAAGAACACCTTTGAATTTATGAACTGTCCAGCTATCAACTCAAAGCTAGCTCCTCAGGCTCACAAATTGGAGTTATTGGAAATGATAGACCTGCTCTTTAAAAATGACTGTGTTTGCATGCGTCTGACTTAAAGCATCTCAAACAATTCTGATGAGAAGGAGAGAGTTTATTCTTCGAAATACCCTGTATTGTAAAGATAGAGCTTTGGCCCAGAAACTAACTTCTCTCTGTTGCTACTAGGAAGGCCAACTACTTCAGAGGCCTTAGAATAATCACTCATATCTCTCCTCCCTCTTCTCTCACTTTCCCTGCAATTTCTCCTCTTGCTTATTTAATGAATCTTTAATTAATAGTTGTGGAATGAGGAAAACCACATTCAAAATTTAAATTTCTGCATAAAAATACAGAAAAAAATCGTATGGCCAGCTCTGTGCTCCCTGACAAAAAAAAACAAAATACCAAACTAATGTTTCCCTGGATAAAAACTTGATCTTCCACATTCATACAACATGTAAGGATCAGTCTCATCTCACTTCTTAGTGGAAGATACTTGCATCAAAGTTGAAGTGACAAATAACCCCCTTGGCATTCATCGCAAATGCTTTATGGATCAAGGTGAACTATGCTGACAATATGATTCATGTCTATATAATGCCTTACTGCATGGGAAGTGTTTACATTTATAGCTACGTCAGGATTTAGAACATCAGTTAATGTGAAAACTATGCATTTAGGTTTGGTTAACAGTAAATACTAGACAGGTGGAGTGAAAACGTGTGTTTAGCTTTTTCAGTAGTGTTTCTAAAGGCAGTTTAACATTTTTAGTTAGTGACTACATTTATTAATAATTTGATGTGCTTTTATTATAGAAATAGTTAGATAAAACTTTGACATTTTGAATACAATGAAGAATTCCACCTGTTCTCCAGTCTTTGCTTTTATTGCAAAAGGCTGTGCTTTTACGGCAGATCTATTTATTACAAATAGTCTTGCTATAACTTCTTATATTAGTATCTCTGCTATATATAACCAAGTATGTTCATGCCACTATACCCAACACCATCCTCTGACCCTGAAGGTTTTAAAGTCTTTCCAGGAGGAAAAGAAGTGTTTCTCTGTATATGGCACTAAATGTATGTAGTGTATATATATACTGCCTTGCAAGAAAGAAAAAAAAAAAAGTCTTACTCTGGTGTTGACTTGCCTCTTCATAACATCCTTAAGACATACCAGTTAAGCAGTGATAATATTTCTCTACTGATCTTAAAACAACTGATTATACAAATTTGTCTATAGGAGATTGAGGGTGTGGGCTTTAAAGAGTTCTTGTGACTAATATTGTGAGCTCTAGAAGCACAAATGAATAAGTTAAGATAGCATATTCCAGGTTTGGTAGCTGCTAATGAAACCTGTGGGATGTCCATGATTCAGGTGAGTATCTACACAGATAGCTACAGTTTTGTTGTCGTTCCTGTTACTCAAGAAAATCTGTGTGCAAAGGAAACAAAATTTCAATGTCTAAAATAGTCCATAAGCAGAAGTTTAAGGTTGAGATTGTAAGAATATTTCTGAAAGGAAAATAAGCTGCAGTAGAAGTGTCTATTGCAGGCTTAATAGTAAAGAGTCTATTTGACAAAAATGAAGTTGCAGCATGAATGAAAATGTTTCTAGAAAATATAAGAACCAAGTAATGAGTGTGCTAGCTGATGCACCAGAGGCAAATACAAAGGGTCAGTGGAATCTAATTGGCAATCTGTGCCAGTCTCAGCCATTATGCAGGATGGTTATTAGCAGCATAAAATCTTTCTACTTCTAAGTCAGTCTTAGTTTTGCTTATGTTGAATAATTTTTGTATCAATGTATCCAAATGATTTCTTATACAAAGTCTTGCTGCTTCACCATTATTCCCTCTGATGAACATGTCCCTTTAGGGACCATATGATAACCTACCACTGCTGACCACTAATATTTTTTTGATGGATAACAAATCCCCACCTTTTTGTACTCATGCTGGTACATAAATATACAAACATAAAATAAGTTCTTACACATAATTCTAATTCCTAGAGAACTAAAAAATTCCCTTCACAAGTAACTTCAATTCCAAAGCAGTTGAAGTCAATCTAGGATTGTGAAACATGCATTATTTATTTTCCCTATGATTGCTAAACCTGATTCAATCTGTTTATAAAGGGAGAATTCAGTTTTATTCACCTTTTATTAATAAAGATCCTTGTACTGCAGAATGTTTTACCTTGAAACTGTGACCCTTGTCTCTTAAATGGAATCCAGTGAGAAGGAAACCCTCCTCTGAGTTAACCACAGTCATATTTCATTTTTGTTGGGCTTTATAATCATAATTACAAATTAATAATGGGTAGAAAATAAGAAGCAATGAGTAAAAATTATTGCAAGATTTCACTTCCACCCCAATTAACATTTTGGATTTTGCTTTGGGGTCTTCATTACAAATAAGTTGTCAAACTAAATGATGTGGCAAGTTATCTATATTTAGCAACCTATAATTTTAGCTTGTGTTTTACTGGTTGAAAACATGAGCAACTGACATCACTGCAGACAGCAGGAAAGAAGAATGAACTAATATAAAAATCCCCAATAGTGTACATTAATCTTCCCTGACTAAAAACTTCTATCTGGCCTTTCTTTGAAAAGGCAAAGACTTTCAGACTGATTAAACCTAGAGGCAAGCCTTTTTTGCATATATTTTGAACAAAATCCGAAACTTCCCTAGACTTTAGTCTTAAATTTAGCTGTGATCAAATTCTTCTCAGATAGTCATGTACCAGTATGGAATTCTTCCAACTTTATTCCATATTACTTAAAATGTGATTATCTTGGAGTCCAGTTTTTATAAATCACAAAGTATGCTTGCACTTCTTTAGTTTCATCAGATGTTCTAAAATTGTTCCTCAAAACATGATTTATACTACAAAGTTTGGTAGAGTTTTGCTGTTAGAAACAAGGGATGGTATATGTCTACTCTGAGTAGACAATGTTGATATTTTATATGGGGAGAGTTCCTACAGCAGATTGAAAAGCTGTGATCAGCTTTTTCCTTTTTCTGATCACTGTAACTGTGTTCTTCCATATTTCTCACTTATTTCAATGGACTTCTAAAGCACTGAAGGGCTCACAAAGAATGACACAATGGATAAACACAAAGGTAATAAATCAGAACAAAGATATGGTAGGCAAAACGTAGGCAAAAACATAACCAAAGCAACCTTGATGCCCAAGAAGTTCAAAATCAGTGTAGTGGTTAAAAGCAACTGTTAAGACTTAGAGGGAGAAGGTAAGAACTGGAGAAGTCAGCACTAATCTGATTTACCTTAAGTCACTGCAAGCTCCACTCCTGTCTTGAATATCACATGTAGTGAGTTAATAAAAGACTGCATCTGTACTTAACAGTTTTTCAAGCTGCTTAAAGGATTTTGATTGTCAATGCAATTCCCATCAGAAATTTGCCTTCAGAACTAAATTTGGAAGTAAGTTTGAAAGTTTCATTTCTGGGAGCAGGGACTGCAGTTTGGACTGAGTATTATATTATAGTTGTTCCAAACAGAAAGAAGTCACTCCATTTAAGATGCTAATGAGTCAGAAATCTTCATTGGCTCAATAGCAGGACGTAGCACTACCCAGTCAATGTGGCTTACTGAACAAAAAATTCTTACTATGAAGTGACCAATTAGCATAACGACAAATTAGAATTAGTGCTGGTTTGGATATTTGAGGTGTAATCTGACTTCTGTGTCTCTGTCTAGCTGGAGACAGATGATATCCACTCTTGATATTAAAGAATACTACAAAAAAGGTTGTTAAACATAGGTTTAACATTGCAACAATTTTGCATGTTATAACTGCCAACCAGTATAAGTTGACAGGCTCCTAGGAGTTCTGCAGTGTTTTCCAAATACTAATTTTAATACTTTGTAATAAAATTGTTTATGTGATGTGTTGGCATAATTGCTTGCAGATAGGAAATAACTTAACTTGTAAGCTGTGAAGAACTGAAATCCTATGGCGTAAAAGTAGGAGTAAATAAATACTGCAATATATTTTGTAGAGCATTTTAATGCACCATGTATCACATATCAGAAGAAATGCACTACTTCCCTTGTTTTCCTGAATTCACTCCTAGAGAAGGTAAGGTTACCTTCTGCTAACCTAAGCTGCAATCCAGTGTCCTGGATACAAAATCCTTTGTATTTTATCTCTATAGGTCCCACCAGGTGTGTGAAATAAGACACTGAATCATATTGGTGATGCTGGCAAAATTAAAAAAAGCACTTCATAGCTAAAACTGGATAAGGCTAAGGCAAAACAACGAGCACCTTAATATCTGCCTGAAGTCAAAGTGCTCTTGCCAACCCTTTTTGCCAAATGCCACTTTATTATTCCAAGAAATTCAGAGTAAGTGGGGTCCTCTGAAACACATATAAAATGTCTCCTGTCCATAGCCAGACTTCACAGAAACAATAAGGCTGTTTTCTGTTTAGACAGATAATGCTTAGCTCTCCTGATCAACCGAGCTGCAAGGGCTTGAACATCTCTTCATAACATGTTTGTAAGACTTTAATGAATATATTACTAATATTACTGAGTGGCTGCTCCCCCCAAGGTTCCCATTGCTCCTGAAGAACCCCTTTCAAAGAGTCGGTCTTTGGCTCTACTGAATGTCTGTTTGAATTTATACTTAATAACAGAGACTTTTTTTAAAGCAACATGAACTCTAAATAAATCATACCAGGGTGAATATTTGACCTTGAATCAAAGTGCCATAGCAGAGCTTATGTCCACACACCCCAACTTTCTTTCTTTTTCCTCAGAACTGTCAGACAACATCCAAATTCCCTATGGAAACAGCATGCGCCACATGCTACGTCTTGAACCGAGCATGAACATCACCTGGGGGAGTTGTGTGTTTGCTGGTGTAGGCCAGGACTGCAGAGTTGACTGAGCAGCTTGGATCATCACAGGCCAGTGCAGGGACACAGGACCCACTTTATTTGCTAGTGCAGGTGTAGCTTAAGAGACCCAAGAAATCTCATTATGAGATGTATTTTCTCTGGATGTCTAAGCAGTGCACAGGTCAAAGACATGAAAGCAACTTTCATGTACAAAGACAAAAATCAGAAGCCAAAACCCCAGGTGGCTGTCTACCTGATTGTTGCACATCTACATGACTGGTTGTGAGGCAGACTTATTCCTAATGAATTTTTTTTTGAAGCGATATCTCTATTATACCTGTTGGGGTGAGGAGTTTTCTTCTCCTTTGAACCAGTAATGGTGCTTGGCAGTAACTCTAAGCTGCCATTCTGCACTTACTAGTCTCTCTGGGAAGCCTTCTTTGAGCTAGAGAACAAGTTGTTCATTCAATACTTTGGTAATAAAGGTACTTTCAGACTCGTTCTGTAGACACAACAAGCTAATGGGCATCACTGATGGTCTCATCACAGCTTGAGAACACAGGTCAAAGACTTTTAGTTCTAACAACAGAGCAATGTCCAACCCACATCAACCATTGGGACTGAACTCCACATACCTTGTTTCCAGCTTTTTGGCAACCATTAACTTGGCTAGTCAAAGACTTCAAGATAATCAGAGATAATTTGTATCCAGATTATCAGAGTTACCTGTCTCAGGAGTAGCATGCGTATATGAGCTCCTCATAAAACTTCATGAAGTAACATCTTCATAAGGAAACTATTTCCAAGACCTGATGCCAATTACCAAATGTCATAAAAATACTGAAATAGCTATCGTCTGCTACTTAATGCAACAGCAGTGCAGCTACAAGCAGGTACAGTTCGCCTACCCCTGTTGTAGCCATGTGCTAGAACAGCAAGGAGATACAAAACCTGAGGTCCAACTTCCACTCAACACATTGGCAAACAAGCTGGCAGGAAAGTTGAGTTTTCATATTTTTTTTGTTTTGATTGTGTCCAAGCCATGTTAAAACAAAGAAAATAATTGCTATGAACTGAAAAATAGAAAATTGTGTCTTTTCTGGAAATACTAATATCACCTTTCACTGTGTTTGAACTCCACTTTAGGTTTTGGAAGAGGTCCAGGCTTCTTTATATCCTAAACATACAGCCCATCAGCTGGTGATTCACAGTTGACAAATGAATGCTAATAAGAATGATGCAAATTCTCTGTAAAATTTTAGAGGAGATAATGGCATTGGCCTTAAAGTTAGTCTACAAGAAAAAAAAAAAGAGATCAAATAAGATCAATTACTAACTATCTTAACATTAACTTTAACATATTAATGTCTGCAAAGATGCTTCTAGAGCATAACATTATTTTAAGTTTGCTTCATCCTATTACAACCAGGAGACGTAACACCCAATATCATTTTACAGAGAAAAATTAGGACATTCCACATATTCAACAACATCACAATCAATTCTAGGTTTCTTTTTTCAGTTGCCTGAACTAACAATTCAAATAAGTTATTTATGGTAATAAGCTCTATCTAAAATGTTGGGTTTGTTTGGGGTTTTTTTTCTCCAGTTATTTGATGTTTTCTAACAAATGTATTAAACCAGGACAAAAAAGATTAATCAAATATATTATCTCATACAGGTTATTTTACTTGGATCGTAAAAAAATTGAACAAACTACCATGAATTAAACATAGATGCACTTTTCTTTTTAATTCTGCATCTATCAGACTTGACAAGAAAAGAATCATCAGATACGAAGGTGTCAGGAGGAAAATAATTATAATTAAGTTTAACATAGCCAGAAGCCAACAATTCATTACAGCACAGAAGAAATTTCATGTTAATCAGAAGGCACATCTTCTGAAAAGGACAGTTTCACAGCTTTAAAAAAAACAAGAAACCCTTTTCCTTCTAGGCAAAAAACAACAAAAAAGTTATTTTCCAAGTTCTGAGGTCCTGCCAGGACCTACATACAACTACTATATTTGGATTCCTCTGCTTTCCAAACAAGAATACCAGATCACTTCTCTGGCATTAGAGTAGGATTTCAGATTTATTTTGCTTGTAGGCATCACATTAAGAACTATGCTATTCCAAATGGCAGTTGCCACTTCACTTTGCAGTTTTGCTTCTTTTTTTGGATATTACTTTGAAGACATTTGCATACTGGTAGTAAATGTTTCATACTTTGGGATACCATTGCATGCTGCATATGCACAAACATCAGCCTCTACCATCAGCCTATACTTAGTTCCCCAGCTGCGTAACTATAAAAGCATAGTGCTTGGTACAAATCCTTGCTCTCTTAGTATTTCTACTATCTCATATTCAGCTACAATGTTGTTACCCTTAATGCATATGGAGTTCTCTTAATTTGGGGGGGGAGGGGTTAGGTTATAAATATAGATTCTTCTTACAGCTTTCTTTCCTAGATGAAGGATCTTTTAGTATAGGTCACATTGTATTTTCACCTTTGTCATTTAGTAGATTCAGCTCCCAAACATCACTGTTTATGGTAAAACATGATGTGAGTTTCAGTAAAGGTGGGAGACTGAAATCAGCTGGATATACACTTCAGCACTGGACAGGCTTTTTAATTTTTTGTTTTAAAAAGGGAAAATAAAGTTAAAAAGTTCCATTACCAGGTACTGCAGAGACCTATCACGGACTGTTCAAGTCAAGTGAATTGTCAAATAAAGATACTTTTATCCATGTCAGTCCGCGCCCTTCATTTTTAGTAGTCACTTCTCCCTCTGCTATCATCTGTCTCAAGAAGATACAGCTGAAAACAGGCAAACTCCCCACCCCCCCACCCCCAATAAACCAACATAATTAATTTCTGCAGCACTTGGTGCACTATGTCTCGGACCCATTCAGAGCTAGAAGGCACACTGTATTTTATGTCAGGCAGTACACCAGTTTGAACATGCCTCTAGAGCATACACACAATCAAGCAGCTGTGAGGTATATACCATGTTACTAGACTACTACCTTGCCAGAAGTGCATGAAACCCAACTGGCCACTGCCAGTCCAAGTGAAATATATTCTCAGAAAGTCATTGGATCAAAGAAATTGCGCCGACAGTTGCATTTAGCCTAAATATTGTATGTTGTGTCAACATGATCATCAGACTTCTCTAATTGCCTTGTGTGACTAGAGTGGAGTTGGTGAAACTGTTTAGTGAGCAAAACATGTGCCTATACCTTAACAAATGTTGGGTGTCCAGCTGGACTTGAAAACAGACATAAAAAAACCAAAACAGCTGCTTAACCATGCCCTGTTCAGAGCACAGCAAAGAAGAAAGAAAAGTGCAACAAACCTGGAGCTCACCATGTGGCTAGGAACACAGTGACAGTAAGAAATTTTCTTCTGGGCTGGGAATCCCTTCTGGGTGGTGCTTGGTGGACATAGTAGAATTATACCCAGCTTTCCACTTGAGCAAAACCAGTGGAGCGCCATGGACAACAGGACATACAGACTGAGACTCTACAGTTAATACAGTGGCTGGTATGGAAGAAGACCACAGAACTGGCATAGCCAAGGGCCACAGAGAGGTCATTTGAGACTGACCTCAGGAGTCCAAAAAACAGCAGAGTGCAGAACACAGAGTAGGGTACTCAATGCCTACAAAACCTGGAACAACCACACCTACTGCATCAGGAGTCTCACCTGCAAAATGCCCGAGGGAGGATCAGATGGGAAGCCAGCACTGCTACAGACCATCATCCACATCACAGATGAAGATGTTAGACCATAGCAACCCTAGTACTGACCCTCAGAAAAAGACCACTCAACCACCTCCTGGTTAAAATTCAAAACATTGATCATTACCCTTTCAGTTCAGCTAGTTTTCCGCCCACCTTGTACTCACGCATCTGTTCATGCATCTCCAAATTGACAAAAAGGACGCTACAGAAGATCATACTGAAAATTTGCTAAAGTCAAGGTGAATAATATCCAAGAAAAAGCAAAAAGCTTAGTCAGGCACAATCTACCCTTGTTAAATTCACACTGCCCATTGACAGTCACCTTCCCCCTGCTCACATACCTGAAAATGGCTTCCAAGAACACTTGTTATGCAATTTTCCAAGGATCCGAAGGTCATGAGATTTATTTCACTTCACATTCCTTTCTGACCTCCGCCCTCCTTCCCCCAACCCCTAACAAAGTGACCACAACAGCTCCCATTTTTCAGCCATTAAAAACATCACCTCTATCAGTTGGTTTCTAATGTTATTAATGCTGGGGAAACACATTCATAGCACAGCCCTGAGGAATTTAAGTTTTATACAGAAGTACCTGTCTCATCCAAAGATTCTCTAGGAGTTGATGCGACTCCACCCAACTGGTCTACACATAGGCCAGATAACATTAAGGTTAAAAAAATCTTATTCACTGCCGCATGTTGTTCAATAATGCAGTCTTTTCTGAGAAACACCAGCCTCAGATTAATATAGATTAGGGAGAAACAAAGAACAGATGGACTTAAGTGAGTATGCTGTTTCTAAATATACATACAGAATTCAAAACTTGAGTACCACATCGTCATTCCTAGACAGGGAATACCTCTGCTATTATTATTCAGAAAAGTAGCTAATTATTTTCTGGTGAACCTCAAAAGACTAAACAAGCAAGTGGGTTTTTTTTTCCGTAGTTAGTTTTTCACATCTCTAATAAATAGAATTCAGAGCAGCAGGAAATATCACCTAGGCACCTATTAAGATCTCACACATAAAAAAGATCAGATTTAGGTAAACCAAGATTAAGGCAGAGCTTGTAAACACAGAGCTACTCTATATTTTGTGAGGAGGCACAGATCACAGATAGCCAGGCAACTCAGAAATATCTCAGCACTTGGAGAAAACTGCTGTAATTTTTAGTTATGGCACAAAAAGAGGTCCATAACAAATCAGAACTACTTGAATAGCTAGCATAGGAAATAACAAAAAAAAAAACCAAGAGAGAAAAAAAAAACAAACTAAGCTTCAAGAAAAAAAAAGATTTAGTAAGCTCAATTTCTATACCTGAAATCTATAGACCTTCATCTTTAACCTTTTTCTGCTACAGGAGGAGGAATGTCTAAGCAAATACAGATTTTTTGAAAGAAAATACCTATGAAGTGCTCAAGCACTTCTAAATTTAATCATTTTTCTTCTCCCCCCACCTCCCACCAGTATCCCTAAGCTCTCAAGAAGTGCTTTAGTGAGCTGCTCTGCATTATATAGGGACATAGACTTCTCCCACTTCCAGCAGGCTTTACTTGCTAATTAGCCCTTAATTAAAATGAGCTGCAGCTGGTTTGAGACACTCCCCTCTCCCCAACCCCAGTGCCCTGTTTCTAATTTCAGAACTAATAAAAATTCCCACAAGCCAGCCTGGTCTGGGTACTTTTCTTGGGAGAGTGTATTCAGCATTTCTTTAGTGCTCTTTCCCCTTCCTCTCCTCTGTTTGTCTTGTAAGTACGCAATTTTAAGAATAGGTTTTTCTCCTTGCTTTTTTTCCCCTAGTTGTTCTTTGCTGTTTAGGAAGTATTGTTGCAGTCTTTTTTTTTTTTTTTTTTAATTATTTTTCCTAGCTTGGAAACTTATTTCAGTTGTTGATTTGATGAGGCTTTAGGTTCAAATAGACTGAAAGGCTGACAATAAAGGCTTGCTAAAGGATAGTGCAGATGTCTTACAAGATAAGATACTGCTGCCAATGCATTTTAGCTGAGGCTCGTGATGTCTGTTATTCCTGCCTTTCCACTCAGTTGAACCAAATTCCATTTGGTTTTTGCGATGAGGACGAACATCCACAAAGGGTGAAGCTAAAGCTCTCAAACTCAATTTGACCTTCCCTGGATTTGCATATGTCTGCAAGGATGAAAAAGCTGGCCAGTTTCTTTACTGTCTGCATGACTATGTCTAACCATGTTTCTGAATATATATCACTGAACAAACCTCGTTTCAGCTTCTTTGTTATGTTCCTGACTCACTCTCCCGAAAGTTAATCTGATACAAGGCAAGAAACACACTAAGCCCTCTGGACAATGCTTTGAAATGGTTACTGTACTAGACAAATACATCTCTGAGTGGAATTTTAAAGAAAAAACAAAAGAAAGAAAAAAGAAGGGGAAAAAGAAGTACATGGATACAATCACTTAGTTCTAAGAGGAACGTGAAGTCAAGGCTTACTTCTTCTGTTGAAAGAAAAAAAAATTATTTTCCACTCAAATATAGAATTCAGTCCACAGAGCATGAGAGGCAAAAGATAAAGAGACAAATAGTGGCTGCCCTTTCTCATTCTCTCCAGAGGAGTAGATCATAGGTGGCACGTAATATTGAAAGCCCTTCTCTGTTTATATATTGGCAACGTGACTGACTCAGCTGCTGTTAGTCCTGAAAGGATGATTCCAGTCTGTGGAGCATGCAGCAAAGGGCGGCTACAACCATGGCTTTGTTAGGACCATTCTGCAGGAGCTGTGGCCTAGGCAGACTCCCCGTCTTCATCAGGAGGATTATGAACCTCTGCATTTTAGCCTGGAAGCTTGCAAAAAGCCAGTAGAGAGTCTACGGTCTATAAAACTCTTGTCATATATAACAGCAATGCAGTAATGGTTGTTCTGCATTGGTTTCAAGCTGCTCTTGTCAATAGTACTGTGCAAAGTGGATACCTACCAATGAAGCGTCTGACTCACTGTCCGTTGTCCTAACTTATATTGAGTTATATAACATGTTCCTTGACTTCATTTTTTGGCTTGTGAAAATGTGTAGTTGCTTGACTTCTGGCCAGACAGGACCTTATGTTGTGATCGCCCAGTGTAACCGCTCCACCTTTGGCAAACTCTATATACGGCGTACGCTGATTGCAGTTTGACTCTGTAGACTTACTGCGGTTTCAAGAAGTTGCAGAAGGGTTTTAGCTCAACCCTTGGAGCATCTGGATCCAGATTAAGGTTTTAATTCACCAAATTCTCTGTCATGCAACAGTGCATATATTGCTCTCCCAGCCAAAAGTCAGAGGTCTGGGGTTGGTTTCTTCCCTGCCCTCCACATATGAACTAAAACTCAAAATAAATGATTCATTAGACTTATTTGGATTAATTTGAAATATTTGGTGTCAAACTCCTTTGTTCAAATTCAGTTTTAGGATAAAAAAAGGCATCACTTCAAGGGGGGGAAAAAAAGAAGAAAACTTCCTTCATTCTGAAAATATAAAAATGTAAAAATATCCAGCTTTTAATTCAAAATATGTTAGTAAAAATAACAGGTTTTCATAAAAACTTGCACATTCAGAAGAAATGATGATGCCTGTAAGAACTTTTAGTGCATTTCTGACCCACTCTCTTCTACTCTCATAAACACATCCATCATTTATCTCTTCTATTCCCATTAATCTACTCAAGCCTCTTTGCTTTGCCAGTCCATCCCTAACTCTTCCAGAAAGAAATTCCGAGATGGCTTGGGACATTTAGTTGTTAATCTCCTTAGGAGATTCCAATGTCATGGCCCTTCTTCATAATGCTTTTTGTGTAGATGAAGGTAAAATGCCATAAATATATAAATTAAAAAAGGAGGAAGGCAAAGGGAGGGAGAAAGTAATAAAGACAATTGAAGTACTAGCACAAGTATTATGGGACCAGGGAGCTACTGGTTTTCCATCCATTGCATTGGGAGACATAAAGTCCAATATGTGCATATTTCATGTATTTATCCCCAGCTTGCTAAGACATATGTGGAAAATCCCTTAAAGGATGCCTGTCTTCATTCACAGTGGTGAAATCTTAAACATTTAATCTCTTGATATTTAAACTGAGGCAAGATGAATCTCAAAGCTAATGCTCTTCTTGAAAGTGTATGATGAAGTAGCCACTGTACAATGATGCCTTCTCAACATACAGTTTTTCCAATACCTGCACAGTGCTTTGGCCATTGGAAATCCCTTGGCAACGAAGGAAATCTGAATGATTTAACCTTAATCAAAAATAAACAATATTAAGCCATGATAAATACTTGTTTCCCCACGTGTGCTTCCATCTGTAAATCCCCTGAGTTCAAAAGATCAGAATAAAAATTATAAATAATAAAACTTATTTTAAAATGTGTTTGTAAAAATAACCCGAGAAACTGCAGGTTGAGGGATGCATTCAGATCAGGTTTAACTTGCAGAGAATGTTTCATGAGGCAGCACCAACTGCCTCTTTGTTTTCAATCAGTTTTCTAAGTAAATGCAATACATTTTAGCATTTGTCATGCAGAGAACATTTTTCATCTGCTTTTAATCTTCAAAATCCTAGGTTTTACCCTTGATGATGATCTTCAACTGTGGTGACTTATTGCCATAATTCCCATACCTCGTGGGATTTTACTTTGAGTCTGAAGTGAAAAAAGTCCTTAAAGTTCCATCTAGAGGCAGTTTGCTTTTGCCAATGATAGTTACAATGCATCCCCCGCCCCCATCAGAATATATATAAAGGTCGTCTCCATTTAAAGGGTCCTCAGAAGTGGAAATCCCAGCTCTTACTGTTTAGAGACATACTCCAGGTGTGTCTAACCTTATGCTGTTGTGTCCTGCCTTTTTTCTATAATCTTTTTTTTCCCCCTTTTTAACAACAGATACTTGTGATAAATTCACTGAGATGATACTTTTAATAGTATCCTTCAAAGATACTTATGTCAGATGACACTGAACATCTTGTGTGTAGTCAACAACACACAATCAATGGCTGATTGCACTCCTTGCCTCACATCTAAATATTGATCACATTGAGGAGTGTGGTCTGTTCCTTTTCCTTCTCAGGGACTTTTCTTTCACTACAAACAAACGCAGTCCACTGAATGACAGATCCCGCCAAGCTGCAGTGGAAAGTCTCATTGAAAATTCAGCAGTCCTCATCAAGCAAAGACAGCACCTTCCCTTTCTTCCAAAAGAGTCCTTTCAGAAGTTAATCCTGAATTTTATGATGTTAAAAATAAACCTTCCATAGGCAGTTGACAGTTTTTTTCATGTTCTGTCTGTCTGAAGGAAAAGATAGAAGGAAAAAGACACATATGAATTTAGCTACTTACTGGAAACATAGAAGAATAATTTTGAATAGAAGAAGAACTTTGTGCTTTTGAGAAAAAGCGGAGTGTGCAAGAAGTAGAAATGTTTCATCCAGCAGATGATTAAACTTCCCATTGCAAGGAAATGAAGTCAGATGTTATAATCAATTTTAGGATTTGCCGTTAATATGCAACTGAAATAAAAAATTTGTTATGGGAAAAGAATAAAATTTTTCTTTTTTCCCCAGCACTCTGCACTTCAGGCAGTGAGCTAGAAAGCACAAGAAGATGTAAGACTGCCCTGCAGCTCCAGTAAGTTTAGTCTCAGGTTGCTTTCCTGTAAATGGCCCTGAAGTAAAGGGCAGTGAGCAATCAGTTCAGAAAATTGCTAGATTCACTTTGCATGGCCAGAGGTGAATACTTTTTTAAAAGATGATGAAAAATAGAGAGTGTAATGAGATCCTATGCTCACGTTTTTAACCATACATATAATTTTATATATGGTTAAAAAGTATGGTGTGAAGGAAATATGGAAAGAAAATCACTCTAAATATCTACTGCAAAAAGTAGCTTGAGTGAGTTGATTTATGTCCAAGGGCAGTCATTCTAAAATCCATAGAATTGTAAGTCGGGGTAAGCACTGATATCTTTAGGTACAGGAAGTGCAGTTATTAATTTTTGTCTTACTTGTACCTAGCATACTTTTTGTACTATTTTCGTAAGAATAATATTATGTCTACAGGAAACTGGCGTATTTCCATATATTAAAAAATTCTGAGTATCTGTTTAATGGAACCGAGGGATCTGTTTTGGCATTGTTTACAGAGTGAAGTTAGATATTAAGCAGTAAAGAAAATAAAACATTAGGAGAAAAAGTTTTTTGCATGTTAGACTGAAGTAATAATTTGTTTCTGAAGTGTTGACATTGTGCAGTGATGTGGTATTACAGGGAAGGTAATATAAGGAGGCTTGAGGTTCAAGTGCTTTTGGTTTTTGTTCTCATCTCAGATTTGGGGATCAAAATGTATTTCATATACTGGATGTGAAGATGTGATGCATCACATAATTTCTTTAGAGAATAGGTGCAGTACATTATGGGAAATGCATTCTGTTTCCAGTCTAAAGCACTTTGGAGAAAATCAAACCTATCTCACTATATCTGCAATGTGGTACCACATAGAAATGTGGCACACTGTTTAACTGACTCAGAGTAAAATTTCAAGGGAGTTAAAAAATGATAGTATCTTAAAATGTGTACAAAATAATATAAAATAAAGGTGTAATGTTTTATTTTCCAAGGACAATATAGTGCCATTTTAAGGAAACGGTATTGGTAAGGCTGAACAACCTTTCCTACAGCTGTGAATGGGTTTGGTTTTTTTTTTTTTTGCTTTTGCTTTACACAAACTTTTCTACTTTCTTTAAGTTAAGTCCAAAGCTATTCTGCCAAAAATATTTTTCTAAAATGTATATTCCTCTGTTCAAACTACTGAGGTTGGTGTGCAATATAGCATTTTAATAAATCTTAGAAAAATTTGTCATCCAACTAGAAGTTGATAACTGGGTTCACCCCTTGTGTGTTCTTCAATGGTTAGTCACTCTCTGCAACAATTTCCCAGTTAAAAAAATAGGAATTGGAGTGTTTCCCTTTCTCAAAATTGTCTCATGAGGCAAATTCCTTTAGTATTTTGTAGTCATTCAGATGTACTCAACTCATTTGGAGCCTGCTGTATTTCTAGGTACAGTAGTTGTGCAGTTAACTACAGAGTTTAAGCGGAAATCACCTACCATTTGGTACAGGAAACATATTAAATAAGAAAGCAATCTTTGATGATTACTGATTCAGGTCGTACCAAACCTATTAGGATATTAGGAAAAAAATGTTGATGCTCCCACTTAAGTAGATCAGAGGCAATATTACTAAGGTCAGGGTGATAATACCTAAAACTGTTTCTCCCTGTAATGGATGTATAGTAAGGACACAGGGAAAGACGGGAGGGACAGGTAAGGATGGTTTAAGTGGTGGCACTTACAGAATTTATGTCAGGCAGAAAGAAGCATCCTTTTCCAAGCCTATGGCTGTATTCCTGACAGCAATGTTTAGATGGACCTAGAAAAAGAATTTGAAGAAGAGTTGGTTTGGTGGGTTCCACTTTCATAACTCTTAACAGCATAGTCAGGCTAAGAAAACAATCCCTAAGCAGACAACATATCTGGAAAGACCATGGGTACACCAGAACGCAGACGTTACAATAATCCTATTTAGACTGAGAAAACAAGAACAACAAAAGAAAGTGGGAGAAAAAGACATGCAGTCATAAGTCAAGTCTGGCTAGATTGGACAACCAATTAGAAATTCTAGGAGTCTTTTTAATTCCTGCCTTTATAAAGGCTAAGGCATTGATTAGTCTAGAAATGTTTTAATTTCTGAAACATTCTGGGAAAAAAAAAAAAAAAAAGGGCTATTTGAATAGCTGTCAGCCAAAGTCATGGCTTGGAAAGCAAGTGCAGACTTGGCTTCAGAAACAAGCAGGAGTTCTCCCTATGTCTTAACCCTGTACCCATTGCAATTTTGTTGTGGTAAGAAGGAAAAAAAAAAAAGAAAGTGTGATATAAGAGGGATACCATAAGGAAGGTAGCTGGTTCTAGTGAAAACGCAGTGTATTTAAGGAGGAAAGATTCCTTTTTCCTTTAGGAACAGTGCAAACATAACTCCAGTGAGTAAGCTGAACTCTCAATTTCACTTATTTGTCTCTTGTGATGTTTTCTTTCCATTCTAATAAATATTTCAAAGCTCAGATTTGCAAAAGATTTTTCCCATCAACTTTAATTATTAAATCAAGTAAGGTAAATGAGTAAAGGAGAAAAGATAAACTTCACATAGAATAATCTTTGCAGAAAATGCACACGGACATCTTCTGAGGTTAAGACTATGTGATTCTAATAAATACCTGTATATTTATATTTTTTTGTCCTTAAATTATGCATCAGCTGCCATAGTCTATAAACATAAAGAAAACTTACTTCCTAAAATATTTATACATCTAAAATATTAATAGTGACAGTAACTTAATTCAAATGAAAAATAAACATATTTACAGTATGCTCTTTTTTGTGATGCTGAAGTGATTTAATGGCAGTTATTGAGAAATTACATGGTCCTCACATTATATTTGCTAAGCAGATCTTCTATACACTGATATTAATGGCAACGTTATCACAACCCACTGAAAGTATGAATGATTGAACGTGCTCAAAGATACCTGAGTGAAATTGATCTCCTTATCTTTGGTGTTACTTCACGATCTTGCTGGAATAACCAGGTAAAGAAGTAATGAAATTGTTGAGTTTAGTAAGCAGTACCAAAACAAATATATATATAAGCATGTGTAGGGTTTTGTGTCTGTGTGTAAAAAATATGTGCCATGTTATAAAATCTTGAAGTGGATGTTGTGAATATTCAGTATTCTTTCTAATATATTATAAATGTGAATGGACGTGTTGAAAATGCAGAAGAAACAAAAAGACCATGAGGCCACAGGAGGGAATAAAATTCATTATTGGTCATTAGACATTTTTAGTCGCTACACAAGAAAGCAAGGTATATCTCCACCTTCTTTTTATGGAGGATGAGTTGTATGTATTTTTAGCAGGGGATTTTTAGATCAAATTGTAGAAAAATGTACTTAGAAACAAGTAGCAAATTACCAAGAAGTTCTCGTGATTGTTTAAATGGATTAGAAAGAGATTCTGCCAATTCATGTAAAATTGGTCCATCCTTTTGACTGCTAAACACAATTGCATGCATAAACCGGTATTCAGAAAGTCCATAAACTGCTGATTACAGAGAGAATGTCCCCAGAGAAGAATCTGTGTGCATATGCCTATTTCTTTTTATAATCGTAGTGTCTCCTGTTGTCAAGCAATATATTGGATTAGAAAAAAACTTTAGTCTGTCTCAGTATGGCAATTCTTTGGATGTTATTGGGAGAAAACAAGATTTAAGTACCTCAGCACTTTATTATGCTTGTAGATCTGTCCCAGACTTAAGGTTGAGCATACAATTAAGTTATTTGCTGACTTGGTGCTTTTGGATTTCATTCTGCAAATAATTTATTGCGGAATTCTAACAGGTTCCAGTGATCACAGCACGGACAGTTTATAGGAGCGTACCCTTATTTTGCCCTGTTTTACCACTTCTGAGAGGTGAACTTTCCGATCTTTTAACTAAGAAATGGCTATTTAAACTTTTGAGGTGAAATGCAAAGAGCAGTAAGACCACATCCAATTAAAAATTAATTCCCCAACAATGTTAACTTACAGGTCACTCGTCTTTTTAAGAAGCCATAAATAATGTATTCATTACTAATTAGCTG
>JAVJGG010000054.1:43109608-43139430 GCA_035590195.1 Aviceda cuculoides
TCCTATCTAATGAGCAACATGAGAGCAGTATGGTAATTTGAAATGACATGACTTGTCAAAAAAGAGTCAATTAAAAGAATTCTTTTCAGGAGGCTCTAATAGAATTCAGAACAGGATTATGCCAAAACCAATTTGAACTTCCTGTCCTGTGAGTATTTTTGAGATTTCAAACTTTTGTCCCAAACTGAAACAAAAAGAGTAAACCTGTTTTTTGTAAGAAAGGCAAAGGCACGTCAGTTTGAATCAGTCACTCTGTATATCCTTATTGCTTATATTTCAAGCATCTCCTGCAGTGTGCTGTCAGTAGATTGGATTAGGAAGAACCTTTAGTATAACAATTCTTAGGTTGCTAGAAGAGAAAATTAGATTTTTTCTGAAGAGTTTTGAAGAGTAAAAGATGCTCCCCATGGTCCCATGATGTGGCTTCTGGTGGCCTGGGGGCATGAACGGTGGAGAATGGCTTCAAACATGGCCATTGGCAGACTTCTGGCTCTTCTCCTAACCACCTATGTGAGGCAGAAGCTCCCTTATTTTCCACATGAAAAAACAGCTCCATGGGTGTATTAAGAACTTAAACCTGGCTAAGTTAAGAGCAAGCTTCATCTCATATAATCTCAGCGAATTGGATTTGGTCAGATGTATTGACTCTAACAGGGACGCGGACAGCTAGCTCATATAGAGACCTCGGCACTGTAGGTTTCTAAAATAAGGCAAGATGACTCCTACCACAAAAGCCTTAAGCTATTAAGCATAAATACATCTTTCATACCTTCCACTCCTTCAGGAGTGCAGATATGAGTGCAACCTTTTATCAAGTTCCTTAACACTTGTTATAAACTTTGTACTTATTTACAAAATTAGGGCCACAATTTTCAGACACTGGAAATGTAGATTTTTTTTGTTTAATATATAAATTCTTAAAACCTGGAGATTAAACACCTTATCAGTTAAAATAGTTGATCATGTCATCAAACTTAAGATTTCTAAAACAAAGCTCAGAGACAACTCCAGAACCCAAGGCATTTTGTTTGGAAGCCTGATTTAGGATACCCACTGGAGAGACCCACCTTTATGAAGGCGTTAGGCCTGTACAAAACATGTATGTTCTGAACAGGGAGACTGAGCTGTTAAGATGAGAGTCCACCCATATGAATCAGAATGCAGGAGCAGAAAATGAGAGAGAGCACAAAGGTATAAAAAGATCATGGAGTGCCAATGTGACTTGTTTAGCAGTTACTTTTAAATTTTCATGGCACTTTAACATGGATTAGCTTAAATTCTCAAATGGTCGGACTGAAAAAAAAATCCTCTCATCTTTAATGAAAGGATAAGTCTAGAGAATTTACAGTGAAGGGGCAGGCTTAGAAGAGCAGAGGAACAGACTAGCTGCCTTTAGAAGGTCATTATTTCCAATAATTTACATTCACATTCTTTCTCTTGCTCAAACAAAACAATTCAAATCTGAAGCAGATGACGATGACGGTGATGTGTATCTTTGCACCAGGAGCACTCAGACTTGGACTTGCGGGAGATTAGATGGAAAACTCCTGAGTTGTAGGCCCCGTTTGTCTTAAGGTCTTCAGGTACTTGGCTCTTTTTCAGTTCATGGTTAATTGACTGTGAAGCTCTTAGCAGAGCTTTACCTTAAACATATCTCGGTTCTAAGACACCTCCTGAGTTTTTGCCTGGGTGGACAGCTGTCTCTGAGCCCACCTGCAGCATTCGTTAAAATGTCAATGGGAGCTGTAAGCCTGCAACCAGGAAAGAAACACCATGATGTGATATTTTAAAAGGTTTGTCTTCGAGTAGGTTTTAAAGGTTGCTTCTTTTTTTCTCTGGACTGGAAAGATAGTAATTTCATTAATTGAGAAGTAGCAGTTTTCCCAGGACCAATAAAACAACACATAATTCTGAATGAATTTTCAAGGCAATCAGATATCTATTTCAAGCAGCACTCAGGTTTGTGTATTTCTGACTTGAAATACTCCTAAATATTAGTATGAATTTAAAGTAGGACCTTGATGTTTTTAAAAAAACTCTGATACCACACAACTCTTGAGGTTATTAAATCTCTGGGAATGTAGCTTGTCAGATAATTCAATTCTGATCTGTATTTGTTCCAGTTCCTTAGAGACAGTTCTATCATTAGGTACTGCATGCTTAATAATTTCATGTAAGTTAAAACAAAACAAAACAAATCAAAACACATACCGTTAAATAAACCTCTTTATTTGTTTGGGTGTTTTTTAATACAAAAATATTAAATGATGAACCCATTTTAGAGTTGCACTGTTCTCAGAAGAAAATACAAAGAAGTGCAAAGTCACTATGCAGTGGCACAAATGCTAATTGTGAAAAGAAATATTTATTAATTTTTGTTGTCAAAATAAGTGACAAGCTATAAATTCACAATAATACTTGTATATCTAGATTTTTCTATCACCATAGGATATATTTAAGAATGTTTTAAAGCTTTAATATTAATTTTTTACTTTTTAATCATAGGTTTTCAAACTTTTAATTTGTGCTCCCCTATTTTTTTTTCGGTGTGTATCACCATATAGTGGATTTTAGGTGTTACACAATGGACTTCCTTTTGTAACCTACTTCTTGCAGAGCCCTTCAGAGTAATCCACTAATTTTTAAAGGTCATTAGGTGTTAGGCTGAAAATCACTGCTTTAGACAATTGGATTTCATTATTTTTAGCCTTAACTCTGAATTTCCTGGTTTATCTATTTTGTGGTTCATCTTACCTGTAATGAAAATCCTGTGTGAAATTCTTTCTAGAACAGTGTTCAGTGTCTGCTGAAGAAATTTTCATTTATGTAACATAACATAGGTAGAAATGCCTATTCATCCTAAAGTGCCTTTTCAAGACATAGCTTATGGTCCAGACATCAGCAAGTTGAAAGTCTGCATAAGCAACACAGACAATGAAAATGCCATAAGGAGTATAGAGTTCAGCTCAATATTCGAATGGAGAACTACTTAAAAAGTTAGAAAAAGGAATAACCCATCCCACCATATTCATTTAACTTTTAAAGTTCAAAGTTTGAGATTGCAGCCTTTCAGTAAAGGTTAAAAGTTTCTACCTCTCATCTCTTCAGGTTTCTGGCACTAGTTATATGTTAAGATCATTATTGGTACAAAGGATCTGATTCTGCAGTTGAACACAGGGGTACTTAGTACATTGAAGAAATGCCACCAAAGTCTTTCTTCTCCTAGACCTCTGAATAAAAAGCCCGGAGACCTATAAAATAATACTGTTCCACGAAATTTATGTGATTTTCATTCCATTATGCTTAAAAAAAAAAAAAAAAAAAAGACTATGTCTTCTTTTAGCTGATGTTGTTGGTGGATGAAGTTTCCAGGTAAATAAATCTTTAATGATAATAATATGACAGTGGCCATGAAGGAGTGAAGGTCTTGTCAATGGTCCATTTAGTTTTTGTCCTGATTCTAAAGGGGCTAAAAATAGAAAACTATAAGCACAGAGCAAACATATTGACACCACTTAAAACATTAAAAATTCCTTCATATGCTTAGAAAAGCCCAAATCCAAACATTTCATCAAAATCTAAAAAAACCCCAGCATGTGTAGATATGGTAAGGTTTTAAACTTTCTCAAAGTGCTCTTCCTTTTCTTTCCTCAAATAAACTTATTTTCAGAGAATTCAGCAATGTCTGATGTGCTCTGATTTCATTGCAATATGGTTCTGCTGGCGTTTCTGTAGGCAGCTCTAGAAGGAAAGCCATCTCAATAGCTCCGTGCTACGGAGGAAGAGGGGACACCGGAGGAGTTAAGTGACTTGTCCCCAGTCCCACTGCAAGGCAGGGGCTGAACTGAGAACAGAGTCGCGAGTCTCAAAGATCTCACCCATTTTCGTCAGCACAACCCTTCTTCACTACCCTGAATACTTCACTTCAACTCTAGTTGTTCATTTAAGTGCATTATCTAACCTTCAGGTCTTCTGCCAGTCATTTTTTTCATGTTCTTCACAGTGCTGAAACAGTTTAGGTGATATATCGCTCACGCCATTTTGTTACCTTTCAAACTCAGATTTATGCTGCTCTTATCTACATGACGTTGGTAACTAGCATTTGATGCAGTATGCTGTTTTCATAGCTCTATGCACAATTTGGTGTACATCTCCACAGCATGAAACTGTGGACATGAAACTGAACAGTTGATCTATATTTTCACTAGTTCACTGAAAAATTCCTCACAGGTTAGATCTTGCCTTACCATTCTGTGAACCTAATGTCCTTAAAAAAATCTGATTTCTGTATTTGTATCATAATGCTGCTATGTGAGTTGTGTTCTCCTCTAGCACTTCTGTGTTAAAGATTACCTCTCCAAAGATTCCTTAAAGTTTGCAGCAAATTGCTGAATTATGATAAATCTTCAGAATCATACTGGGGAAAAAAAAAAAAAAAAAAAGGAAAAAGCTAAAATAAAAACCATAACCATCATTGTCATCTACCTTGTAACCAAACTCATATTTGTCATGACTATACATAATGCCTCTTAAGTTGCTGACCTTTCACAATTCAATGTGGAGGATTGGGGATGGGGCTCACACAAAAAAGATAACAAAAAAAAGTGTTTTTGTTAGAGCATGGAATTATTTGGTCCATCTATTTCCATTCAAGCAATTGCACACAGTGTTGAATTTGTCCTTAGCAATGATCTCAGGCACTGTCAAAACCTGATTATCTCATACAGTATAGGGTTTATGATTGTTTTTGATTTTTCCACAGAGAAATTTCAGAAAAAAATCTGAGTCTATAATTGGAATATCTCAAATGGGAAAAATAAAGTGTCTGTCAAGAAAAATACATAGGGAAAGTGAGAAAAGACGACCATCATAGGAGAAGGGAGGACAAAATGAATACACAATATGCATGTGTCAGTGTATACACGTGCATGAATGTGTAGATCTATTTATCTACATTCTCAGTTCTTTATACTGCTACACATGCACACGAAAGTTTGCAACAAAGTTGAGAGAACAAAACCAATGACACTAGATATTTTATCATTCTTTTAAGGATGAACTGTTTTTCTGCAGAACATGAATTTTCTGTCTTTATCTGGGCTGCAATAATTCCTGTTTCTGGCTCCTTGTAATAACAATTTTGATACTAACATATTCCACTGGCAATTTATATCAATAGCAGACATCTTCAATAGCTCTCAAATTATTTTGTTGGGGGAACATCTGTACATATTACTATTCTTATTGTAAAAGTCTCCGAAAACATTTTTCTGCCTGAGCCCATTACTTCTTTTTAACATTGGAATAAAAGCAGCTTAGCCACGTTAAAAAAATACTTAATCAACATGTATCTAAACCCCAAAGATGACTGGTGCAACGATATCTGCCCAACCAGAACTGTAACTGGTCAGATGATAGTTATCAAAATCCCATTAACATTCTTAAAATAGTCTTTACTCTCTGTTTTATGCTAACTTCTGGCACTGAATGAATTATGATTTTGAACCGTCTCCACGTTTCACAACAGAAGTGGCTGGGTTTAGTTTGTGGAAGAGAGGTAACTTATTTATGATGACAGCGGTTGTTCCAAAAGAACAGGACTACTTTTGATTATGGTGTTTACTTAATAAGTACTAAGAAAAAAGTGAATATGTTTAGTTTTATAATGTACTCTGAATAATCTGAGACCCTCTAACCCAAAACAACTTTCTCCTTACTCTTAGACATTCATCACTTCCACGACATTAGTTTCAGATGTGTCAGTAATCATCACTATTAAGTCTTGTAGCAACTCTGCGTTGCTTCCAAAAATCCTCTTCATATCACTATTCTTAATTTAAAAGGAATTCAGTACCTCTTGTTTCCTCTACTTTTGTGGTCTTTGCTAAAATGTTGAGCTGACACAGTAGACCTCAGTTACTCAACACTCACAAAGCACAAACCCAAACCACCCACACCTCAAGCTTCCAGCAGAACAAAATGAAGAACCAGCAAATTATTATTAATCAAGTTGCACCATTTCCCCCCATCTGTAAACCTTTTGAGCAAATTTTGAGACTGAAGTATTCCCAAAGGACTTACCAGGATAAGATGATTAATGAAATTAATTGAATAATTAATGTCAGATTGGGTATTAGGAAAAAGTTCATCACTGAGAAGGTAGTCAAGCAATGGAACAAGCTCCCCAGGGAAGTGGCCATGGCCCCAAGCCTGTTGGTTTTTGAGAAGTGTTTGGACGACACTCTTAGATATATGGTTTAAATTTAAGTTGCCCTGTGTGGAGTCAGGAGTTGGACTCGATGATCCTCGTGGGTCCCTTCCAACTCAGGATATTCTATGATTCTACTACTAATGAAGTGTACTTTCCAAGCATTTCAATGCAGACATTTGTTTCCAAAGTTCAAAGCAAGTATAAACCAGATCAGATTATGTGTTTTTTTAGACTGATCTTTCTGCTTAGAAAACTTCTTTATTCCTGCTCCAATCTTCATGGTCCCCATTGTCATGATTTAGACAGGATTTTTGAGATCTGTAGAGAAAGATGTTCATGGATACTAAAATAAAGTGAGGTTTTCAGTGAAATGCAAATCCAAAACATGCTTGGAAACACTTTTTCTCACATGTCCAGTAATAGATAATATCATATTGAAGGGAATTTGAACTATTTGATTGAATAGCTGGACTAAAATTTAGTAGTTACATGGTATATGGCTCAGAGTCATATATAACTTAGGTTGGAAAAGACCTTGGGAAATCAGCAAGTTTAATCTCTGCTCAAACCCTAATTTCAAAGTTAGATAAGGTTGCCTAGGCCCAATCAAGTTCTGAAATTTTATGCAGATGGTGATTCAACCACTTTTCCTGGTAACCTGGCCCCAACTGTAACAACTTTCTTCAGATGTTTTTTTTTCCCTTATACTCCGTCAGAACCTCCTTTACCGCAGCTTTTTGCTGGGCACCTCTGGGAAGATTCTGGTTCCCACTCCTCTCAACTTCACTGTAGATAAAGGAAGACAGCAATTAGAGCCTTCTCTTAGCCTTCTCTTCTCTTCTCCAAACTGAGAAAAACCAGCATACTTGTCTTCCCCTTGTATTTCATGTGCTTGAGTTCCCTAAATATCTCAGTGACCCTCCAGTGGACTCAGTCCAGTGCTGGAAAGTCTAAAACATGACTCCAGACTCCAGGTGCATCCTCAAAAGTGACTCGAATTAGGCTGATAATTCAGGAGCTGGCTGTTATTCTGCTTCATGTGGAAGTTAGAAGAGGAAAGCTGGTTTATTCCACTAAAAACTATTGATATCAACAGACATTCTGATGTTCCTGGAAAGACAGGAACTGCCAGCTGGCTAACATTTATTTAAATACTCTGTGGAAATAATAAAACTGACTTTGCTACATGATTCTTCTTCTAAAGCAAAAATTATTCTAATTCTTTCTAGTGGATTCATACCGAATCCTGTCTCTTCAATTGCAATATATAAAATGTTATATCATCAACCCTTTGACAAAAAAATACTATCAAAATGCTCCACAGGTTTAAAATCTAATTTTTACCACCATGTTTCTAAGGTCAAGAGTAATTTCTCCATAAATAAGCATGTCATTTCATCCACAGATAGTAGTCAGTTTAAATCATAGCTAGAGAAAAAGATTATTAATATTGTCTCTGTGAAAATTGGTGCCTTATTTACTATTGATTGGCTAGCATTCATATAAGTTATGACTATTTGACTAAATAAGCATTTGTTTAAAAGGAGACCTGCTATGAAGAACTCTTTCAAAGGTAAAGATAACCAACAGCATTAGATGGAGAGGATAATTCTGGGCTTAATTAAAAAATATCACTGAAAATTTTTGTTCTAAACCACACTGACAACCTCAAAGAGATAATTATATACAAAAATGCATACATAAATAATTCCATATTTAATGAAAATACTTATATACGTGTCACAGTACACTATGGGGGTCATTTCACTATTAATTCCAAATCTATTCATCTGCATTTTTTTTGTGAACATACATTTCTCAGTTGTGACCCTTTCTTTTGTTTTTTCAGGTTTGTACAATAGAGAGAACTTAATTTGCATCATCTTTTCTGAGAATTCAATTTTCCTGACTTAGAGACTACTAACAGCCTTTTCATTGCAATTTATCACATTTGATTTCACAAATTGTTTCGGTTTTGTGGGCTCCTGGTACTGCTTTCACCTTAAATAAACCTCATATTCTTAAGGTATTGATATTAGGAATGAGATAGAGGAAAAAAGAATTGCCTCACAATAGCAGAAAGCTGGCTGAAGGAGCCAGTAATAACTTCTGTCTCCCAGTTCTACTCTGTCTACTGAATTAAATGCAGTAGGACATGACATTAGTGTGACTATACCTAGCATTTTAGGAAGTAACGATGTGTGCATGAAATCTCTACGTTTTAAAGGACAGTTTTACAAAATCAGAAGCAGGACTATCTGTGATTTAAGGATTACCTTCACCTTAATGGAGTTTGCTTTCCTTTTTTCTGAATACGATGAAGAAAAAAAAAAAAAAAAGAAAATTTTCCAATGAAAAACATCCACAGGAAATATAAAGCTTTGGACAAATCTCAGCTGAGATCCAAATATTTCTGTTCAGAAACAACCGAGCTAAACTAAAGGAGTTGCAATGCAGGTACTCTGTAAAGCAACCTCTTCTAAACAAGACTCTCACTGAACTATCTACCCCAAAGTTCACCATAGTCTCACGTCTAAGTTCATGGAAATGATTTACCATGGCAGCCAGAGGTCTGTAATGCATGGCAACAGAAGTCAGCCTGAGGGCCCTTGACTGTAGAAGCAAAAGTTCACATCTCCGTCTACCTACAAGTCTTGTGGGATCCTGGAGAGAAATTTGAAGACCAGAATACTCTAGTTTTCATTGTGACTAAGGAAATAAATTTTCACTTTTTAAAGATATTAGATGTACAAAAACCTGAAAACTCCATTTTTTACCCAGTATTCAGAAAGGAGTTTTGACTAAAAATTGTTGGCCAACCTGCCTAACATTAAGAAAAAAATACAAACTAACCCCCGAACAAGCAAAAATTCAGCCTCAGTACATTATTATGAAGTGTAGGACCTCATTTTGATTCAAGAAGAATTTATGTGAGACTCCTCTAAGTCAGCTGGAGTTTTATTCATCCATTATTTCTGAAAATCACAATGCAGACATATGTCAGAAAACAGTAACAAGCCAACCCAAAACCTTGTGTCCTCAGTTCCTTTCTCAGCATGTGTGTAGATTTTACAGGCCTCTGAAAATATGAGAACAGAAGAGCCATAACCCCATCCACGCATCCCAATATTCAGTGCTGAAGTGAAATGTAATTTCATTTAAAAGTTTTGAAAGGACTGCATTTCTACAAAAATTTTCAATCTTATTTTGAGCCCCTGTAAATATCCATAAGAAGTAGCAGCAGCAAATTCCACAATTTTAGATACCAGTAGAACAAAGAAAGTAACTTCTCTCACCTGGTCTGAATTTCCCACCTCCAACTTTTATTTGATGTCCTTTTTTCAGAAAAGTCAGTGAACAATTGTTGTCTATTCCCGTTCTCCACACCTTTCATGGTACCTCTGTCATATTTCACGTCGTTGTTTTTGCCTAACTTTCTAGAAAATCTACTCCAGAAATAGCATTCTGGTATTCTCAATACAAATACACTTAACCTAATCACCTCTCCTGTTTAAAACTTTATGTCAATCTTTGATGTCCATAGTCTCTGTTGTGCTTACAAATTTCTCATCAGACAGAGAGGTCTTCTCCTATGAAGAGTGTAAGATTCCTCATATAAAGTTTCAGGAGAGTAGCAATTCACAATAAGGTGTGGGAAACTGGTCTACCCTGCTTGCGCTGGCTAAGTATATTATTCTGCATGGGAATTGAATTGGAATAAGGTGGCCATGGAGACCAGTACTGTGATTCCACAGTCACCTTAAGGCAGTAAGAACCAACAGTATCAGTGAAAAAAAGATTCTTACTTTCTGAAAAACTCACCTGGGTCAAAACTAACATCTCCATTTCTCAGATAAAATTATTGCTAACCTGGATTCCTGCGTTGGTTGGAGAAGCTATCCTTATCACACAAAGCAGGGGACGTAATTTGAAGAATTATCTGTGAATCTATAGAGTCAACGCTGGAATATGACTCTGTCAGGTTCATACAGATTATTTACTCTGCTTCTCAGACAGGGCTACTTGCATGCTTCAACCATTTCCATGCAAATGCTTTGCTGGATGGATGGATGGATGCCTCTTCAGGGAGTAAAAGGCCTTTTATATCACTTTCATGTCTGGCTTCACAGCACAGTTAGGAAATCCATACATTCTATAAACCATCAAACAGAAAGAATTAATTATTGCTACTTATTAGTATAAGTATTATTATTATTGCCACACTGAATATGAGAACAAAATCCTTAAAATCAAGTATTCTGAAATAGTTATTTCAAAAAAAAATAAAAATTAAAAGCACATCACAAGACAAATGCCAAGGAATAAATTCAGTTAATCACTCAGATTGTTAGTTTGTCCTACTACTGTTGAAAATCCATGACTATTGATTTGATAAGAAAATTAATTTGAAATTCAAGGTTGCATCTACAAACTCGGATGCAGATATGCAAAAAAGAGAGAGGATTAAATGCTGGCACCACAGAAGTCAATGAAAGTTCTGAAGTCAATGACAAAATTCTCCTGAATTTCATCAGCTCAATATTTTACATGCAGAAAAGCCAGGAGGCCACAATTTCCCATTTATATATGAAGAGCTCCACAGTGCACTGGGAAGGAGTGGAAACGTGAAGTGTCCCATTTTCTACTGATCTGGAGATTATGAGAGCTGGTAGACCACAAATTACTATCATGAGAGAATGGTGTAAAATTTGAGTGGGTATTATTTTAAATACAGTATGCCAGAAAAGATACTGAAGAAGCTGATTTTGCACCATGGGCTAAGTAAACAAAATATCACACAAATCACCTGGAGTTTTTCCATTGTGTATATTTGCACTAGACAATAATGTGCCTCCTTATGTGTAGTGAGACCACTGAAATAGTATGCAAGTCCAAGTCCTAGATATTATTCTAGCCAGAGTTAGTACAAACCATGCTGAAAACAAACTTGTAGCCACAAAGACCTCATGTGGATTTGAAAGTCCATATTCAATAATTTTTGTCAATATTATTCTCTGCAGGAAAAAAATAAGGACTGTGAATAATAAAAATTGGTGTATAAATGAAAATGTTTTTTTGGGGGTCATAGTTAATTATAGTTTATTTTGTTATAACTACTTCTCCATGAATATACATAAGCCTAAATATCCCATTATGGTTTAATTATACAGCCATTAGAAGAAGAAAATTGCTAATGAAAGCAGCTATGAAAAATGTATATCATTTACAAAACTACACATAATATACCACAGATATTTTCAAATAACATAGTAAAAAGATGACTCTCTGAGGATTTCAGCATTGCATTTAATAGCTTTTATACATTATCAAACCTTTAATTATGTAGAATTATGAGGGATCTAGAAATGGAAACTCATTTGTGTGCCATTTTAAATTGTACATTGTCCTTATTATAGGATATGAGGTGGGCTCATTCCTTCACCTGAGCTGTTGCTTTACCATCTGGACTTTTTAGTCATAAACTTCAAAAAATTTTCATTAAGTCATGACATTAACCTTCAACACAAGGTTTTCAGACTCTAGTCTTCTAATTTCTTAATATTGGCAAGCTACACTATTGTCTTTAGCTTTTTCCTGTCAGTAACATTTCATGTAATGACTGTTTCTTACCTGTAATATATCAACTTGATGAACTGAATAAATCTATCTATATAAAATAAGAAACACATATGTGGCTAACACAAGCCCTGTAGGCTCTGTTACAAGACACATATTCCCAAATTATTTATTCTGCCAAAAAAAGGTAGAATTTTCTTTGTGTTTTGCGGTTTGGTTGTTGTTGTTTTGTTTTGTTTTGTTTTGTTTTGTTTTGTTTTGTTTTGTTTTGTTTTGTTTTTAATGGAGAAATCATTTATTTACTACCAGACCAAACAATTTAGAGATTATAGCAAACTTTTTGCAGTGGTACTGAAAGTTATCAAAACAGTCAGGCAAAGACTTTTCCCTATGTAGACATGATGTTTATATTGTAATTCCTTATTCCGTGATGCAAAGTCTTGTTTGAGTTGAGCATTTTTCTTTCTTACAGCCTCCATGACCACTTATTGGTCGGACTGAGAAGCTGAAGAAAACCAACTTCATCCTGCGATTTGAATTACAGAAAATGTCCTGCTTGAAACATAGTTAAACAGTATGTACTGAAGTTGCAATGGATCATGCCTTTACCTACTTAAGTAGTTGAGCACCCCTGATTGTCTATTTTCCACGACATGTCTGTGTAAATCCAATGCATGGGCAAAACTTCAACAGCACTGGAAACGAAGAGTTAAACCCTTTTCTGGTCCTTGCGTACATATTTTGGCTTCATGCAGATGAAATGTGCTGTGTGTTTCAATGTGTTCCTCCATCTAGCTAACTGGTAGACCAGGATATACAGGACTACGCTAGAGTATGTTCGACTCTCAGTATAAGCATGATTTAAGAGTCCTTGGAGAAAAATCCAAGACGCAACACTTCCAAGAGGAAAGTCTTGGTTCTCTGTGATCCTAAGGACCCTCCTAGTTACTGAGCGGAGGAAAGGCATAAAAACTCTTCTCTACCTCAGAAAAGCCAACAGCTCAGTTTTATATCTGTTACAATAAAGAACTTTGGGTTAGTCGCATAGTTTGGACAGAGGTGGGCTTCAAACCAAAGTTTTGTGTTTGCCAGAAGGGAATTGCAGATACCCATGAGAAAGAGCAGCATCTCCTCCAGCTGTATTTCTGAGAAACAGTGGCAACTCCCACTGCACCTGAAATTGAACTGGGGAGTGTTTCTTAAGTGTGTTCATAAAGTTTAACAGGCCCTCCAGAGATCATAACCAGAGATTGGGGTTTGATTGTGATCAGGATGGGTATGACCAGATCGGATAGACATTTTCTGGAGCTTTGTAAGAAGGTTTTAAGCACCTCATCATCTTCACAGGTGAAAAGTCAGTGTCTGTGGGACCAGGAAACCTCTGGAAAGGGAATTCAAGAATCACAGTTCAGAGTCCTCCCAAGTCTTGGGAGGATTCTTCTGATCAGCTGCAAATGTCTATGTCTGAGATGGCCACACTAGACTCCCTTTATGGTCAATGGATGTAAATAGATACAATTCATCTCTGTACAGTCCTTTGTGTGAGCTAATTGGATAACTCATATTTGTCCACGTGAATGTGTTCAGCACAGGAGGACTCTGGTTTGAATTATGCCTCTGTGTTGGGATCTAAAATATATAATAATTGATTTTGAGAACTTTGATTATCAGGGCTAATAATAGAAGTGCACACTGAGAAAGAAGGGCTATTTTCAGTAACCTACAGGGGAAACTTCTGTTTCACAAAAAGTGAAAGCAAAGGAAGAGTTACTTAAAAAAGAGATGTTTTTTATTGGTGCATTAGTGCAATAAGTCTGATATATTTTCAGTGGGTACTGACTGCTGTTCAGTTAAGTACCATTCTGTAATGTCACTTTATTTGTCACATCCCCTTTGCTGTGCCTCTCCATGAGTATTTGCATGTTCAAACCACAGCAGTTCATAGATATGTGAATTAATAATTCAGGGAAGCATATTTTATAACTGTGCACAAAAAGTTTTACTGTTAGAAGGTACATAAACCGCTGCTTTTTTTTTTTTTTTTTTCCCGCAAATGAGAAAATTCTGTTCATCTCCAGGCTGTAAGTGAACTCAAAATCACTTCTCTTTTCATTAAGAATCTTTAGAGCTACTGTATTTCACAGATATCCATTAGCAAAAGACAATATAGTTTTCTCTTAACAGACAAGTGGACACGTAATAGCCTCTGTATTTAAAACAAAACAAACAAATAAACAAAAAGAGTTAAAAAGTTATGGGCTTCTCATGAAAGCACTCAGCAGACCCAAACTGAAAAATGTCTCTTTCATCTGATGATGTCTGGTGGTAACAAATGAAAATGCATGTTTAAATTCTGTGTTATGTCAAAAACAGCAAAAGAGGAAGGCAAGAAGTTCTTATACTCTGACACCAACCTTTGAGGTGGAGGGGTACGAAAAGAAAATTGGGTAAGAATTACAAATAATTCTCCTATGGTCTTTAATGAGTCTGAGGAAGAAAAATGTGTTTAAAGGAGCAGAAAATTGAAGTTGAATAGACATAAAGGAAAATATTACACTGATTTTAATTATGCTACTGCATAAAAAAATGAAAACTATTCACAGTAAGTTGAGGAGCAGAAAATATGACACAATGTTATGTCTGATTTTCTGTTTTGTGTATGCATACATATAAAATAAGCAATCAAACAAGATGAAAAATTATTTTTTATTTCATAATGAAGCACAGTTGGTGTATGAAATTACTTGCTTCCTACATATTTTTGCTGATTAGCTAGTTGAAAATTTATAGTAATACTAATTTCCAATGGTCAGCTACAGTGAACAGTAATCAATCCCCTGACAGGGAGCTGTAAAATGGGGACCAAGAACTAAGCTACCTATAAACACTGAATTAGCCACCTACCTTTAAAGTAATCTGAATGATCATTACTCTAAAATGTAAGCCACCATTTTGAAGTGGCCTGAGCAACTGATTCCAGAGATCAAAAATAACATGGTCATGTTCAAAATCAGTCTTTTCCTCTTTGGCCTTATCGCTGGCTCAGGAACACAATGTAAATATCGAACAAACTGTATCCATTGTACAAGATGTTTCTTTGATCTATTCCACATTTGTTTCCATTGCCTCAATGAAAGGTGTGCTTACCTTTAAGATTATTTTAAGTTACATTAAAAGGGAAATTTTGTCACAAAACTCACAGTTTTTCACTCAAATGTATACCAAGGGGCCATTTATTCCAATTTACCTAATAAATCACTGGCTTTTTTAACAAAAAGAACTGCTAGGAAATAAATGTGCTCATATACATGTGTGTATATTTTTACATAAATTCCAAGTATATCAAGTGCTTCCTCCTGTAGCGTGCCTACAGAAAAAAAAAATAGTACTTGTTAATAGGATGGAAATTCCAAATGACATCTTTTCTATCATGAACAGAAGTCTTCAAAGCATTTCAGGATCAAGTGGGTTACATGTGTAAAGCAGGATATAACATTACATTAGCAAAAGCATACAAAGATCACAAACAGCATTTCCAGAGGAAATTGATGCTCAGGCCTGTGGCATCTTACACCACAGCTGGATTCCATTTCTGACCCATATAGAAGTCTTACTTTGGCAAATGAGTTTTCAAAGCAGGCCAAATATCAGTTTTCACCTATTTCTGCTGGCCTGTCAGGACCATTGGCACTGGTCTTCTCCAATCTTCCATCTGGTCTCAAATGCCTGCTTACATTTTTGAACGCTTCTTGCAGTCCTAATTTTCTTTCACTTTTTCTGTACATGCTCCATCAACTTTAATTAAAATGTTAATAGGTACGTTTAGCTGTAAAGTTGTACTACAGTTTTATTTACATGCACAGTATTCAAACTCTTCAGAAAGGTTCTATGAGTTTTTCCTCCCCGCTACACTTTCTTTTGTAGCATACTCCCCTGGTTTGTCTTTGGTTTGTTTGAGCTCAGCTGATGAAGCCTGTGGCACTTCCACTAAGAGCGATTATGATTTTTTTTCCTGTGTGGGTAGATCCATGGTAACAGATAGAGACACTGAGGATAAGCCATGCATTCCTTTGTCCTGTCTTCTTTTAGGCTTTAACATAGCTTACCATGGCTTTAATCAAAATTTCTTCTACAGGTGCAAGGGTTATGTTATTCCCACAGCATATCCAGACTTCTGTAGGTCTTCTGTTGGCTCTGATGGCAAGGTCTTCTTCCCACCAACCAGGACCTTGAGCTCTTAGGTTACAAAACCAGTTTGAAACCATAACTCACCTTTAGGCCAAAGGAGGTTTACTAGGACTATATACTGGTGAAAAGCTGATAGAGCACTCTTTAATCAATGATGTACTGCATCATAGATGTCCTAATGAAAGAATTTGCCAATGGACTTCGTATACACTAATCAATTTTCTGATGAGGATGCTATTCTCATTATTATTTACAAAGATGAAAGTAGAGATAGACCAAGCTAAGTTGCATTTGCTCTGGTTTTAAACCTGCTGTTGATGTCTAATTATCCAAGCTCATTAGTATTCTGTTATACTAAAAGTCTTGCTATGGCCAAAATAAAGTATGTCATACATATGGAGCTAGGAATTTATTGTTAGTCCAATTAAAGTTTCAACAGTCTATTTAATCCAAATTATATAATTGCATACGTAATTACAGGAAAGCCTAATTAATAATACAGTTAAAATTGTTATACAAAGACCTTCTTCTATACTGCCCCTTTACTCTGGTGTTCTGCTCAGTTTCCTAATGTTACTTGTCCTTGTTATGATTATAAACTAAAACTAAACTAAACCACAATTCCTCACTCATCACCTTATGGCTAAATAATTCTTACTACAAGGAAACAACCTCAATTCAGAGCAAGCCAAGGTGAGATCACACAAGTTCTGAGACCCTACAGTGTCAGCTCAATACAAAGCTTGAGCTCTTTTACCACCAACGGTAAAAAGTGTGTTTGTGTTTACCAGTCTATGATCCTCATCAATTTTCTATTTTTATTCATGTCAGACTTACATAACAAGTCATCACATATGACCTCCTCCATGTTAGGATGGCCAGCAGTTGAAAACTGCATTAATTTACGGCTAGCTGTGTCAGACATGCTCCTACTAACACTGGAAGGTGAGGACAACTAAGCAGGCATTTCTAAGCTCCTTGTTGAGCTAACAAGATGAGTATGTTCCTATGTCCTGTTGATTTCATACAGCCACAGATAACAGAACAACACACAATGGTCCAGACCTTGTGTGGTGGTTTAACCCCAACCAGCAACTAAACACCACACAGCCGCTCACTCACTCCTCCCCCTCCCCAGTGGGATGGGGGAGAGAATCAGAAAAAAAAGGTAAAACTCATGAGTTGAGATGAAGACAGTTTGATAGGACAGAAAGGGAAAAAAAACAAACCAAAACAAAACCAACAAACAATAAGAATAACAAAAGAATTAGAATATACAAAACAAGTGATGCACAGTGCAATTGCTCACCACTTGCTGACCGATGCCCAGCTAGTTTCTAAGCAGCCATCCACCTGCCCCAGCCAACTCCCCCCAGTTTATATACTGGGCATGACATCATATAGCATGGAATATTCCTTTGGACAGTTTGGGTCAGCTGTTCTGGCTGTGTTATCAACATTCTTCTCATACTAAATCCAAAACATAGCACTAGACCAGCTACTAGAAAGAAAATTAACTCTATCCCAGCTGAACCCAGGACACCTTGTATGGAGATATATATGACGTCACTGCAGACATTGCTTACAGATACTCAGTGATGCTCAGCGTATATGTCGCAGTGACATTGACTAAATTTAAACATCTCAAATAGGTCAGATGACTACTCTAAAAATGCCTGTTTCTCTCACATGACGATATAGAGAACTGAATAGCTCAGCTGTAGATATACATATTGTGGAGATGGGGCCTAAAATGTGATGAGTACCTTACTAAATCTCTAATTCTAGCCTTTTTTTTTTTTTTTTCCCTGGAGCTTATATTTTACTTTTGATTACAATTTAATATCCCTCAACATGCTGCTACAAAAAGAAACAAACAGATGACTATAGGCCATAAAGTAAGTCCTTGTATTTCTCTGATTGCTGCCAAAAATCTTTCTAACTGTAAGGGAAAAAAAAAATTTAAAAAACCCCAAGCTTACCCAAACCCCAGCAGATTTAGTGAAAAATCAAAGCGGAAGTCCATTTCATCCCATGCACAGCAAGTGAATATGCTGCCGTTGCTGGTTGTTTACAGAGCTGGATGTTTGCAATATTCATCCCTGGATGAAGTTTTAATTTTCCTGAGAGACAGCTGATTGTGCATGCACGCACACCCATACACACAGAGACAGAGCACCCATAAAATATTTTCATATTTTCCACCCATGGTATCATTTATCTTAATAGTTGTTAGTGCTGCAGTTTCCACTTTAACAGTAATCATGACACATTTGTTACTTGATTTATTTGAATAGCACTGTCAAACACTGCATAAACAATACTGTTCTGGGACCTGGCCAAAACTTTCAAATTGCATTTTAATATTTATGTGCCTTCAGACTCCATGAGAGAAAATACTGATGCTAGTTTGCGATTTGAACCGCTATAACACCAAAGCCAGAATAAGTATGCTTTTTCCTATAACTTGGGTAATCTATCATGATATTTCTCTAGCTGATCACAAGTAAGGAGAACATTAGTTCATATTTTTAATAACTGACAATTACTAAAATAATATTTAGGTGAAATTAAAGGATGCTTGCAGCTTCCTGGATTGGCTTGCTAAATAGCTGCAGATCATCTATATGACTTCACAGCAATGAGTCTCACTGTTAATGTTTAAAAGCAACATGAACAGAGCTCATGACTTTTGGAGTTTGTTTTCTGAAATGTAATACCTCTCTTTGAGTCTTTACATTCTATTTTCCATTTAGCACCATCAATTAACTACAAAATGTTCTTTACAACCATGAGCTGGTCATAAATTATCATTAGGACCGCTATGTTTATTAGTGCTACATTTTTGATTAGCTGTCTCTAAGGAAAATATTTTTGCAGCTAATAAGTCCCACCATCAGAATTACAATCACTGTAGGATATATGCTATCACAGGGCTCTGGCTATTAGTTTCTTGTTGCTAATGACAAATGATAAGGATATTCTCAGTGTTTTGTTCCTCTTTCCATTGCTCCATGAGAGTTCAGAAAACAGCCACTTAAACCACATCTTCATGTAGGTGAGGTGGGGCTTTTACTGGCTGTATTTAAAATCTTCTCTTTATCAGTGACCATCTGGATCTGAACATGTTATGTTCTATTGTAAGTTAAATTATATCGCTGTGTCTATCATACCACGTAGTGTGGGTTGCTTTATATGACAAAATAGCAATAGTAATTACTCATTATCCTTTGGAATAATAATGATACTTATATGAAAAGAGTGTATAGGGCTTGGTCCCATTGTCTCTTAGGCCAAATTGCCAGCTGTGAGATTTTGGAGTTGGTACAGAAATGTATCCTCTGCTCTGAAGCATGCCCTGCTCTCTCGTTGGGGGCAGTGGGATGCACCCTGGCTACCCAAATGGCTCAAGGAGCCCCTGAAGTCCCTGATATCCTGCTTCCAGGAAGCCCCCAGCCCTCACTGCCCCCTGAGAGTGATTTCCTTTCCTCTTTTCAAAATCTTTATTTTCCTTAATATTTCACAGAATAGGAGAGAATATATCTGTACGCTTCCTTCTCTTTTTCAGGTAGCTGTCACGAAATTCGAGAATGTCAAGCAGTCCAGGGAAAGCCTAAAGAAAATGCAGCCAGAGGAATGTCATTGAGCTTTAGGAAGAGGCAGACAGGAACATCATGAAGTTCACTGAAAAAAAGAAAAGTCTGAAAAGTCTGTGTCTAACATCTTCCAGTACAGATCCACAGACTGGGAACTGACAAACCACAGAATAACTCTGCAGGAGAGGGCTTGAAGGTCCTGGTTGAAAGATTGACCATGTTGGCTCTGTGCCCCTGCTGTCATTAAGGCCAACCATGCTGTGGGCTACATTAGCAAAAGCGCAGCCAGTACGTAGGAGAAGATGACTCTTTCTATTTACCACTTGCAAGTGTGCGGTGTCCACCGGGGCTGCCCCAGTACAGGAACAAAAGTAGCAAAATGGAGTAAATCCAACAGATTGTCACCAGGATGGAAAGAGGAGTGGAGCACGTGGCATACAACGGGCAGCTGAGGGACCTGGGTTTCAACTTTGAAAAGGCTAGAGAGGAATCTAACTACTGTGTTTCAGTACTGAGGACGTCTAGAGAAGGCAGAGCCAGGCTCCTCTCACCACAGCAGAGAAACAAGAAGCAACAGTCACAAGCTGCAATAAGGGACACGCTCACTGGATTTAGGAGCAAATTCTTCTCCGTGACAGCAGTTAAGAATGGGAACGAGTTGCCTAAAGTGATGTGAAATCTCCATCCATAGAGATTTTCAGAGTTCTACTAGATAAGGCCCTGAGTAAATTATCCAACTTGGAGTCAGCCCTTCTTGAGCAGCAGGTTGGACTAATGCATGTACTTAGTAGCAGTGGAAATTAATTGATTTGCACAAAACCAGATGAAGTAACACACAGCGAATGAAAGGGCAAGGAATTAGGGTCTGGGAGCAAACCAGAAAGCTAAATTATTTTCCAATGTGGTGACACATTTGGTCAAAATCTTAGAGTTTATACCCTAAAATGGTGCTATGTGTCTTACAGGTACATTAGTCGGAAAAGGAAGACAAACGAAGTTGTACCCCACCTCCCCACCCCACACCCCAATAAATAGAGAGGGGATCTGATGACCACTGACATGGAAAAGGCTGACTCCTTGACATGGAGAACTCCCAACAACTTTTCTGCCTCAGTTTTCAATGGCAATTTCTCTTCCTACATCTCTCAAGTCCCTGAATCTCAGTGCAGGGACTGGGTGAGTGAAGTCCCTCCCATCATAGGAGAAGATCAGGTTCAAGACCATCTGAGGATATTGATCTGATGGATGGACTATTAGATGGACAAGTGGTTGCATCCAAAGAGTTACAGTCAAAAGTTCAATGTCCAAATGGAGATCAGCAACAAGTGGTGTCCCTCAGGGGTCTGTATTGGGACTGGTATGGTTCAACATCTCTATTAATGACACAGATTGTAGGACTGAGTGCACCCTCAGCAAGTCTGCAGATGTCACCAAGCTGAGTGGTGCAGTTGATACACTTGAGGCACTGGACCAGGTTGCCCAGAGAAGTTGTGGCTGCCCCATCCCTGGCAGTGTTCAAGGCCAGGTTGGATGGGGCTTTGAGCAACCTGGTCTAGTAGAAGGTGTCTCTGCCCACAGCAGGGAGGTTGGACTAGGCGATCTTTGAGGGTCCCTTCTAATCCAAACCATTCTATGGTTGTATTCTATGTCTTATGAAATACAAATGAGGTCATATTGGTCTACAGACACCACTCATTTCTGATGCTTCACTGCTTACTGCCTTGAAGGGGCTCACTCTGTTCAGTCCAGAAATCTTAGCTCATTTTCCGCACATTGAATTTGAGTGATTAAGCAGTAAAATGAGATTTCAGGAATGTATTCCACTGATTATTTTTCTGTGTCTTTATTCAACTGGATTGAACACAGAGGTGTCAGAGGGACTCCTGTGATTCAGATAAGGAAGTCAGTGAAAGCAACACTAATGGTACCTCTAATGTACATATGTATATTTGTACTTAACTTTTGCAGCCTTAGTATTGCAGATCAGCTGATATATTATTCCAGTTGCTAATTTGTCATCAGAGGCATTATTCCCACTCTTGTCACCTTGAGTGCCTTACAAAATCAGGTTGCTGTCAGCTGGAACAAAATATCTTATATCCTGTGATGTACACAATTGTTATAATACAAAAATTCTCTACCTTTTGTGTTCTGGAAATGTTCATTTCATGCATTCTCCACCAGCTTCGGCTTATTTTCACAAGTTGTTAAACTGTTACTTGAGTGAAATGAAAACTCATTTCTTCCATTCCTACCTCCAATGAACCACATAAACTTGTGGAGGGAAACGGAAACTATTTTTTTAAGGTTGCTGTGTTTTGTAATTTTTATTGTGATTCTGACAATTAAAAGCTATAACTTGTGGAATCATATAATTAAGTAGTTCAAAGGAAACCTTGAAAATGTGTTTCTTTAGAGTTCAAGAAACCAGAAAACAAACTAAAAGAGAAAGATCACAATTTCCTTTTTAAGTTTCATACATTTTTTCCAGTGTCTGCCTCCTTACTGAAATAGCAGTATTTCACTTCTATATGTGCTTTCTTCATAAGCTCCAATGGTTGCATCAAAACAATGTAGTCCATAAATCAATGTTGAAATGCCACAGATGATGACAGAACCAGATTCAAGAACTAGTTATCAGGAGAATGAGCAGAGCACACATATGGCTAATCAAACTTTATGGAGTTAAGAGCCAAAGTCTGAATAGGCTATTCCATGGCTGCTATTTTTGGCCTAAACCTCTTTCAGGAGAATGGGACATTTGAGCTTGAATTTTCTCTTAATAAATTACATGGGGAAAAAAAAATTCTTAATAATATTATCTTCATAAAATTTTACCGACTGGGTCAGATGGTTCATTTTCAAAATTGTTGTATCTTGAGAAAAACCTTTGGAAAGCAACCCTTTCTCCAAACCTCTAAGCATCTCACCTTGCAGTTAGTTGTGTTTAGCAGGGAAGGGAACAAAGATGTATGTAATAATCTCCACATTAACTCCAAAAGGGAGTGATGTCGGGGTTTGGTTGGGTGTGTATCTTGCTTCCTTCAGCTGTGAATTCTGATTTTTCTTACCGCCTTGCCTCTCTGCCTGTCCCTGCACATACCTTCTTTGTGGTTCCTTTTCCAGGCAAACTCATACATTGAAGAACTTAACCAGTGATGCCTGGGAGAAATTAATGAGTGTTTTTTTCCAAAGTTTTCTTCTCTGGGAATTGCTGGAATAGTATCTCTGTCTACTTTTGTCTGTATAGACTAGTAAAATGTAATAGACTTCCCCACTTCCCAGAGAGGTTGTTTTTTGAATTGGACATAGCCTATGGAAATTCTTCTCTCATCTTTCCCTGAAAGACTTACAGAGGGAGCGCTTGGATGATCCTCTTTCTATAATTAATTACTCTCTGAGCTGTGTTTGCTCTTCAAGTTCTTTCTAAAATTGATGCTTTCATGTTTCTTTCTGTGTTAAGGGAGAATATATATTGTTCAATATTCTCAGTATTACAGGCTTGGAACAGAGTTGACATTTTCTATTCACAGCAGTTAATCCACCTGTGAGTATGAACATCTAATCCTTTTAAAGATTTTCCCTTTGGAAATGTTAATCTGAGCATTTTCTTACGGAAATCCACTAATTTTTCTTTACACTGTAATTAAAAAAAAAGTGGTTATATTTTATCATTGACTGGTTATCTTTTTTACAGTTCATCATTTACTTTATCATATCATTTATCATAATATTTTTTATCATTATCCTATACCTTTTCATCCTCCTGTTTTCTCTGGCATATTTCAGGCAGCATGCAGTTAAAAGAAATAACAAAAACAACTTTCATACAATAAAAATATTTGTACCAATCTGGGTCTAAAGTTTTGTGGTAGCATTTTATTTGTTTGTATTTTGGATTCTAAACACTACACTCAAATAATGCTTTTACATTTGGGGATAAGCCCAGAGTTTAAAAAAAAAAAAAAGTTGATCTTTATATCTGTAGAAAGTTCTTGGCAACACAAGGCAACATAAGCCAATTAAAATTTATGTGTTGAAGTCTTAGAGTCTTAAGAGTCATGGATCATACACAGAACACCCCTAATGCCATTTGCTTTCTTTCATAAATAGTGTTTCAGCTAAGTAAGGCTGCTTTTTTGAGTAGGGAAAGCAGCACATCTGCAGACAAATCTAAAATATTTTTTATGACACAATGGGCTTACAAAGAATATACAGTGGCTGGTAGAGAATATTGCACACGTAGTGCCCAGCAAAAGTGAAAATCCACCCGAGACAGTTCTCAGGAGCTGACTAAACCCTATTATTCTCAACACTAGTTGGCTTTTACATGGCTGTAGAATCTAAACAATTCAGGGAAGTAATGGGGCTTTGTATCATAAGCCATTCTACCAGCTTATTGCATGTGGGAGCCCCTCATCTGACTGCTAAGAGCTATAAAGGAACTCTATAAAGGATACATTACCGTTAACTGGTTCCTCTGAAGTATTTTGTGCTGATAATTGTAACTTCCTACTTTGTCTTCAGTCCATGTGTATCTGTCAACCTCCAGTGTCCAATCATCCCTAACCAGTATAGTTCTGTCATTGACCGCACACCAACACACTAGTTCCATGACTTCCATTCTCTACCCTCTTAACTAGCATAACCCTCTGCCGTTTCCTTCAGTCATGCAAACAAGGATTCAAAAGCTTACACCTGAGGCTGCTCCTGTGTTTATACAGACAAAACATCATCTTCTGACACGTTACATATCTGCAAAAATAATCATCTAAGCTGCACATCTTACACAATGCAATGGTCTCTAACGTTTGGTAGCTGTCTGCTGTAGATAGAAGAAATCTGTAAACAACAACAACAACAAAAGAATAATTTCCACTTCATTAGTGGCAAGTCATGTCATTCAGATAGGAGAATGTTAGGTGAAAAATTTAGAGTAAACTGTTTTATAAATGCTTATTATACTAAATGCCAGATTACACTGGTTTGTTTTTTTTTTTAATCACCCATTCATTGCTCAGAGCTAATTACAACTTAGTTGTCCTAAATTATCAGGATTAAGTTCACTACATAAGTTACTATTCTCAAACAAAATGGTCAAGGATTGTTTGATCTGTTACGGAAGAACATACGTACACTCGAATGCAAAATTATAGTCAGTCAAATCTAAAAGATTCTGGTCATCAGCTCTGCTGAAAGTGTCATTGTAAGTAAGACAGTTGTCACCATTTTGGACCTCTCCCTGCAATCAATGAAAAGACAGCATTTTGTATTCAATTTGTATTTGTATTGAAAATAAAATATGCTTAGCCCCAGTGCAAGCTGGGGAAAGAAACTATCAGACTGGGGAGAGCATTTCTTTATCTTGAACCCTGCATAAGGTCATATTATAGTGCAGGGTCACAGCTGGAAATTGCAAGTAGAAAATGGTGGTCACCTCCTAGCTGGTATGTAAAGTTCCTGATTCTCTGTGGTTTTGCTGAGGCCAGAGAAGAGCTAAAGAACTGTGTGGTGAATATTGGGAAAGTCTCAAGTGGTGCAGCTGGATGATAGGAAAGACTGGTTTTAAACAGGGCATGAGGAGTGCAAATTCCTCCTTCACTCTCCTTTCTCCTCTGCCATCAGCTCCGCAAAGCTGTACCAAATGGTCATAACGCTGTGTCAAATTTTAGATTTAATTTCCTTTTGTGGATATTATTACCTGGATTATTCAATGCATCATGAGACCCAGCAGGCATTGAACTTCAGCTATGAGCTATAAAACTGCAGAATAACTGTGCATGGAACAGAAAAACAGAATTCAGCCTAAGGAAAAAAAAAGACAAAAACAAAACCAAAAAAACCTCAAACAACCCCAACAGGACATGGTCCTAAGTTCACTGAAAGCATTTCCAAAAGAATGGAAGTAACTTGTCTGGAGAACACATCATTCCCTCATGTCAGGATGGAGAAGGGATTAAGAATGTATTAAAAGGCTGTGAATGGAAGAACATGTGGACAGCATGTACAAGGATGAAAAAAATCACTGTAACTGATTTAGGAGCTCTCACTAGTCACTTCCATGCTGTTCTCTTCAGAGGGCACCTACACTATCTAGAGCATGACAAAACAGCTGTAAGCAGACCTTGTAAATTTGTAGGTGGCTGGTATTTGTGGTTTTGATACAGATAAGGGACATAATCTAAAGTTCATTTAAAAAAAAAAAAAAGGGAATTGTAGTTTTAGCTCGGTTTAGGATAGTTAGGATGGAAACACATCACTTCCAACTGAAGAAGTTTCTATAGTCCCTCCAAATGAAAGAGATGATCAAAGAAAAAGCTGGCTCCAAAGTAATAATAATAATAACAAAACCTCAGTTCATCAGTAATTTTTACTGTTCAATGTTAAAGATTAATTTAGATAGATTGATAGAAAGAATGAAAAGATAAATAAGAAAAAGCAGTTAATGATGCATGAGCCTGTGATTCAGCCCCCAGTGGCATCTTATACCCAGTTTTCCATCATTCATAGTGGGATTCATCTCACCTAACATTAGCTGTCCAAAAAATAAAACATTTTGCCAGTGCTGGCCATCAAGACTCCCCTTTGGGCCCATGGAGAGAGACAAGGTCTCTCCATATGACTTCTGTCAGATCGTAAAAGATTTCCTTTTCCTGCTTTAGAAAAGGAAATGAGAATGTTCCGTCATGATGTAAAAAGAGGGAGTAAAAAGACAAAGAAAGAAATACACTGCTAGAAATAAAGTCTGTGAAAAACTTAAATAGATCATGAAGTAAGACATAGTATCCTTGATGGCTATGGAAAGACCTGAGGAATTTGTCACTGAAAACCAGCAACAAACAGTTCAAGAGAGAAATACAGTAGGAATATGTATTACAGAGGAGAATCAAGAGAAACAAACAAAAAGTCATTTTTTGGAAACTTATTCACACGTAATCATTATTTTAATGATTGCTTCCTAATGTAAATTATAAATCTGAGCTTGGAAACAGTTTTGTAACCCATAAATTGCTTTCAGTAGATCTTCAAAGAGACACAGCTGGAAAGATATCTGAAGCTATTTGAAAAATTATAATCTGAGCTGAAAATAGTACAAAAAATGCACACCATGCTCAAATATTAAAATTGGTTTTGGGGTCAAAATTTGATGGTCAGATGAAGCCCATTATGACTAGAGTTGATTGGAAATTGCATGGTTATGCATACATGCATTTATTGTGCATTTTTTTATACATTAGAACATTAGGTAGTGAAGTTTACACAAAGCAAAAGTATTTTAGAAGACCATGGAAATGCTAATGAAAGTTCTTCAGGTATTAAAAACAGAAATTAAAAAATAATAAATCTTCATCCCAGAAAATCCAGTGTTTCAGCCACTCTGTAATTGCAATTAAACTTTTAATGCAAGGTTACACAATGCTATCAGGAGGGGCACAGAAAGACATATGACAGTTAACACGAGAATTTTCTCCTATGGAGTTTTTTGCTCTTTTTATCGCCTACGAAGAACACCAAGAGCAATTAGATGATCAGGTTACAAGCCCGATGTTAAGTGGGATTAATCCAGAGCACAGTTCTGAAAACTTGCGGTGTTTTCTCCTAAATGAGCAAACAGACCTGTGAGGATATTTGGAGAGACTCTTGGATTTTAAGGTCCTAACGGTCTGCGGGGATCTCTCTGATCTGACAGCCTGCAGAGCCTCGACCAGGTTAATGGGATAAATTGACAGTAGCTAGTAAAATACACACAAGAGCGGAAAGGCCTCTGAATGCTGGACGACTATTTTTAAAACACACTCTTGCAATCCGTCGGCAGAGAAAACGAGGTTAACATAGCAGCCTCTTCCCCCTTCTCCCTGTCCCCAACAAACACGAGGTGAAATGCCCATGAACACCTGACAAATACAAATTTCTATATACTCTGATACGCGGCTGTTGCCTTTATCTCAGGGAACAGCAACTACAGTACCGAGTTAAGGCCTGACAGTTACCCTGGAGAAAGAATAACAATTAACTTTGTTTCTAGCCCGCATCTGAGAGAGGGAGAAAATCATTATGAAGTTTCTGTTGTTTTCCTCATTAGCCTGTGCGATATGCCGGGAGCTGGATTGTGCAAAGAAGGGTTTACAGCCCTAGCTTACTGCTACGCTTAATCAGGTAGCTATACAACTTGTATGTCACTTAAAGGTTTAAAAAAAAAAAAAAATTTAAAAAAAAAATCCAAATTTCAGTGCATCTTCAACTGTACATGAAATGAAAAATAATCTCTCTCCTTTTAGCCCATGCCATCATGTGTACTGTACCCTTCCAAGCTAAATTAATGATAAATATGCTTAGGAAGGATTTGAGGATTTTCCCTTACTCTTACTCTGTAACTACTATCTGTGACTGACTTGGAAGGTAAGGACAGAGGTATTTTACCCTGAATGAAGAGCAAATGTCTGAGGTTTGAACAACCTGGACCAGATATACCTTTCTCCTCCCTACACCAAATACCAGAATTCCAGATACATGAGATACCTATTTTAATGTGCACTTAAACAAAGAGGATCGGTTTGAACCACAATGCTCTTGCTCTGTCAAAAACTCTTCATGGGGACAACTGCTCTGAGTGGGTGGATGAGGAGGTTAGGAAAAAATAGCATATTAGAGGCTATAACCCAAAACTTGTCTCCCATCTTTTACTCCGTCACAATTTAGAAAATACCATTGCTTGGCAAACATTCAGTTCATGAAGTTATTGACCTGACATCCAACACCTGACCATGATCGAAGAGAATAAAAAACAAAGTAATGTGCTGACATAGTATTTTAATTTAATTTGATAGTAAAAACAAAACAAAACAAAACAAAACAAAACATTTCAGCTTGAACCAAAATAGGATTATGGAAAGTGATTTTTAATTTTTTCTGATTGGCAAAAGCACACTGGGAAAGTCTAAAAATTTGCATTCTAAAAGTGCTATTTTTCTTTTTTTCCATTTTTCAAGTCATCTTACCTTTCTCAAGATATAATAAATTTAATCAAATGTAACCTGCAAAATAGTCACAGTGAAAAAAAGCAAATTATTTAATTTTAAAAATTTGGATTAAAATATTCCTTCCCTTTTTTTTTTTTCCTCTTCCCACTGCTTATGACAAAAGTGAATGAAATGGGTATTGATTTACAGGTTGTTTTGGATTTCCTCTTCCCCCAAATGCATAGTTACAGAATAAAGTGTACAAAAAGCCTTGCCAAGATCCAGGCTATCATCATCATGTGCAAATTAAAAACTGTATGACAACTCTTTTAATATCTGACCTTACACAAAGGTCCTGCCTTTCTCCTTAACTGATTCGCTAAGTCTTCCTAGATTGTTTTGATGGAACCTGTCCGTTCAATATCCTTGTTATAGAATATGCACATATATACACACATATATATAAAGAGCATATATAAACCACCCTTTCTGTACATACAGCTGCTACTATCACTAAATGGTACTGTGCCATTTTAAAGAGAATGAAGCTTTAATTTTTCTTTATGGTTTTCTCAGATTTCAAAAACCTTTTCAAAGGTTTTTTGATGTTTTGACATATTTCCTTGTTAAGATTTTTAAAAGGCTTAGCGTATGGTTTTTAGCTTTCAGTGGAAACAGAAAAAGGGAAACAAAAAAGATATTAGCATAAAAATACACAAGGGGATGTAAATGGTCTTTGAAGCCTAACGTTAGTGATTCTTTCTCTTTTTTAGAGTTAGATCTGTTCATTTACAATCATATCCCCTGAAGAAAGACAGTACAAAATGAATTAAGAAGTTGCTTCAATTAGTTTATTCATTCATTAGGAATACACTTCTGGGCCAGCAGGAGTAACTGAACTACTGAAAGATGACTTTCAAAGAGGAAGGATTCTTTTGCAACATAACCTGTATAATAGAATAATTTTACTAATTATATGATGCTTTATGACCAGATTATAAAAGGGAAGCATTGAAATAGTGCAGAAAAGTATAACATTATTTATAGATTAATCAAGGTCATGTACCTTTTGTCTTCCCCTTTTTAGCTTACTGAGAATAATCTTTATGAGATTTAGCTTTTAAGTGTGACAAGTTTCAAAATATCATTCAAAAACATACTGAAAAATTTTCCTGTCTGGGTTAGATGCAGTTTCATTTAAAAGAGTGTAAAAATCTGACTGGTTTCACAAGATTCCACAAGCTCTGAAGAGCTACAGCTGATGGTGATCATACAACATTCCCAAAATTA
>JAVJGG010000054.1:43139530-43153925 GCA_035590195.1 Aviceda cuculoides
GATGGGGCTTTGAGCAACCTGGTCTAGTGGAAGGTGTCCCTGCCCATGGCAGGGGGGTTGGGACTAGATGATCTTTAGGGTCCCTCCCAGTGCAAACTGTTCTATGAATCTATGATCCTGTTCTCTACTTGACCATTTAGACCCTCTGACAATCACGAAAGCTCTGTAACACAGCTTTGCCACTCTTGTTGAGAGCTGCAGCTTAGCAACGTACTCACATGTTTGTTTGAATTGTTGATCTGAAAATGTCTGTTTTATTTCACTGAGATAAAGTGACATATGCAAATCATGGAAAGCTGAGAAGGACCTCTTGATCTAAAGATTTCTGAAAATACCCAATGAGCCAAAGGTGTACATGCTAAGTGTAATTGCAAAATAAAATTTACTTAAATTACATTTTAAGGAGGCACAGCATTTCCACCCATATTCCACAGATCCAAGAACATTTTGCAGTGTTACTTCCAGGGTTCCAAGAAATGTGTAATATTAAGCATACAATATCATAGACAGAACTTGATAGACTGAGATGAATTGAAGTCAGGAGAAGCTTTAAGGAGAAGAGGTCCATCCAGATCTATTTCTGTTTATGAGACCCTGAAATACTGATCTTACGAAAAACCCATAAGGCTTACATAAGATAGAAGGGATACCTTACTTAAATACTTAATAATAATCTTAATTAAATAAACGCTATCTGCAAGTGCTGACAGAGATTCATCTCTCCTTGGGCAAGATGTTGTACATATGTCTATGCAAGGGTACATATATGAACAAAGGAAAAATCCATAATTCCCGAAACTAAATCAGATAAATACAGTGAGATGGAAACCAATCATCAACTTTACAACTCCCATTTTACACCTGTGGTTTGAAGGCCCAGAGCAGTTACATGGTGCCTGAAGCTGTACAGCAAGTCTGAGGTGGTGCTGGAAATTGAGCTCACATACCAAAAATATAAACCTTGTACTTTGCTCATCAAATCTGCTTTTGTCTGACGGAAGCAGGAGAAGCCACAGCCTCCTCAGCACTTTCAGACTCTTGATTTCCTTGAGTTTCTTGCACTGACTGCATAAAGCTCTTATTTATTTAACTGTCCAATAGCACTAGTTTAGTAAATGAACAGAAACAGATGGAGAATCACATCAGCTCAGCTCAATGTAACTCATTCAGGTAATGAAGCAATTATTTCCAGGAATACAGATTCAGCTAACACCTCTCTGTCCCCTCCCATCCACGGAGACACCACCAGCAAATGCACCTATAATATCCTTGTCTCCATTTTACATCATGTTGAAAGCAGTAAAAAATTGAGCAAACACATGATATAGTTGCTGTGAAATTACATTATGAATAATTAAAGTGAAATCTTTTTTTCCACTGCAATCCATCACAGGTTTTGTCTTTTCTTTGATATAGATAGAATTAGAAAAGACAAAAAAAAGTCAGAGTGGGGGATACTTCTGGCATAGGATTGTAATGCTTGAGCAGATTAGTGGCAAATCTCCAGCAGAGGCTATAAATGTCTTACTCAGGGGTTTCCTCTTGATAAGTTGTCTGCAATATAGAAAGAGGTTTTTTTCAGTAGAACTTTGAGCAATGGCATAAATTCCCTTGCATTGCTCTCAGGCAAAGAGCACAGGATGATAATTTCCACACATGCTCCCAGTATGATAATATATTATGTAAGAAGGGACTCAGTGGAAAATAGAAATAATCTTGTAGGATCTAAGGTGGCCTATTAATACAGTAACATTCCCAGGGAAACCAAGAGCTGGGGACATCAGTCTAAGCCATTTAAGATCCAAAAATTGGCAACTGAGAAGGCTAGTACAGGAAAAAATTAACCCTTTCAGTTGGGCTTTGCTGCAGTTTTAGCTTTCCAAATCTCAAGTGTCTTGTCAAAAGGAGACATAGGCTCCTTGCTTTTCATTTGAGAGAGGAAACCACCTCCAGAGGGTGATTCATCCAGTGGAGAGATAGATGTCTAAGATAATTGGGACCTGTTTTGAAGATGTTTTTCTCTACTGTTTCAAGTAGGACTGCATACCAGCCTGTTGGTCTGATAACTTTAGGCAAAAGAGTTCCTATCCCATATATCAATTGAATTCATACTCCACAATTTTGCCATATCAGCTGGCAGTATTTCAAAATAAAGATTTGCTTTTATCTTTCACTAGCATTTTTCCTGCATTATTGAAGTAGCAACCTGTGTGTCTCTTTCCCTTTGATGCCCTTACATTCTTTTTGTGGCTGCATTACTGGTAGAAAAATGTTGAGTCTACAACTCTAAAGAGATTACTGGCCATAACAAGAAAAACAAGATGATAGAAAACAGTTTTGTACATGGTGCTTAACTCTTATATTGCCTCCACACTAGCAAAGCAAACCCTCTGGGCTTTTTACCCCATAACTAATTTAATACCCTATTAAGCAGGATGTTTAAAAGCACATATATCTTCAGATGCACCCTACAAAGTTATCTTTTGGAATACAAAATAACAATACCAGGAAAGGAAGAAAAGCTAGTCATGGATAAAGCGGAAAATGTAACTAAAATGATGACATCCAACCTTTGGAAGAAGTAGTTTCTAGAGAAGAAAAACTCAAATCTATTTTTAAGTTGAAGTTTGGAAAAGCCATGGCCATACAACATGATTTCCTGCCATAACAGGTGATTTTACCTTTTGAGTTAGGAGATCTTTCTGCTCTGGCATTCCAGCAGGTCACAGTAACAGACTCTGATGAGTTCTGCCAGCCTTTGAGAAACTTCTCGGAAAACTTCATATGGAAAGACTGCCAGTGTGCAGGTTACTGCATGTAAGTAAATCCAAAAGCCATAGGATCCCTGGCAGGCTTCTGAGTGTTTTCAGCAATAAGCACTTTATTTTCTTAAAAAGGGATACTTGTCCTAAATAAATATGAATTTCAGCACTTCTGTTCACAACAGCCGGTTCAACCTAAGCTCATCACAAATGTAGCTGTATTGCTAAGTAATACAAAAAAGCCTCTGGCTTCCAATCTGTCTCTTTTATTTTGAGTCCCCTCTGTCTGTTTATCAGATCTGCCAGTGAAGCATAAAAGTTATTAGATGCCACAGTAGTTGGCTATTACAGCAGAAAAGGCACATGCTCAAGTTCCTTGAGTGTAGACTGTAAAACCCTTCCAAGATAATGTCTAGGACCGTACTCTCACACTGATTTAGGAAAGTGGCTAGAGAGAAGCCGTTCTCAGAAAATCATAGCAGTCAAGAAATGAAAAAGTCAAATTGAATCATCCAGTCCATTACTCAGAAAGCGCAGGATTGGTCATGGAATACATTTAAGCCTTGTCTAGTTTGAAGGGTCACCAAGGTTGACACTTTCTTCCCAGGGCTCACAAAGATGCACAAATTATCTCAGCTTAACCAGTTACTAGGCCAGGTGAGCCACAGTGACTGCCCATGTGTGTCCTATTAGTCAGTCTATCACAAGCTAATTCAATTTAGCTCTACTCCAATTATCTCAGATTAGGTACAAGCTAAAAACATGCACAGACAGTTAAGGTGCCTCAAATGATGTGCAATACTTTAACAGTGAATCTAAGCCCTCACAAGACTATTGTCTGGGTTATTCTGACAGCTGGATTTTCCTGATAATCTTTTGTTTTCTCACCCTTATTTGTTTTACAAGGTAAGTTTAAATAGATGGTTGTGAAGGTTTACAAATCCTCACTCTTTCAAAAAGGCTCAAATCAGTCCTAGCCATTAGTTGTATTAATGCACTATTGCACTGACAGGTTTTGGCCTGGGATCTCATTCTTTTCTGCAAGTTAATTAATGGGGGGGTCATGATAAAACTAGAGAAATTCCACACAAGCTTAACTCTTCTCCCAATGGTAAAGAGAAGAAGCAGAGCAAAAACAAGACATGGACACCTCTAAATGTGGGCATACTCTTAGTCACTGTATTAAGCACATTGATTCCTTCTTAAATATAAACAGATAGTTATCACCATTTGGTAGTGTTTGCATGGGTTAAAACTCTTCTCTTTTTATAGATATTTATTGCAAAATACCACAAAAAAATACGAGAAAAAAAAAAAAAAAAAAGGTGTTTTCTGATGAATTTAGAAGTACGCACCTAGATGCTTTCTGGGAAAATGATTTCCATTTAAAACAATATTTTTTCTACAGGAAGTACAGATTCTGCTGAAGTATTCAGTGTCACAAACATTTCTCATATTTTTTCTGAAAAATATTGTTAATTTTTAAAGATTACAGCATTACTTTTATTGAATGTTAGTTATCATGGTTATGACTTTTCTGTATTTATCAAAAAGTAGTCATTTGCTCAAACTGAAAGTTCAATAAATAATTTCATTTCAATAACAATTTAATAAAAAGTATTGACTAACTACAAAGAACAAAAATGAGTTTTGAGAAAAAAAATATTTTGTTCCTAGTTTTCTCTGTTGTGTCAGAATGCAGCAGTTCATCACAACAAGAAAAAAACAGTGTCACTAGGAAATAATATAGTGTTAGTAGATTCCTCCTGAGAGGAAAACTTCACTATATTCAGGGCATGGTCAAATAAATCTGGCAAAACATGAACAAATGGATGGTAAAAGGACTAAAAGTTTAATATAAAAAAAAAGTTTTATAAGATTCTGCAAGTATCTAACATCTAGGAGTCTATATCATGACACAGTTTAATAATTTTGGTGGTAAGATAAGGGTTAAAGCTCCATACACCATGTTATTTATTTTACTGTTTGTTTTTCTTTTTTTATATATATATAAGCTTTCTTCTATCCCCAGAAGGTCATTAAAATACCCTACCAGTAAGTACCAGAAGATCAGACTTAGGAGCAAAAAACTGTAAACCAGGATCTGAGACCTGTGTGCAACTTTTGGAGGAGAAAAGCGTGTAATGAATCATCATGGGGTATATGCAATATATTCTTCAGGTTTTTAAACAGCAAAATTCATCAAGTGCACTAATATTTAATTACTAGTACTACTACCAGGAAGAGAAAAAGTAACAGGGTCTATTCAGACAGTGAATTCCTGTTCTATCTATTGTTTTGAAAGACTGTCTAAAAATGTTTTACTTCCCTTCCCCTTTGTTATTTTGAAATATTTTCAATAAGATCTTCTCAAAATGTAGACATTCACTAGCAGTATTTCATTTACAGGTAACTTTGACAATGAAACTATCAGGTGTTTCAAAAGAAGAGTGCAGATGGGATGGATCCATAGAAAGGAACTTTCTGGCACCTGAAGAGCAAAGCATCAGATGAATTCAAGTGACGGGCTAGAGTCATTGACTTCATTCAGATCCTTCCCACTGTGCTGGTGAGGCAATAAATAAAAAGTGTGCTGGGGAATCTCATCTCCATGGTCTTAAATCAGCTTTTACTAGAGCACTCTGAAATGTTTGGCTTCAAGATTTCATTGTTATTTCATCTCTTTTGGAGCCCCAGCGCTATCTAACTGGATCTGAACCAATTAGCACATAGTCCAGTAAACCACATCACTTGTGCAGCACCAGATGTTTCCCGAAGCCCCCGGAGAAGGCAGCGGTGGAGCAATCCTTCTACCTCTGCTGGTCGCAGCCTGCTCTGTAAAATCAGTAAAAGACTGATTCATGACACCAGGCATGAGATTATTATTCCCCTCCAGTGGTGTTTTTTTGCTTGGGATGAGCTATTTGATGCTAAATGTCTTTACTAACACTACAGAAGTGCAACTCCCTCCTGAATCTCTGTAAGTATTTTCTTTCACTGCAGCATAGGGCAATTAGTTTTACCATTTAATGGTGCCTTGTGCGAAATGTTCCTTCTTTTCAACAACCCCAAACCTGCCACCTTTGAAATTTATTGGTTGTCCCTTTGTTACTGTATTATGGAACTGGGAGGTTGATCGCAGTTTCCCAATCACAAACATTTTGATTAATTTCCTGATTGCTAAGCTGCTTGCAGAGGTAACTAGTGTCAATTTTACAATTCCTTTCATGAGAAGGTTTCTATGACCAAAATAATTTTCATTGCCATATGTTAGGTGCCTTCTAACCCTCTGGTCTTTGGAAGGATGGCTAGGAATGTGTGTAGTAGCTCAGAAGAGTTTGGGCCACTCGATCTGTATAATGCATTACAATTATGGCATATTATTTTCTGTCCTGCTTGTCATATATTTAACATCTCTGTATCCTCTTGGGGCCAATATCCATTGAACAGTGAACTGCCTCTGGTGGTGCCCAGGGATCTTTGTTGAATGAATACAGTTAAATTCATGAGGTCCTCTGTCACTATCCCTCCCTTTTCACCCTATATAACTTATGCTTATTACCATTAAACTTCATTTAATAATGAGAAATAGAAATTGGAGGAGATACTTCCAGATTTCTTATTGGTCTTCTTTGGATTTAATTGCCATGAGTATTTTCTTTTTTCATCTGTAGGTTTTAGTGTCCTGCTCTTCACCCTAATTTCTATGTGATGTTGTAGGAAAACTGTTCATTTTGGGGGTGTACGGCACTATGAAATATATTTCAAGAAACATATGAATTTCATAAAGGAATTTGCATGCATTCTCTTGTTCCATCTGGGTTTTTTTTCATATGATAAATGCATATATCTCATCTGAGAATTTATTCTTAGCCCACAGTGCTTTCTAAGCATCTTATGCACATTTCTGTGAGGAACTTGTTTTATTCTCATTTCTCTAGCTTTTGTAGTTATTTTATCAACAGCTGATTTGCTACACAGACACAAATAAACACACATGGTGGAACTCCAAATTCAATAATCAAAAGAAAACAGTAGTGTTTTCTGAAATCCAGGTTTTACATGAAACTCTGCTGACTGCCTCTGTGCTGCCTTCTCTGGAGATCCGTCAAATCAGTAACATGTCCAAGTGACGACAAGTAAGTGTTGTTTCATACCCGTCAGTCCTAACTCACTCAAAAGGCTTGATCCAATGGCCAACGAAATCAGTTAAAGCACTCATTAATTTCAGTGTACTTTGAATTGCTATCTCCAATTAAACTGTATCATATTTTAAGCTCTTTTAGAGTGCAAGTATATTGTTACAGCAGAACGGAAGTGGCAGTCAGTCTTTTCAAGCACACAGAGGTTCATCCAAATACCAAGTGCTATATTTTGCCACTGAGATAATAAAAGCTGACCATGCTTGGCAATAATAGCAGGATGAACTTCGCAGAGCCAAGCTCTCAATCCTGTAAACAGATTTCTCTGTGAATGCCATAGTCCAAGAGTTACACAAGGGAGCTTGAGTGAGGTCAGGTATCAAAAGTATCACAAATATTCTAGGCTACTGGTAAGAATAATCACTCAGGAAGGGAAACCTTCCTTTTAGTGGTCGTGCACAAGCAGAGAAGGAATCCCTGGTCTCCCCTATCCAAAATATGCAATATACCTGTGCTTCTGTATTAAATGAGACAGATTATATGTATGTTTTGTGAGGTCTGATCTGGTTGGCCCACCTTACAGCATGGATAATTCATCTGTTTAACAAAAGAAATTATTAGATCCATAGGCACTCATTAATCAGATGGGTGCTTGATTTAACTGGTTAAATGTTTTTGAGATTGAGAGGTTCTGAACTGTCAGAATTTTAAGACAGCAAAACCTTACTGGAAAAAACTTAGATCCTTCTAATACATCTTTTGAGTTTGCCACAACTAGAAAATCCTACTCAACACTTGTATTCCAGACACCTCATTTCACCATAGCCTCACTGCACTGTTTGAGAACTCAGCACCATAATTATGGTGAACTGCTGAATATTTTGTAGGAGTGCCTACCCAGTCTAGTCTTTTCCTTCAAAATAATGATTTCCACATAAAATGTGATAAAAACGATTTGTCATGTTAGAGAAAAAAGAATGCTAGAGTTCTTTGGTTTTGCAGTCCTTTGTATGTTACATTAAAATGAAATATTATTTAAAGTTCACATGATTTAAAGCTCCGCAAGTTTAAAACAAATGAAACACAGAAGCAGAAATGACATTTTACATCATGTAGCAAACTGCAGAAACAAATAGCATGCAGTATCATTTTTGCCATCCCTCCAAGAAACAGATCAATAATAAAAATATGCTTCATTTTTATGAATAGCTATTGCTGTAATTTATTTGGATATAAAATCCATAGTTCAGTCAGGCAATGGGGCAAAGGCACTTCTTATGGACAGCATACAAACTTGGCGAGGTAATCTGGATCTCATCATGGAAAGGTAATTTTATGTTCATAAACTCTAATATGAGCCATACCTCTTCTTCATCTAGTATTTCTTAAGGGAGACATCAACGCTAACAGTAAAAGGAAGGTAGATTAGCAACAATTCGGACCAATATTTCTCCAAGGTACTTGGTGAACAGCAGAGGCCTAAGGTTTCTAGAAAACAGAAATTCAGTAAATCATTGCTTAGTTCTGTCCTGAGATACTTTAATGCTTTTTCCATCCCTTTGTTCCTCTTCCTCTGCCACTCTTTTTCTATGGTGATTCATTTGTAATCTCTCTTATTCTCAAGAGTTGTATCAGCCTTCTGACAATCAACCTATTGCATAGATTTTTATAAGTTAAAACTCCCCCAGACTTCATAAGCTGCAAGCAAGCTGGAAGTACTGCCTGGTATTACTAAGACAGAGACACAGATCCTACCCTTAAATTCTAATTGATATAAAATCTTTTAACATAATGCCGGTCATAATCTTTCCCTGTGCTTCTTTCTTAAGATTAAGAAAAAAAGCTAACACCAGTAATTCCACCTTTATATTCCATGTCTGTAGTTAAATAGCTGCAGAGAGATTATTAAAATAGTTACTCAAGCTGACCATGAGAGCTACAAAGCTGACAGTTCTGCAGTTATTTTATTATTTGTGCCAGTACTTCATTACATTTCTTAAGAAATAATCATATTTTCAATAACCAAACTCCACCCTGGGAGGCCTGGGCACCTCTGACATTCTGTGAGACTACCCAAAGTCACAGTAGATGTTGTTGCACTGAGTTTAACAAGCAAACAAACAAACTTTCTGAACGCAATAACACGTTTGGTTTCAGAGCAAGAGGCAACTACTGAGAATAGTTAACATAAAACTTTCCCAATGAGTGTGTTATTCTACCTTTGGCAGTGTAAAAATTTCTTACACATCTTTCAGAAAACCATTGGAAACAGGATGATGGATTAGAGGGACAGCAATCTGAATAGTTCCATGTTTATGCCTCTCTTAGGTTTTTTTTTTCATGTCCCAAAGCTCAGTAACTTGCAAATCAGGGTCTAAATATTGTTTCTGTCTCAGTATTTTCCTGAAAAATGCTGCTCAACGCAAAGAGCTTTTGTGGCAACCCTAAATACAATAACGATTTTTTCAGAAGTTCAGCTGCAGGAGTTGTGATAATGAAAATATAGCCTTTAAGGAGTCATCAAGGGAAAGGTTGGCAGGCAGAATTCAGTATCACTATTCCTCAGTTCTTAAGAAACATAATTTAAGAGTTTTCTTCTACTTCCTTGATAAAATACCTTTTTATTAGTGCTCACTAACTTTATTTCAGTAAAATTTGTTATCACATAGTTATTTACTGTTTACTTTTATTTATTGATTGGTTAAATTCTATAAGCAATAGCTTCCCTTTTTATACAACAAAATCTTTCACAGAAACCCCTCGCTTTTCACAGATGTTTTATTTTTCTTCTGCTTTTAAAGCCAACTTTATTAGGCCCATTGTCAAAATGCAAACTAAATTAGTAAGTGAAATAATTAGACATTTTTCATTTGCTGAAAGTTAGCTATTCAGTAAAAGGATAAACCAAACCTAGAATTTTGTGAAAGAACTTTGTCATTTTCCCTTTTAAACTGAATGAAAAAATCAACACTCATTGCTTGCCTTAGTAATATTTTGACAACTCTGTTCTTTACTAAAGGTTTTCCCCAACATTTGCAAGTACTGCAAGCTTTTGGAAGTAGGGATCATCCATACATCCTTTGTTGCTGTACAGCTACCAGTAAGTACAATGACATTTCTTGACATTGTTCCTAGAAACAACACAGTACATGTTTAAATGTTATGTGGGGAGTCTAAAGTTGTGATTCCACAATCACTTTAAGCTTGTCTAAGTACCAGGAGGTGCTGAAGGGATGTTCTCCAACCTGTACTTCTTCCTATATACTCACTTATTAGACGCTCTTTCACACCACTCCACCCCATTTTTGTGCCAGTAACAAAAACTGTACAGCTTGAGGAAAAGCTGGAGATGGATCCTGAAAATTAATTACTCTTGGAGTATAAGGGATGGGGTTAGTTTACAACAGATCAGTTTCTCATTTGACTCAACGCTTTGCCCAAAATTAATTTCTCTGGTCTAGGATGCGTTAAAAATTTAATAGAGAAAAGACCATACCTTGCTTAAGTCTGTAAGATTTTCTAGTATTTTCTATGAAACAGCATTGACTACATCCAAGTCAATTGCTGGGAGTATATAAATAGATGGTCCCATGTACGCAAAATATTTATCTTTCCACGTTCACGTCCACTATCGATGCTGATGCTCTTTGACAACATCTCATCTTAATTCCTTGTATTGACACTGTCTGTTTGCAGTCTCCTGCCTGACTCTACTTGCTTAAAGCCAAGTGCGAGGTCAGGCAATCGGACAACAGGGGACAAGTGTTGTGTCATGCAAGAAGCAGTCGTCCAACTCTCTTCACGCACTCAGATCTGCAAACTTAGCCTTGAACTCCAGCACAGAATGTAGTTTGGTCCTTCTTTCAAGAGTTCCCAAAGACATTTTAAAGACTGAAAGAATTTTACATTTTTTGCCACCTGGTTTTAATTTTTGACGGATCTAATAAGATAGGATCCCCTAAAGTGTTGAGCAATTCTTCACTTGGTGTTTGACGGGCTTTTTCCATGATTAGCAAGTATTTGTCTTTCTAAAGCAGCCTAGGAAACAATTTGTCAAATGAGAAGTTATAAATCTGATCAGCCCCATTTGGAAAATCCAAGGACTCAAAATAAGTAGTGGGCTTTTGTCGATGAGATAACACCACCTAATTGCAGACAACTTTTTAGAAAAGTTTGCATACACAGTGTGCATATTCAGGCCTTGGAAGACAGCAAAGCTTCACAGAGGATCAAGTTAGCAAATTGCACTATATAATTGATGGAAAGAGCTAAGTCTGCTTTGTCACAAACTTTTTTCTTCACACTAATCTATTGAGTTTTTTCTCCCATTAGGTCTTAGGATTTCTCTTTTCACAGATAGTGAAATCATTAGCTCTAATTGGCAAATTAACATGACCTCCCCATTGTCAGTTTTGTGTAGTGTGCAGTCTCTCTCAAATGCAGAAAACCCTTTATTTTACTCTGTTAAATTACTGTTTTGTACCTCAAATGCTTCCTTTATAATTTGGTTTGAATGCTAAAAATAACTTGCTGAAGCGATATGGTTTAGAGTAACCAGGAAAGTCAGGAAATGGGGATTTCAGACTCTTTATGTTTGCTCTGCCACTGACTCACCAGCAGTCATTTTCCCTCTCAGCCACCCACACCTCTAAACCCCACGGGCACTATTTTGCTATCTCGTGTAGGCATTTTGAAGAATATCAGCCAATATGAACACAGCATTTTGAAGACCTAAGGGACTGAACACTATTACTATTAGATAGCGAATTTGTTTTGTTTCGTTTTGTTTTTAGTTTGACCTCTGCTTTCCTTCAGTTTGTATGAAGTGACTTGTTAAACTGTCGTGAATAGTTGTCATCCATCTGTACTCATGATTTTGGAAATCGTTGCATGGACTTGGGCTGTGATCTAAAGCTATTTGAGACCTATAGAGAAATTCTTGCTGACAAAAAAAAGCACTGCGGATGGATCAGGCTCTCAGAAAGTCAACATGACTGGCCTTTAAAATATTTCTTGTAAAGTAATGTTATCCACCCATTCTTTCACAGCCTTCCTGTCCACAGCATGGGAAATCTGTAGACTACTGAGATAAGAGCAAACACTAACCAGCGTGAAATTTTAATCCTGAAAGGCAAAAAAACAAAATCAGAACTAACAAAGCAACCAAACCTCAAGGGAATGAAAATGACAAGAAAATTCACCAGTCAGGAAAAAAAAAAAAAAAGTACAATTAATTATAAAATAACAGGTTTTAAGCTACAGTTGTCTTATCTTTACCAATTTAAAGATAAAATTTCTGGAAAAGCAAGATGGAAAGTAAAAGTTACCACTGTACAGACATGTACAGAGAAGAAATTAAAAAGATCTGGAGGAAACAACTGCTATCAAGGGACTGTGAGAAACCCTGTTTCTATAGTATGCTTCATACACATCTCCCAGTGAATTTAATTCTTTTTTTTCCCATCTTATATTCACTTGTCTAAGCCTTCTCACTACTCTTGTATTTTCTATATCAGCTTTATTTCCAGTTAAGCTACACTATTAGGCAAGAAGATGATGATTATTAAACAATTCCTGTTCAGATGTTTCTACTTTAAATCAAAAAAGGAGCAAAGAAACTCCTTCCTTTGAATATTCTGGTTACCTAAATAAGTGTTTCTGTATTGACAAAGACTGATTGCTTTCCACTGCATTATGGAGTGTTAAGAGCTTTTATATTCCCTAGCTTCACTGAATGTGAACCTCTTGGCTGTGTTTTGCCAGGGCAATTTCTATGCAGTTGGTCTGTCTTAATCAGACAAGGCACTTTGCCATATGCCATTTGCACCCATTTTTCTATTACTTTATGCATCTCCAAAGACAAAAAACACGCTCCTCAAAAATGCAGTAAACTGTGGCTCTCCAGATGTGACAGATCCAATTCAGATTAAGCAAAACTGAAGTTTATCTATTGTTACATACTCTACACAAGGAGAGATTTAGAAAATGAAATAGATTACATCTTTAAATATGGAAAGAAAATACCACGTAAGACTGGCAGAAAACACAAATATACAATAGCTAGACAAGAAACAGTCTTTTTTTCTGACATCACTATTTCTGGGGCGTGGGGGTGGGGAGAGGAGGAAAGCAAATCCACCCCTGATATAACCTCTTAACTTCAGTGGTGTTCCCCAAGGCTCAGAAAAGCATTTCTGAAAGCCTCGTGGATGCAGGCAGCCCTGGTATAGCCACACTGATGCTAAAAGGAGTCCACGTAGATGCAGATGGTACCAAACTCACAGCAAGGCCAAGGCCAGACTTAAGTCTGGACAAGGCAGGTGCGACTCCCATGGAGGGTATTAGGCCAACTGCAGCGGCAGCGTGGGGAGGGAGAAAATTGCTCTTGCAATTATTTTGCTGTGGAATTCAGCCCAGAATTTAATGGGGAAGCAACACCTGCCCAAAGCTGCTCTGAAAACTCCACAAGATGTTCACAGAAAACCAACTTGACTTGATACAGGAATTTATTTATACTGCTGCTGTTTCACTGGCCACCTTCCAGGTCGGGGCTCTGCTTAGTCAAGGGGAGTTAGGTCAGTGACAGCAGATTTGGGTCCTAGTTAATTCTCTTTCATGCTATTATTTCATAGGAGCTTGTGAAACCTTTGGGGTTTTGGCCTTGAAATGTCTGTCATGCTCAATACAGAGCCTGAAAGGATGGGAGAAAGCAACAAAAACCATCCCACCATCTGTTAGTACAAATCATTTTCCCAGCAAATTGTCACTTTGGTATACTCTCTAAATAAAATCTACTTCTAAGTAATCTAAAACGTTGTGAACAGACAAGCTTATTAGCACTTGTCATATACTATACAGAAAATACGGGAATAATTTTCCTCTTGTACACTGACAAAGCACTTCCAAAGAAGTCTGGAAATATAGTACAAATTTGTGTCTTACAAAAAGAAGTCATACTTCAGTTGTGTAATTTCTTTGGAAATTTCCATGGCCATGAAGAAAGAACCTGTGCTGGGTATGGAAAACATAGGATTGGTTCCCCTCACTTGTAGATTTCTTGTGAGCAAACTACAGTTCTCTCTTCTGTACTCACTACATTAGAAAGTCAGAAATTAGGTGTATGACTATAATATGTGAGAAAATTGTGCTAAAACAGTTTAAATAGCCTGATCTGGTACAGGAGTACTGTATAAATGAGATTAAATTCTTAACTGTATTAGACAAATGGCCATGACAAGAAATAAGAGAGCACAAGATTAATTTTCTGTCTGAATGTTCAGAAGTTATGTTAGACCAGGTCTGTCCTAACTGAATTCAGCTGTCACTTCTCTTTCCTTCTTTGGTCAAATTCACATCCCGTAGCTTTAATGCTGTCCTGGTTTCAACTGGGATAGAGTTAATTGTCTTCCTAGTACTGGTACGGTGCTGTGTTTTGAGTTCAGGATGCGAAGAATGTTGATAACACCCTGATGTTTTCAGTTGTTGCTCAGT
>JAVJGG010000054.1:43155971-43176421 GCA_035590195.1 Aviceda cuculoides
TCAACATTCTTCTCATACTGAACTCAAAACACAGCACTGTACCAGCTACTAGGAAGACAATTAACTCTATCCCAGCCAAAACCAGGACAGCTTCCACTCACACCATTTGCAAATATTGCCTGCTGGCTGCTACTAGCTGTAAATAGGATGCAAACTGAGAACTGAAGAGTCTGGACAATTATTGGTCATTCCTTGAGCCGTATTTTATTTACTAGTATACATATATTTAGTGACTGTATCTCTAGTAGATGTACTTTTCCAAATAGCCTGGCCAATTTAACTATGGGGATTAGCAGTCCATCCTGGAGTTAACACTTGAGGGTAGCTATCTTATTGTTCCTTATAAATGCTTAGTAAATATATTTATTTAGGATTAAATTTACTTAATTTTTCTTATGGTCCATACAAAATTTATACCTAGTCTGTTTTGTCATCCCCTGTTGTTTCTGTCTGTTTGCTACTCAAAGTATCACAGAGGATGAAGACAGCCAGATTCATGTTTTCATTTTAGTGTCAAAGAGTTTTATGATAGTGTCACTAAGGCATTTTGACCCCAACGAAGCAGGTTATTGTCTAACTTTGGCTCAGAAAAAAAAAGGGGGGGAAAAGGAACAACTAGCTGATTATTTCTTTGTAATTGAACTAATTCTCATGGAATTGTGCCTGTGGTAATTCAGAAAACAGTCACCTCTGATTAATATATATTATACAATTAGAAACACAAACAAGCTTTTTTGATATCACCTATTAATCTAAATAGTTTCTTCTAAGTCGAGCCATGTTTTACACAGACGTGTATTTTAAGGATAATTTTTGGAGCACTGTTTACATTTAGCAAAGTTTCGCTATGATAATTTGTGAATTTAGTAAGCATTTCGAGTAAGTTTGGTGTTTCCTGTTTAATTGCAGTTGAGACATTGCAGACATGTATGTATCATACACTTGTTTTGGTGAGGAGATCCTCAGCTTATCTCTTGGATGTATAGCTGTACTCATGGCTAGGTACAGTTTGGGATCTGAAACATGAACGTATAACCCATGGCTCATGAAAGCCCTGAGCCACAGTTAGCTGGTGTCCAGGACCATGTACTAGGAATATGACATAGTTTACAATTCTGTTATCACTTCTGGACATCCACTATTGGCCTCTGTTGGAGGCAGGGTGCTGAGCTAAGTAGGGTTTGCTATGGCCAAATACAGCCATTCTTATGTTCTCATGTCCTAAAACCGGTATAATCACAGAAATATCGCTCTGCTTGAGCTAATAAATCTTCCCCTTCAGCAGGGATAATTAGTTTGTCTTTGGTACCACACTAACACAAATATATTACTTCTTCTTCCAGAGCTGGATTGATCAGAACTAACTTGCTGCTCCTGCAGGCTGTGCTGCTCCGCATATCTTCATGTTCACTCAACCTCCTATAACAGACAGGAGTGTTGTTGATATCCAGGACCTACAATTTTCTCATGTTTTTTTTCCCCTTTCCACCACTAAATCATTCCCATGGCTGTAGCTCAGATTTTACCTTTTTACCATGAGTCTTGGAGTATTAGAAATACTCTTTATATTTTAGACGTAGTGTTGTTAAAGTCTGTGATAGTAGATACAGGAATACAAATACGAGAGGCTCTTAAATTCATGTACTTTTAATTGCAGCTTTTTTCCCAGGTGTGTAAGGAAAAAAAATGAAAATTTATAACCCTTACAAAAAACCAAAAACCAAGTAAAAACTACCTCAATCATATTATATTGAATATCTCATGGCTTTAACATATTTTATGATTGCCAGGTTTGTGATACTGGGACTGGCTATCTCAGCTCACTAGCTAGTAAGATGAGGAATAGTTTTATCTTCTTCAGCTGGTCAGCAGATTGAACACTGCAATAAACAGGCAGAATACATTCTCATTTCTGAGAAGTTCTAAATTTGAAATCTAAAGGATCTAACTTAGAAATCACTGACAATTTCACCTATATTGATGAGCTTAATGGAGGCAGACAGTAATAGATTTTTGTTTCCTCTATTTCGATTAGCAAGCTTCTAGGAACAAGGTATCTAATATAAAACCTCAATTCAGATTTAAAATGGAAACTTCACTTTCCGCTATTATTTCAATCTGAGTGCTTTTAGCTGTGTGGAATGATTGCTGGAGATGACTTAGTGATATGTCCCACCCCCATAAGGGAAGGTGAACCTCCAGGGTGGAATGCTGTGGATATGCAAGAGCTCTGTTCCATAATAATTCCCTAAGCAACATAACCTGCAACCTTAGAAGTTCTGTCAACGCTATTGTCTTACTTTTGGTTTATACCATAAGTGCCCAGTTCTGGAGTAGAGACATGCTAAATCATGTTCTCTGGGTGAATTTTGCTCATTATAATCTCATTATAATACCAAAACACACCTCCATCCCAAAAATGACCCGCCTCCAAGGTGCGACCACCCCTCACTGAGCATGGGCTCTGAATTTTTTCTAGCATGTACCTTTAAAAGCGAAGCGAGAAAAATTTATACCGATCAAAGTAAAGGTATGTATGACTAGAGTCACTCAAGCTCCACCTAAAAAATAAGAAAATATGAAAGGGCTTAGAGGAGGAGGAATGTTAGGGAAGGTACCATAATCGACAAGTTGGGAGGACACCACTGACTTCTGGGACCAGTCGATGGGCTGAACCTCTCTTCCCCCCACAGGGACGCCTATTGGGTGAGATTTGAACCCTCAGCTATACCGAGTGCTTCCCCGGGAAACTTAGAAATTATAGAGTTTTTCCATAATTTAGTGTGCTTGTAGTCGACTGTATTATTATTTGCCCATGCTTTGCAGACTGTATTTATCACCAGCAATCCAAAAAAACTTGTACTGTTGCTTTAATAAACTGCGCTGCTCTTTAATCTAGTCGTGATAGTTCGTTAACGCAAACTAACTCCCTAAATCTGGTAATCCTGGTGTGTTGAGTGAGGCTAAGCCAAGAGCGCAGTATGCTATTAAGGGCATCCATCATCATGATAGTTCAACATGTTGAATGCAACTGGACTTACAGCGTCGAATTGGACATCACTCAGAAATTAAACGTAGCCGCCCCCAGCCCCTCTGACATCTGAAGATAAGCTGGAACGCAAGGTGGGGTATTTTCTGCCAAACTTCTTTACCCTTTAACACAACAAGCAGTGTGTCCCAGTAAAAACAAAATATAAAGAGAAATAGTAAACATGTGTTTCATTATTATTGGTGAAGAAAGGTTAGGAATGATCTTTTGGGTTGTTCATCATTTCATATGTATTTTATGTCATAGTTCTGTTGTTTTCTGATGTCTTGGTTGAAGACTTCGATGTGAAGTATTTTCATAACCTTTCATTATTAGTATATTATTTATTCCATTCAAAATCATCATAATTTCTTTGCTTTCCTAGAAGTCTTGATGAGAAAAGCCAGTCAGTGGTAGACTCCAGTACACCAAAAAGAGGTATGAAGACATAATCATCTTGTAGGAAGCCTGGAGGGCTTCCAGATGGACTGGGCGATCTAAGAGGTAGTTTCCATCTCAGTCTTGCTTGACACTGTGAATGGCAGCTGGAGCAATAAACAAATAGGAAAAAGCGTTTGAATTCATCAGTAACCTGGCTTCAAAACAGGGACTTCTAGGTAAGCCAAAAGGCTGTATTTTTTGAATGTGGATAATGGAGCCAAATAAAAGAAAAACAACAAAAAAGAAACAATAAAATTAAATTCACCTTATTTGTACATCAATGAGAATCGACTGAAGGAGAATATTCAAATTTAATCCAATGACAGATGAAATCAGTAAGTGTTTTAGCATGCTGTTTTATTCAAGTTCACTGGCCCTGTATGAGATTAAGATAAATACATTCAATGTCTTCACTAAGCCACAGAGATTTTTTTTTTATTTGTGTTATTGATTTATTTTTATTCTTTGCTTATCCCCTCTCAAAATAAAATTTATTTAAGTATTTGCTGGTTTAATTGTAGACATATTGGTGATTGTTGGTTTGGGTTTTTTCTCTCTTTAGGAATACCAAGATTGAGATATTGCAGTTTACACCTGAAATTGAAAGTTTACATGAGTTCTTAGTTCCTTTGGGATATCCTCTAGTTTTGACTCATCATTAGCAAACTTCTGTTTGTTCTAAAGGCTCGTACCACCTTTACAGTAGCTCAGACAAAATCTAGATCTCATCCTAGAAGAGCTAAGTATAATTACAGCTGCCATATTTTTATTGTAAAAACATACCAGCTGAAAAATAAATATATACAAATCCTGACTTTTATTTGCCTTTTTTTTTTTTCAGCTTCTCTCTGAAGTAGAACTCATGTTTGAAATGTCAGTGCTATTTTTATTTCTTATTTTCATATATATTTGCATATATATCACAAACTACAAGTTAATTCTTCTGGAATGCTTTATGAGAGATAGTCATGAATTTCTTCACAGTCTTAGACAAAATACCGAATACACTACACCTTGCAGCTCCATATTCTTTTTAAAGTTTAACTTTATTTCCTTTTGCCAAAGACAAACCAGCTCTTTTCTTACTTAGAGTCAAGTTAATCCAGCAAGTAATAAATATCTTCGGGCACATAATTTACAGGCTAACTAAAGCTAAAGACATTCAAACAGCATTTTATTTTTCAGTGCTGCCTCCTGTTAACAACAGATGAGGAAGAAAATTATTATTTTTATTAGATGAACATTCTATATTTTGAGATCACCTTTAATTTTGATGTTTGAGTGCCATAGTCATTAAATCAGCTTCACAGGGCATTTGGACAGTGTAGCATTTATGCGCTCTTTCCAGGTAGATATACGGAGAAATATTGTTTTGAAAATGCAATTGATCACAGAGAAATCTGCAAAAAAACTGTGCACTATCACCCTTACTTCATTAATTTTCTGCTATTTATTTGCATTTCTCAATCAATTGCTTTCAGGGAAAAGAAAACTTCTAACCTTACATAGTCCATGGAAGAGGGGACAATCTCAGCCCAAAAGGTATTACTGGTGAAGGTAGGTACAGCTGTAACATACTTCATTCAAGTACGAAAGGTACCCAGATTGATGATTGAAACTTTTTCAAAATATACACTTTGCTCACAGGCAACCAAGAAGGACAAGAATAATTAAACTGTGTGTGTATGCCTATATATTCTCCTGAAAAACTAGATGATATTTAAGCAAAACCGATTCCTGAATTGGGTAGTTTTCTTCTCTTGCCAACAACAACCGAAAATTAGTGGACACTTTGTAATTCACCAGTCTTTACCAGTGTATTACTCTTGCAGCTGTGGACAACTTCAGGATGAGATCTAAGAGAAACGATCCGTGGTATGTATTAAAATGTTTGCACTGAAGTCAGTGACATTACCTTGATGTGAATGAATTAAAGTTCTTAACAGGTAAATTAAGCTTTCATATATTGTTGCAAATACATATGCTATGGTGATGTCTTTTGAGATCTGGTCTCTGCCTTGAAATACCAGTAGTCAAGAACTGAGAAGAGCAAATTTTAAACAACATTTCAGATACTGGGAATAGAAATATTTCAGTTTAGGAAACAAAGATTGGAAAGATTTGGAAAATTAATTATATTTAGGGAGACCTGGGCACAACAGCTGATTTCGTTTGTTGATTATCATGAAATCATCAGAAAATGAAATCACCTTTGATGAGCTGGACTTGGAGTCAATATTTACAGATTAAGAAATAAAACTGAAGAATAAGCAGGGGCATTTGATTCTGTATTGGACATCATCTGATAAGAAGAAAATTGAAACTCAAAGCCAGCCTTTGCCTAACCCAAATTCAAATAAAGACCTATTAATTCTTGAGTGTCTTCCCACCCTGTCTACCAGCATTGTGACTTTAGCATTATTTTCTTTGCTGGAGTCATGCTTTCATTTCTGAGAGTGAAGAGATGTTCCCTTTCTGAATGAATAGTGAAGCATCACATAACGAATATTCCCAGCAAAATTAAAGTTTTTCATCTGCTACATAGCTTAAGTTGTGTGGTTAACTTTGACCAGCTGCCATACACCCACCCAGCCTCACTCTCCCTTTTCAACAGTACAGGGGATAAAATGGCAGGAAATAAAATGAAAAGGCTCACAGATTGAGAGGGCAGCCCCTGACCTTTTCTCACAGAGACCCTCCTTGTACCAAAACATTGCCATGTACAGCCAATATGACTTGTTGCACTGGTATATAGATTTTTTTCTTTACATCATACTTTATACTGGTTACTAAAGATATATGTGTTTTACCAGTGTGAAGAGTTCATACTTCCCTCGCGCACGTACTGTGAAAGAAAATTATGAGAAATAAGTGATCAGTGAGTGGAAGATGTACAGTATAAAGATGACAGAAAGCCTCAGATATGCATTGTCAATATAAATGTCTTTATATTGTCAAGAATATGCAAAACATTGACTAAGAAGAGGTAACGTGAGGTGACTGTTGTACATTAGCAGAATTGTGGATTAAAACTATCAAAGCTACCTCCAATAGTGTAGCTAGCTCTAGCTATTATTATTAATACCTGATTTCAATAAGCATTAAAATTCATGCAAACACCTTGAAATACTGGAAAATGCTACAAAAAAGTCTTCAGGATCTGTGTTAGACAAGTTAACATAAAAATTACTGGATAGGTCTTGAGCCAGTGTGAATCAATGCACCTATCTCAGAGTCAGAGCCATTATGTACAATTACACAACTTGAGTTCATAATGCTTTCTTTTCCCCTTGAGGGATTTATTTTTTTTCCAATATCTAAAAATGGATTAAAACATCTTATCTCAGTGTAAATATTCAAGGAAAACCAGCTACCTTATTCACACAGATATCATCACTATTAGGCCATGTTCTTTGATGGTGCAAACTAGAGAGATTTGTTTGAATGTCTGTATTTTCTGGAAAGTAATGCGATTCTCTGACTTCTTGTCTTACTCATACAAACCAAACCTTACTGCAGATAACTTCGGGGGGCTAAACTGTACATATATGCAGAAACAATCTCAGAAACCTTGAAATTTCTTCAACTACAAATAAATACCAGGTCTTCTGTCTTGCCTCCAATTATAAAAGTACAGCTCCCATTGATTTCCTTGGCAGTGGCTACATATATCTTGAGGTAAATCTGGGTGGAAAGGAAAAAAAAAAAAAAAATCGATTGCATATTAAAATTAACACCAAGCTGTAGAGAGAAAGGTACGCTCCAGTTACTTTTCCCACGGCGGCATAACGAGGTCCACCATAGCTGCTCATATAGTACAGTATGCACTTATTATGGACAGCAAGAAAGCTGCCGACTGTTTTTTATCCTGTGCCTGAAGCATTACATGCTCCTCTTCTATACGTCCAGGCAGAGCACAGCATGGCTCCTACTGCGAGTACTTTGGGGCAGGAAAGGCAAAGCTGAGGTCTCTTCGCCGCATTTCTCTCCTCGCGCTTCTCGACTTACACGGCTCAGCCTGCACTTAGTCGATGGCCGCGACACCGATACCCCGTAAGAAACCTGCGGATTGCAGTTAAACTAATTACGCGCCCTGTTGTTTACATAGTGATGGATTTTTCTAGTAACGTGGTATTAAGAGTGGAAACCATAATACTGCACACTTATGGAGCAGCTATGCTGATTCCATAAATAAATAATTGTGCAGCCAAATTTCTTGGCCACTATGTGTATATTATACTGAATATCTTTACAAGTATAATTAATAAATAATGAGGTTGTTAACTGCAGATTATAATTCCTGTATTTGCTCTATCTCGTTCTAAAAAGTAAATAAAAAAGATAACAAAATATTAAAATAAAAATGCTAACTAATTTTAAATTTGAAGGGCCATCTTTTCTTTAGAAATAATCTGAATGAAACTGTGGTTTCAAATGGTAGTAAAACAGTTTGTCTTTTAAGTTTTGTCTATTTTTATCATAGAATATTAGATCTCTTGCTCTAATGCTGTGGACAACAGAATGCTGAAGAGATATGTGGAAGATTAAATGACAACTGAAAAATTTCCAGGCCATCTGTTACGTGATTTAGGTATGCTAATTCCTAGGAGTTATAGTGTAGAGTAAATTTTTTAAACACATTGAAAATGTAACTGTCCTTGGCTTCTTATACATAAAGAAATAAAAGTAAGTTATATAGCACTGATGATAATTTTCTCTCTACAGCATGTCAGGTTATACTCTCAATACCATCATCAGCCTGAGGTACTTCATGTGTTTCAGAGACTTAGATCATACAAATAGTTGTTCCGCTCCAATCCTAGAAGGAGACAAAATTTAATCCTGTCAGTCCAGTGAAGACTGGTACCTTCAAGAAGCTCAAGAAGACAGATAGCACCAGCTGTTATGTTACGCCAATAGGATTGTGTCACACAATGATGATTAATTAGAGTACAATCAATGAGGCATATTTCTATCAGCTTTCTTGGCTCAGAGTGCTCACTGAGTAACACAAATGAGTTTACTCATGGAGAGTTTGATTAGTGTTGGGCAAACTGCTCATTATAAATTCCTTTGAAAAAATTTGGGGTGTTTTTTCTGTTATTTGAAAAGAGTGCACAAATGGCATTCATCATTTTTAAATGTATTTGTGATTTGTAAGAGTTCAAGCATTTAATTAGACCACAATTCAGTCTAATTGTTTGTGAGTGGTTTTCACCACCTAACTCTTCGGTTGTTGTTTGTTCATTGTGTTGTACACTGATTCATTGGACATCTTAGCATAACAGAAATCTTGAAATTTCTTGAGTGTTTATAAAAATTTGCTGTCTTCTTCCTGATCCCACTTGACGTAACAGAAACTGGTAGCATGGAATGTACACAGTTTGCTTTGTTTCACTTTTGTAAAAGGTACAGGGCTAACTCTAACTAAAAAAAAAATCTCTTTTTTCAATGTGACTTTGTCCACCTATTCCAGTAGTGACGTGATCTTCAGTGTCTTTCTGACATGATGTATCATTAAAGAATATTACCAGGAGCTAGACCTTTTTCTTAACATGGGGATGGAGTTGTAGACTAGAAAAAATTTCAGGTACCAACATTTTAAAAAGGATAAAAGACTCAGGTAATTCTATTCTTGCTAGCCTCATACTGATACTGGACAAAATAATGGAGCAGCTGACAAGAGGTTCAACTAATAAAAAATTAAAGAAAGGTAAAATAATTAACATCAATCAACATTGAAAAAAGGTCAGAAAGCTAACTTAGTATTTTGACTAAAAAGATGAAAAATTTTGGCTGATGAAGGAAATGGCAGCAGAGCAATAAACTGCAAATAAACATTTAGCTTTGTAACGTAAGGTAAAAATATAAATTAAAAAAATAGAAAATTGATTACCCCTCACATTTCATAAGGTGAGTGTGAAAGAGGACTCATCCATAGTGGGTGCATATTTCATTTGGTTCCAAATATACCAGTTCTTGCCCATGCATTTTACCATTATCAGTGACCTAGGCCAATGATCTAAGTGTATAAGACTATGATGATTAAGATTAGATTTTGAACTCTGATAGCAGAGGTTTCAGTGAAATGATAAATAATGAAGAGACAGGTCACTTCTGCAGAGATACTTGCATCAATGGGTAAGCAAACACATTTTAGTATAGCCAAATGTGAAGTCACTTGTTACCTGGTTGTTAGCCATTGCTACAGGAGAAAACTAATTCTAAATAAGAACTAAGGATCATTGCAAATATTCAGATAAACATGAACTTCCAGTAATCAAATGGGTTAATATAAACTTTGAATTTACAAAGAAGGGCCAATTGACAAGAAAGAGAGACGTGATACTACCTCTGCTTCTATTAACAAGAATGTTTCTAGAATTCTTGTTTCCAATCTTCAATCAACAGCTGAAAAAATACTGAGAATCTGAGAGAATCAAGAGAAGAGCCTTGAGAATAAATGGAAAGGTTAGAGAATACAGTGAAGAACACGGGTAGATCTGTATGTTTAAATTACTACGAAAAGAAAGAACGATCAGTTGTATTAACACAGTCTCAAGGAACTGAAGTGGAAACGTGGAACATTATAATAAAAGACTTTAACACTCTCTGTCTATTTGGTAACTGGAAGACCAAATCTGATTCATGGAATATTTCCACCTTTTCTCTGGAGGAGAATGTAGCAATCTCAGCAGTAAATTTAATCCATACAGCTGAATATGTTTTCCTGAATGTGCAAAAAATGTGGTAGGGATCTTCTGTCATGGCTGTCTCTCACAGAAGAGAAAAAGAGGATGATATGGGAGGAGACGGCATCTCCTGGAAGTTGTGCACACATCAGTTTATTGGGACATATCCTCTCTTTCCAACGACAAAGTGAGAACTTGCACTCACTAAGTGCCAGCTACCAAAGCAAAAGACAAACTATGTTCTTCTCAGGCCGACAGAAGTACAAACCAAAGAAGCCTGACCTGTAAGGATCATGTGGGCAAATGTTTCCCAGGATACCATGTCCAGGGCAATCACTGAGATTTTTCTAAAATTAAGTCTCTAGATTCATACCTTTAAAAGATTGACATTGATTGATCGGTGACCCAGATTACGTTCCTGACTAGGGTAATCAACTGCTCACTGCACCGTGGTTGCACATCATTAGTTAATGATACCCACCATTGCTATAATCTATCTCACGCAAACTCTGGAGACATGAGGCATTTCTCTTGCTAGATATGATTATCTTTCTTTCATTGCTAAGCTTGTAAGTGACTCTCATGTGTCCAATTAAGTTCTCATTTGCTTCCCTTTAGTTCCTCTGACACCTTTTTCAAAAGGAGTTAGATGTTTCCTACTGAGATTGCTAATATAACAAATGGAGACCTAATCAAACTCCAAATAACCGGCTTCTTTTAAATCTACAACACCACTGCCCTGAGGTAGTTCAAGAAACTATGCTTTTGTGAAAAAGCCACACTGAAGGCTCCAGGGTCATCATTATCTTTTCAGGCCTGAATGCTAGTCTCTGCCTTTATTTCCTTTTCTGGGCGACAGTTCTGAAGGGCTGACGTTAATCACCGACAATCTCATGATGGCATGTAATTGCATATATCAAAAAATATTCATCCTGGGGGCAGCTGTCAGTGCTAGAACACTGGATATCAATCCAATTACATCCGAGCATGGAGATAATTGTTTGTCACTCAGTCGAAGGAAGGGAATGACATTAATGCTATGTCCCACAAGTGACCTTTACATCCCGTGGCCTCCATCAACTAATTATAAGGGATCTGAGCATATCCCACGTCAATCACATAGATTCAATATACTGACCTAAATGCAGAGCCTCATGTGAAAGTAAGAATGAAAACTTTTTTTTCCCAAACTTAGTTTTTCTGGATGATTCTGCTGATATTAGTGATGAGTAACAAAAGTACACTGTGTTGATTTAATTTCAGCGACATAGAAGCAAGCAGTTGAAAATGACAACAGAGACATGGATCACTACGTGAAGAAAAGGGACTTGAGGAAGAAACAGTGAGAAAATATATGAAATTTTGCAAGGTCTGGTACAAGTTCCTGACCCTTTTTTCTACAGCATTTCAGATACAAATGTGTCTTATACACAGAAGGGGAAAAAACCTACAGCCAGGTATCTGTGGGATGGGGCCAGAAGGGTTGCCCTTTCAGCTCAAATAACATAGTTATCACAAAGGAATGGAGAAGCAACAAACTCTGTTCCTGTCTTCCTCTGTACAAATTCATCTGACCACCAGCTTATATGTCTGTTCATTTAATTACTTAACGGCCTGACAGCCATGATGGGTGCATGTGGAAAAGAAGCTCCACCTTTGTGTGCATGGAGGAAGTATTTTACATGACATTGTCTTAGCGCTGTAACAAGATCCTTGTGCTATAATTATAGGTTCTTTAATTAGCAAAGAATACTGCAATTAGTGTCTTTGCACATTCCAGACATCATTAATGCTACATTACCCGTGCACTTCGCTTGCTTCAATGGTTTTGAATTAAGTATAGATCACATTCAAGGTTCCTCTTTTAACTTTTTAAATTCTCCATTATCTAGATTAATATTATGATATCCCCTCCAATAGATGATATCCCTTCCATTTTTCCCTCCAATCATGTTCTCTAGTCTGTTACTGTAGGTCTTTTTACTTTTTGTTTTGATTGATTTATTGTCTTTTTTTAACAACAATTTTTCAATCTTTTTTTTATCCGAACACATTTATGAATATGTCCCAACTTAATTTAAATGTATTACTAAAATGCAGTTGTTTATGACTGTTTCTAGATCTGCAGTTCAGTTTAGACTTTCAATTATTTTTGTTGAACTTCAGAGATCCTTTTAGTTTTTACAAAGGAGAGAAAAATCTCTTTTCAGTACATATGGTAGTCTCAGCTCTGGAAGATACATTTTTTTATAATTATTATTGCAAAAATCTACTTATGTCAAAATTTACCCCATATTTTTTTGTTAATAATTTGCATAATGATGCTTATTTTTTATAGTGCTCTACCAAGGATAGCATCTTTAACTTCCAGCAAGCAGCTTAGCTGCACAATCCTTATATGCCATTTTTCATAGGCTTTACATTTAAAAGCTGTATCATCATGTTGTAATAATGTAAGGATCAGAGCTGACTCATGACTACCTGGCTTGTTCTAAAGAAGGCTTGATCCAAAGCCAATGAGAGTGAAAGGGTCCTTGGATATTTCTGTTATGCTGTTGACTTGGGAGGGATGAGAATGACCCCAGAATTCAAAACATTTTTTTTTCCTTGTCCGCTGACACAGGCCTGCAGTTGGAATATCACTCACCTGACCAAAAAGCCTACAATACACACATTTACATTTGAACTTGTCACTGAAGGGTTTTCTTTTTGAAAAGGGAGATACAGGAATTTTTGGAGTGCTATTACAAACATCTATTTTGGAGGGAAGGATGATTTGGTCCCTAAGAGCATCTGTTCCCCTCCCTTTACTTTAAGTGGAGCACAGAATGTACTTATTTAGACCTATGCCTAATCTGGCCAGATAAAACACTTTCAGCGCACTCGTATTTCAAGATCTCATAGCTCTCCTGGCCCAAGCACCCAGTGCTACTGTTTGTGTTCTGTTGCAGGAATTATTCCCATTAATAATTTGAAGATTCATATAATTTGAAGATGTTTCCCACCATTCAGGAAAGATCACATGCTAAAGACAAGTCATTATACATGCATACATGAAGAACAAAATGATATTGTCAAACTTTGATTTTGAATGCTGATATTCACAACCTGAAAAATATTCCTGTTACAACGTTGAATGTGTGCACATAATTGTACTTATCAAACCTGTTACCTTAAATATTGAACTTGTATGGTGAGAGAAAGTCCTGCTATGATAAATTTATAGACCATGTGGAGAAGCAGTGGAGAAAAAAAAAATATTTTCACATAATAGATCAATACAGAAAGAGAAGAAATTCAGAAGAAAAAGACTTAGTGGTGTTACATGGAAAGTCTGTGGAAGAGCCACATTTTGAAATAGACCTCTAAGTTTGTCCCTGGAGCTTAAGTATACCAGTCAGCCCCTTTTTCAGCCTCCTTCAAGAAGTTAGACCAAAATTAAATTTATTCCTTTTAACTTGATATTGCATTATATGAAACACTATTGGAGAGCATCTGTCATTTTAAAACACTATTTATTTTGTGCTAATGAAAGAAGACACACAAACCACCATTATAAAACAAATCCTTGACAATATCAGCAGTATCTATCTTGTTGCAGCAGTATTTTGTAGCACAGCTATTCATTTTTCCTCCTTCATTAAAACACTTTATCATGTTAATTATCATTGTGACAATTTTAATATTGAAACACATTTTATTACCTGCAAAATGAAGTCCTTTAAGGATTGCCTTCCTCAGCCATTACTTCTCCAGAGGTTGCTCAAATACAACTACATTCAGAATAACTTAAAAAAAGTTTTCTGTTCACTGGTGTTAAAAATTCAAATTAGTAAATAAAACATAACCTTTCAGTAACTTTGCTGCAATAAACTAATTAATAGATGTTTTCTCAAGCCCTGTATACCTACCCTAAAATTAGAGAGACTCTGTGGTTCTCATTCAGTGAAATTCCCTGCAATAAAGCAACATTTTTCCTGAGAAGAGTTACATAATTGCTAATACATAAACCAAACTTTTCTTTTCCATCATTAAAGAGATACCTGTTTAAGGATATGTTCTAGAGTAAAAAATCTCCATATTTGCTGTTTGGACAGAGTTCTCAATTGTTGTCCTAAATCTCAGTCTCAATTGAAAGCAATGACTGTTGCCATTTTTTATTCTTTGCTGCTGAGAATCTTTGGGCTGGGAAGCAAAGGGAAGCAAAAGTATCCAATACAGCAAAAGCTTCCTTGGTTTGCAGAATCTGAATAAATAGCTTAGACATACTCACTTCAGTGAGTTCCATCTCATAAGGTCTGCTTGGACTTTAATATCTGTATTTCATTGAGAAATATCCATATTGCATTAGAAAGAGAGGGAGCATTCCATTCTAGGCACCATTGATGTCATGTTGCAATATGTGGTACAATTCTCTCATGGTGCATGTGAAGGACCAGGTAGAAAAAATTCAAAGGGAAGACATATCCCTATGGCCTTTTAAACCACATATTATGTCTATATAGTGATGTCATTGTTTTGGTTTGGTTTTCCCTATAGTGGAAAAATGCCAAATTTCACAAAATAATTTTTGAGTCCTAGTCACGTTCCATATTTTGAAACTATCCTGGAGAGACCAGAAAACCGAGGGAACATTTTCCTCTTGATTGCCTGGGCAAAAAAATCTCACTAAATAGACAATGTTACTCTCTTATGAAAGTATGCTTAATATTTCTTTGGGGGGGGGGCAGGGAACAAAGATCTTTAATAAAAAACAGAAACCACTTTCAGGGCATTAAGACCATCCCACAGTAATGCTTTTAAGATCAGTGTACTTAATGTCCAAGTGAAACAGAAAAAAAAAAAGAGAAGCAAAATGGAAAGCATTTGGGAAGGGAGAAAAAGGAAATTTGAGAGTGAGTGACAGAAGTGAGTCACATTCCACAAAGAGGAATTGTTGATGTGTTGATATGTAATGCCTTACCTCACACCTGAGCTGCATATCCCAGGGATCTAGCAAAATTTGGGGGACAGGAGTTTTGCGGACATCCTCTTTGGGACAAAGAACAAGGCATTTAAGTGCCTTTATCTGACCTGCCCATTGTATGGGCATACTGCAACAAATAAAAGACAACTCCCTGTTTGCCCTACTCCTAGTACTTCCACCCTCAATAACCATTAACAACTTTAATTCACTGATGAAAATGTCTTTGGAACTAGTTTGGGAGGATGGAGTAGAGAGGCTTACCAGTAAACCTAACCTGCCATTTATAACAAAACTGATCTCTCGTTCAAAATCAGAGAGGGTATAGAGGGCAGCAATAACACAGCAATACATCCCTGGTAGCATAGTCATACAAGAGTTGTGAATCTCATTAGATCAGATTTATTTCTGCCAGTTCTCTTCTCTTTAGTGTTCTTTTGCCTGTTTCACATCTACTGCATGCACGTAACATTTAGAGCAACAAAATGCTGTATATGAGCAGAGGCAGACTAATTCCACCTCAGGTCCAACAATTCCTCAATCTAACTTCAATATTTTTCTGTAAAGTCCTTATGGAGAGTTACTGAATTTCAGTCTACAAGAACTATTTGTTCCTGCTGAACGAATAACACATACTGCTACTGAAGCATGAGCCAACAAAAGTCTTTTCTGAATGAATTTATGAATCAAATATATCTACTTGGAAGCTTAAAGATAAAAGAAACTCGAAACTGAAATATGACTTCTGGGCCTTGGAGAGAGAAAAAAAAAAAATTACAGTCCTCTGTGACAGCAGCTGATAACAAAAGACAGATCCACACTCTGCAGTTATTCATTACAGCTTTTTGGTGTTGTGTGTTCTTTTACTTTTATAGAGAGAAAGGTTTACTAGCATTAGATGAAAGAGACTTGTAACTTTTCTATACAGTGTGCATATTGATTTTTTGTGCTTTGGGTACAGGGATCAAATTGCAGTATTGAGTTTTGTACACCGCTTCATGCCGTGTTACTTCTCCGCAACCGACCACCTTCCTGGAGTACCCAACTTCATATGGCCCCCCAGGGAAATCCACCACGTTAACAGGCACGAAAAATTCTGTTGAGACACACAAGCACTTTATTCTTCGGATTTTGTGTCACGTGTGTGTGATCTGTGGATAGCTTTAGACCAGTAGAAGTTGTTGCAGTTTTAATGAACATATAGTGAGGTTTTGTGTGTGTTTGTAAATATTACTGTTTACATAGACCCCCTCTTCTTAGAGAACGCAAACATTACTTCTCATCCCTTTCATGTGTGTTTGTAAGGACAAGAAATTATGTTGACTGCTTTCCTGGAGGGGTATATTAAGGCATATGCACATCATGGATGCAATTCAACTTCCAGATTAAGACATTTAAATGTAGGTATCAAAATGCATACATCTGCATGTGATCTGAGCGTCTAAGCTCTCATTACAGCCCATATCCATCTAGCCAGTACAGACAGTTGAGTCTACGAAATGATCAAATGGAAGCATGCACATAGTCTAAAGTAATTCCTTAAATCCCACAGTATTCACTAGATCTCCACCAACTGTAGCAGCTTAGGTAGATACATAGTTTACACACAGGCACCTACAAGTGGACACCTACATTTAGGAACTTCCATCTGTGAGTCGAATCCCACCAAATCAGCATGTCTCACAGGACATGTAAACATGACATGGGGCAAGACTGTGCAGAAATACCAACATTAATTAGCCTAAATATCTCACTACATAATTAGCTATGCTAATTCCACTACTCAGCCCAGCTAATTCATTGTGCTAGGTAGACCTCTTCAATGCTACAGCTGGAAAAATCCTTTCTTCAAGGAATATCCCATCCAAAAAAATCATCTCACAGCTTTTCAGACATTTTGAATATCATCGGCATAAAAAGTTTTGAAATTCATGTCTACTGTTTTGCGTGTCTGTAACATCTTGTCTGACTTTTCCCAAGGATACTTAGGTCATGAAGAGGACTGAAGCACAATCATGCATAATATTTTATTCAAGGTTAGTTAAAAGAAAGAGTAAACTTGCTTTGACATTCCCAAACCATTTTATTCAATCCCCACTCTAATACATAGAAGACAAGCAAAATGCTATGTTTGAAATGAAAAAGTCAGGGAAGGGTTAATTTATTTCTGTAGTCTGCAGAATTTTTTCTGCATGCCCCAGGCAAATCTCTATGCATGTTAGCAAGGTCCTTATATGATCTCTTCAACTTCTGTAAGTATAAGCTCATCCACAGTTAAATATCTTCCACACGCTGATCACCTCAAGGTTTTTTTTGTAATTATAGAGATGGTTCTGATTAATTAACCTGAACTATTTCCGCATCTACATTAAGACCATGTTAATTCTGCACAGAATGACCCTTTTGCTGTATTGTTTATATAAGCGGCCTTGGACGCCAAACTCAGACGTATGTATATACAATCAAGACAGATTGACATCTGCTCAGATGAATCCCCACCCATCAACATAGCTTATCTCCTCCTCATGTTTCACACCTATCTATAGGCAGAAATCTGGACCAGTGTTAACAAGGAAACTGCAATGATGGGCAATCATTAGCATGCTCCCAGAGATGTCCAGCCGCCCCACCAGTCTGTGGTCAGGGAATCTCCAATGCAGTATCTTCCCTGTCTCCAATTACTTGATATCTACTGGTGCAGTGACAGCTCTGAGCTTCTCTGTCTTACAGGAACAACAATTACAAGTTGACCTTTGCCATATTTCCCAGTACTCTAATTTATCCCATATATCTCAGGCTGAACTTAGAAAACCTCAAGCAGAGGTCACAAGGCAGATGATGGATTCTCAAAATTGGATATATGCCCCTCAAGTTGCAGACCAGGTCAGAGCTAGTTCTCTATTTCTGAATTATTAATTCCTTTAAATAATTAGCAGACATGCCACTCAATTATCCTTGATTTTCACATCCCATTTAAAGGTCACTAGGTTTTTGAGTCATCCTTAATTTGGCATAAAAATTGTCTGTCCTTCCCAGCTCTGGCTTTACATCCCCGCAATCTGAAAAGCACAAAATTAGCTTTGACAATGTTAACTCTTTAGAACAGAGGAAGGTGGCTCTGTGCATCCTTTCTCTGCTTTCACTCATGGCAAAAGACTTTGTTCAATTACTTAAATTTAATGAAAATTGCACTTCCTCAGCTGTTTTAAATAAACTATGCCTAGTCCATTCTCTTCTCTTCTCTTCTTCTTGTATATCATATCTCAATATATATACTTATTGTGTATATCTGGACAAAAGCGACATCAGAAATTGCAATACAGTGAAAAATCCTGCTATCCTGGATTTTCTCCTCCATTATCCTTGTGACAGTTATTCAATAATAGGAGATAACCTGATAGTTTTCTTTACAATGTCCTTTGGGTCACAAAGAAATGTGATTTCTCACAGTCCAACTGAGCTTTCAATATGCAGAATAAAACGCTGAATGATCTTAGCTATGCTGCATGACTGATTGTTGTCCTTTCTTCTTTCCTTTAGGTAACCCCGAATTAAATTGCCTTCAGTAAAACATATAAAATATAATTAACCTTAGTGACCCTGTTATCCTCTATGTCCCTTAATCCACCCAGTACAAAGCAGAGAGAAACATTTCTTCTTTATAATGACTAAAAATTCTGTAACAAAATGCGGAGTTATCCAAGTGTTACTGTATCATAGGTACCAACATTGAACTGTTGTCAAACTGGTGGCAGTGGTACGGCGTGGTGAGGAATGACAAGCCTTTGTGACATCGGGTTGTTAGTTCAGTCAGTATCGCCTTGTGAGTTGATTTTGTAGCTGGAAACAACCCGGATTAGTTTGAGTTGTAACTCTGTCACAGACTGGGTTGGAGATTCCGTGCACGTCACATTTCTTCTGTGTTTGTTACCCTACCTGTCAGCTGGGATGATAATTCTTGCCTGCCTTACTGGAGTGCAGTGAAGATTAGGTAGCAATTTTATATATAAGTTATCACATGATTTTCTGAGATTACAGGTAGGTACAAGACACGTAGGTGCCAACAGTTTGGCATCTCTAGAAATGGATGATACCAGTCCTTAGCACTACTGTTCACAAGAAGATAACAACTGATTTGCAGAGTAATACCAGGCTATAAAAAGGGTTGTGAAGTAGGTTGCCATCTGTTAGAAGGAAGGATGAAGAAACTAATTTGGAAGTTGTTGGTCTATGTTTAAAAGCTGAGATGCCATTTATTACCATATTTCCTTCTTCCGTTTGATACCTTTCCTAAAACATAAGGAAGTAAATCCTCTATGCAGAGTCTTAGAAAGCCCATCAACTTAGCACAGAGTTGTTATTATAGGACTAGGAGAAATAGCTGAAGAACCTTGTCTTTTTGGGTTGTTGTTGTTGTCATGCTTTTAACTATCATTATGGCAAAATATTTTTTAATATTCTGAATTCATTCACATCCACAGACAATAGTTGTGAGAGTACACTCTTTATTTACATCACATTTACCATGTGAATTTCCACAGGACTCAAGTTCAATCAAATACCTGAGTAACACAAAATAAGGATGGTTGCAAAGAGCCACAGGTGACTCTAGACATCTAAGAAGATCGTAATGTCAACACCAGATACCATAAAAGTCATGGGTCTTACTCCAACTGAAGCCTAATTGCTATTATGGTTAACTTTCAGGTATTAAAGCAAAGAAAAGCTTTCCCAAACTCTTTTGATCACCACATTGTAATGAGCTCACCGCTGAGTTATCTTTGCATTTCGCTTTGAATCTTGAATTAGTAAAATTCATTCATTTGCTTAGCTATTCTTTCATACCTGTTTGCTTTTTCATTTGTCTTTTCTATTGCCATTGAAGAGACAAAAAGAGAAAATCACGTCTAAAGGACAATTCAACACTTAACTGCCCTGTGGACACCTTCTTTAATGAAATCAAAAGTACCCTAAAATAATTAGAATCTTAGTTCCTGGGAAGGGAGAAGGAAGAGAAACTAAAGGCAAGTGAGTAAGTCCTGTGTTTCCTGCAGAGAACTCCATTCCTGTATAAATCAATAAGAAATAATTTCCAACTGGGTGTTTCCAAAACTATTTATTTTTCACTCGCTACCTAAAGACATATACAAGGAATTCAAGCAACTGCTCTGCCCATGCAACTTAGGTAGTTATCATTCAGAAACACTGTCCTGGTTTCAGCTGGGATAGAGTTAATTTTCTTCCTAGCACTGGTACAGTGCTGTGTTTTGAGTTCAGGATGCGAAGAATGTTGATAACACCCTGATGTTTTCAGTTGTTGCTCAGT
>JAVJGG010000054.1:43188190-43200776 GCA_035590195.1 Aviceda cuculoides
CCACGGGCTGCAGGGGAATCTCTGCTCCGGCGCCTGGAGCATCTCCTCCCCGTGCGTCTGCACTGACCTGGGGGCTGCAGGGCTGGGGCTCTCACGTCTTCTCACTCCTCTCTCCAGCTGCACTTTCTGTGCCACAGCAGCTTTTTTTTCTCTTCCTAAATCTGTTCTCCCAGAGGCACCACCATCGCTGATGGGCTCAGCCTTGGCCAGCAGCAGGTCCAACTTGAAGCCAAGGAATCTTCTAGCAGCTTCTCACAGGAACCACCCCTGAAGCCCCTCCCCCACTGCCAAAACCCTACCACACAAACCCAAAACATTGTGATAAACGGATTTTCTGTTTCTGTCCTCTTTCTTTACTGTTGGATATGTGCCACTACTTCCCTACTTTGGCAGATGACACCCTACTTTGACAGTGAGAGGGTGCAGTTGGAAATAAGCACTAGGCGTATCAGGGAGTATTACATTAATTTACCTGTAATTAAACATAAGGCTGAATGCAAAGTCATGGTAATAAAAGCACAAGTTCATAATCTTGACACCTATGAGCAGGACTCTGCCTAGACATCACTGCAACAAGCAGGTACAGGTGTCTAGATAACAGCTTATCTAGGTGAACAGCATTTTCCAGAGAAGGCAATTAATACCTGAGTATAAAGACTTTAACAGTCACAGGGCTTTCTCTGTAGTCGTCCAGCTTCTGAATTCCCTCTGCTTCGTTGACTCAATTCATTCCAATATTTCAAATCACAGTGAAGTTTCTAGTTTATGTTTACAGCATAGCAGGACTCTGGGTTTGGTAACATTGGTGAACCACCAGTGTGAGAAAAGCCTGCCACATGAAAGGGAATTACACCACCTCTTGTTAAAAAAAAAAAAAAAAAAAAAAGAATAGGCCTAAGTCAAATCTTTGGATTCAAATTTGTCAGTGTAGTTAATGCAGAAGGACTGAACTACAGAATTTCAGACCTAAAAGCCACATAGTAGCTTCCATTTAATTTTTCTTTCCTTTGTCATGAGTATATTAGACTTGTAATTTTAAGGTCAGGTGAGCTGTGATGGTGACAACAGTTTTTCTAAACTTTGTCGTAGCCTAAATTGGGCTGAAAAGTTGAAACCTTGACATTTCCTCCTTCCAGCCCCTCACCTTTCTTTTCTGGGAATTTGGTTGACAAGTTTCATTTTGGAGATTAACATTAACATGCTGATATTTCTGAAGGAAACACATTTGATAATATCCCTACTCCAAGGGCATTTTTGTTCATCTGTGAATTTCTTTTTTTTTGTGAGGCTTTCCATTGCATTTACTGCTTGTTGCTAGAAGTAGCTTCATAATAGCAAGCAGAGCAGCCAAAATTAAATGCCACAAACCAGAGAGAGAGAAATTTGCCACATTCCACCTAGAGCAGTGCTTTCAGTTAAAAATCTTGAGATGCTCCCATTTCCCCAGATTTCTAAATATTCTAAAATGCCTTCTGGATAAAATGGGCAGAGGTATGCAGAAACACAGAGAGTTTGTACCAGAAATGCTGGAGACCAACAAGATGGGAAACCACCAAGTTTAGCCAGGAACCAAGGCATAAGCAAAGTGATGAATAATCCATAGTCCTCTCCGAGATTGTAATGGCCTCCTCCATTTGTGATTCAAAATGGTGAACCTCCTCACAAAAATTGTTAACAAAGTACAACTTTCCCCAAAAATTATGACCAGAGAAAAAAACTGGTGATGATTGAGTGTTCCCTTGTTGTCCGGCATCCTGAGAAAGTGTAACTGGTTTAAATCTCTTCAGTTTTTGAGGGACTTTGAAAACCAACATTAAGTAAACACTCAAAATGCTAGGACATTCTATGGAGACAGTTCCTCCCCTTGAGGCTGTTCCTCTTTGTGAGGCACAATTAAAAATTAATTGAGCTGAAAGGCGAGAAAATTATGATTCTATAGGTAAGTGATTAGCCAACTTGCTGTTTCTGCTCCAGTGAATACTTCATACAAAATTATGTAAATATTCATTAGAATGTCAGGAGCTCATGTCTCCCCTGCCACATGAATACCCTAATCACTGGGATCATAGAGTCTTTTGCCCAATGAATATTTAGTTGTTCTGTAAAGTCTAGCAGTTTCAGCAGGAGACTTAAAGTCTCTTTTAGGAGTCTCTTCTTGAATACCTAAAACATAGGTTTTGAAATATTTGGTGTTTGGGTTTTAACCCTGAGCAGAAAAGGGTGGAATGAAAGCCGGATATCCCACAACCAGGGACACCACTAATATACTGCATTAAAGGAAGAGCTACAGTCTCTGTTCACAATGGTATCTGTGCCAGTCCAAGGTGGCTTGAAAAAAAAATCTCCTGCATTATGCCCAGATAGGCAGAGGAAATGTTTCTGGACCAGAACTCAACATTGGATTCCCAGGCTATGGTGAAGTGCTCTAATCAGTGTAGTATTGAGTATCTGTGAAAGCACCTGTGGAAGAGGTTATAATACAAATAGACATAACGAACACTAACAAATTAGCAGGACCAGATGATATTACCTCTAGAGTTCCACGGGAACTCACAGATGAAATAAAATCATTACTAATAGTGGTATAAAACCTCTTGCTTAAAACTTTATGGTATCTGAAGACAAAAAGATAGGGGATAAGATACCAGTACTTAGAAAATTTTCAGATGTACTCAGGGACTAATGGTCTTTTAAACTTAAGACCTCCACTGGGAAAGTTAATAGCAACACTAAGAATTTATAGAATTCATACGTGCTTGGATAATTTTTTAATTTTTTTTTGAGAAGGGTTATCATGGCCTCAGCTAAAGGCATTGTTTAAAGAGGTTAAGAAACATATGGGCTAAAGTGGTAGAAACTATATAGCCTATTTTAATTTCCTTTGAAATTTTAACAAAGGCTTCCACATAGGCTGTAAGGACATCAAGTATTGTGGGATAAGAAGGAAGACCCTAACATGCATTAATCTTTGGTTAAAAGACAGGAATTCAAGGATAACAGTCTTGCAATGCAGGATGGTCATCAGAGCATTTGTGCAGGGGTCTGTCCTGGAACTCATTAAGAAATGACCTAAAGAAGGGGGATGATCTGTATGGTGACAATATGATGTGAATTATTATGATCCAACATTATATGAAGCACTTAGAAAAAGGACAGACAGTGAAGAATTTTAGAAGGACCTCAGAGGCTAGAGTATCTAGGCAATAAAATGTCAAATGAAATTCAACACAGATAAATATAAAGTGATAGAACGGGAAAAAACAGTCTTAGTGTGACACACATGGTGAGTTAGCCTCGGCTTACAGCCAAACTCCTACCCTGTCACTTACTCACTCCCCTCCTCAGTGGGGCAGGGGGACAAAATAGGATGAGAAAGCTCGTGGGTTGAGCTAAATATAGGGAGATTGCTTTCCAGTTACCATCATGGGAACAGCAGGCTTGACTTGGTGAAATTTTTTTTAATTTATTGCTAATGAATAAAAGTTTTTACTTATGATTATTTCATTATGAACTAAGATAGCAAGAAACAAGAAGACGTACATTAAAACAACATTTTTCCTTCCTCTTTTCCCAAGCTCAGCTTCACTTACTCACTCCAGACTCCTCTCTGTCACCGAGCAGCCCAGAGGGGTAAGGGATGGGAGGTTACAGCTGGTACCTAGTGGTTCCTCTCTGCTGTGTCTTTCCTCTCACAGTTTTCCTCTGCTCTGATGTGGACTCTCCAAAGGTTGCAGTCCTTCAGAAAAATCTGTTCCAGCGTGGGCTTTCCACAGGCTCCATTTCCTTCAGGAATATCCATCTGCTCCATTGTGGGATCCTCCATGGTCTGCAGTGAGGACCTGCTCCAGTCTGGTCTCTTCCATAGGCAGATTAGAGAAAACCTTAGAAGAAAAATCTGTTAGGGATATGAATTTGGACTTCAGCATTTTTAGTGATACTTAGGTGCAGAATGGTGGATGCATTTGTTTATACTTGGACACCGCATAGAAAAGAAACTCATGAGTTCTTACCCATTGTTTGGGTGTGGTGAAAAAGAAATGATTGGGAATAAGGTACCTATACAGCTCTGATGAGCTGAATCCTAGCATTTCTGTACATAAAAAGCTGAGCAACTGCAAATCTATTTTAACATCAGACTTTAAGAGTAAGACTGATTGATTTGCATATGTTGTACATCAAGTTCTAGGCACTGGGGTCTTCAATGTAAGTGCAAATTAGGTTGTCAGATTTCTTTGCATTTGTTACCATCTTGTCTTATTCTATTAATTTTTGGATGACAATTCAGCTTACTTCTTTGGAGAAGTTTTTGTGATGTCTCTTGAAATTTTGCTTTCTTTCCTCTTGTTTTATGTTTTCTTTATTTGGAATGGTAATAAATAAAGTTGGAAGATAAATGTGAAACAAGTATCATATTGTGAAAGAAATTTCATCACTTACTAGTTGCAAATGCATTTCCAATATGCCTTCAAATCCCATGACTTTTTAGGACTGTATCAGGGAAGCAGATACCGGGAGATGATTAAGTAACCAAGGTCAGTCAAAAAATCTCCTAATCTGCCTAATTTGACGAGCGTTGTAGAATCTATTTCAGTTTGGTCTTTGAGGTACATTCCTGTTCACAGAGTTTAAGTCATAACGTCAAAATGGTGCATAAGTCTCTTCTAACCCACGTTTATTAGAGTTTGAAAAAGAAGACAATGAATTCTGAAAAAAATCTCCAAATTTTCAACCAAACCTGATTGGGTAGACTAATAATGAAATTTGTAGCCTGATCAAGACCATGAAGACCTATAATATTTGGGATGATTTGTACCCAAACATTTTAGATATATTAACAATAAAATATTTGAGAGTTAGTTGAGAGTTAGTTACATCAGTCAATTAGTATTTCAGTTTAAAGCCTTGGAGTTGCAGGATATTTATCAACTATCCTCCAACAAGAATCCTAAGTATTGCACTAGAGAGCTGTTCAAATTTTTTCTCTCTTTCTTTTTCTCTCAAGCCACCAGAATAATAGAGCAGGTCATTCTACAATTAAACATTTTGCTAAAGCACACTCTCTAGCTTACATTTATTGGATAGTAGGCAGAATTAAGGCAAATCTCTCAATTCTTCTTAAAACTTCACTCAAAAGACAGAAGCTACCACAATATTTAGAAGTAGAAACGTAGATGCTTATCTACAGGAGATGCTCTGAGGCTGTGAAACCTGTGCAGCCCAACATAAGGTGCCTAAATCTCAGGGGGAAAGTCTTTGAAATACAGCCCCTTCCATGTCATTTCCTAATTCTGGATCTGAGTCTCCACAGAGTGTCTGATGTGGTGTGAGTTCAGGGTACCTGCTCCGGTGTGGTGTCTTCCATAGCCAGATTAGAGAAAACCTTGGAAGAAAAATCTATTAGGGATCTGAATTTTGGACTTAGGCGTTTTGGGGAGATTTGTTCCCCTCAGACCTTGCAGAGAAACCCTTTGCTCCAGTTTCCAGTTTTAATTTCAAAGTGTCTAAACTTTAGCCGTCACAGTGTTGGTGTTGTGCTATGCAAGTCCTCTGTCTCTGTGTCTCAGTTTCCCATATGCAAACAGATCTTACTGCAGTTCCTGTCCTTGCAGGTGCATTCCCACCTGCCCTACATTCCGAGCCATTCAGATGCTACCCATACTTATCTATATATGTTACTTTTTTATAATATAGTCATAGACTTTATGTCTGAAGGATTTCTAGTGAAAAGAAAATAGCAGGAAAGGAAGACGCAAAAAACATTCTCAGTGCGAGATTCTGTCATACAGCTTACTGGATTCCTTTACAAATCACAGTATTTTATTATGCTTTCTCCTATTTGTAGCTTAGAGAGTGTTAATGAATGAATTTATGGAAAGGATTTAGAGGTTTACAGTATTACTTTTGAGATACTGATAATACTGCTGTTCTTTAGTTAGAATTTCTTTCAGAGCATCTAGCACACTAATACATAACCTCCTGACTGAAAGGAACAACGGTACTATTCTCATGTTCAAGAGCAAACAGATTAAATAAAGATGGCATTCTGATGCATTTTTCAAGGAAGAAAAATATTTAATTCTTTGATAGCATCTCAAATCAGCAATGTACACCCTGGCAAAGGACAAAGTGCGACTTGATTCACCACTGACTAGGTCTTCATCTTAAGACTGTTCGTTTAGTTGTCTAAATTTAATAAAGCAATTTGGTACACTTGGTATATTTGGTGTAGTGCAGCTAGCAAGCTTTTACAATCTGATGAAAGAACTCAGAGATCCTTGGAAAACAATGTTATTTCTAGTAAAACTCGGTAATGGAAACAACATTTGCCTGAGATAAAAGTATAGACCCATGAGTTAGGCAAGGTCTGCATCCTGTGGCTGTTGTTGTTTAAAGTCACCATTGGTTGGATGACGGATAATCTGTAAGGGGAACCGTCATACTCTCAGAATTTAATACCATTTTGCTTTGAATTCTCAGTTCTGCTGATAAAATCATCTTGCTGGTTGACTTTGTTAAACTGCTGAAGCTGATAGGCAATCTGGTCAGAAAAGCAGCAATACTGAAGGGGGCAAGAAATATGAAAGAAATTAATTTCCTAATATCATCATAACTTGAACAGTCTTAAATAATAGCCAGCCTCATCTTAACTTAATATCTACATAGTACTAAGCAGGTGTAAACTGTCAAATGTGCTGGATAACCAGTAGCTGTGACTTCTCAAAGACTATTAGTTTCTGATACATTTTGTTCAAGTGTTTTGTTACACATTTCTATAGAATCATCATCATACTCTTACACTGGAATGCACTGGAATAGAAATCCCATGAAGGGTGTTGAACAACACACCGAAGTTTGTCTTTGTGTTATCTTCATCAATGCAGAAATTACTGAGAGTAAGAACTAACTCTTTCAGAACGGTTTCAGTTTTGGTAGCTGAGTAGCTGAGACAGTGCAAAGGTGAAAGACTTTAGATTTACTCTAGGTGGTTGCCAAGGCACAAAGCTACCAAACAGCAAAATTACCAAAGAAAGATCACTTGGTCACTGAGTTTCAGAGGTGCAAAAATAGACAGTAGTAGGCATATGCAGGGCATGAAGCCAGAATGTTTAGACCTCACTGGTTATCATGTGATTGTACTAAATGTAAAAGGCGGCAATACTCTGTGGAGCTTCATTCTGGTGAGGAGGATGCACAGGTTGTCAGAGATTATTATAAACTACATTTTTAAGCAAGATCTTGACTTATTAGATTATATTCTTTATATAGTAACTTTATGCATGAATTATACATACATTTTAATGCAATGCTTCTCAGAATTCCTTTTTTGAGTCTTTTTTTTTGTGAGATGACAATACAATGCAAAATGGTTAAAGCATTTTAAAATGCTGCTGTTTTGACATTTAACTGAAACTTTGACTTGTATCAATGAATATACATAAATCATATTGTTTAGCTGCAAAATATAGCAACTTGGATTTAAAAGTGAGAAAGATGAGATCAATTTATTTTGAATCTTTTATGAAAGATGCTTATATTTAAACAGTGACTATCAATTCAAATCAAGAAAAATGTATAACTTACAAGGGATGAAAACACTGAGAAAATACCTTGGTTTTAAGGAACTAGACACAGGTGTGTCTTTCTTAGACTGGATTATAGACCAGCATCTGAATTTCCCTCTAATAAATTATTTTTGCTTCTGAGTTTTAAGGGACTCCAGCTCTGGAAGGCTTCAGGACCCAGGGAATTTTTCCTTCCCAGTCCACCAGGGACAACACCCAGTGGACTCTCTGCACCAGAGGAGACCTCTCATCCTTACCCAATAAAGTCAGGCTGCTGCAATTCCCTGCCCTTTGTCCAGCCAGAAGAGAGACCGAGCACGTGTTCTTAACAAACACACAGAGGTCTCTCCAGTAGCTGGTGAACCCCTGGTCTCAGCAGTCTTGACCCCATGCTCACCTTGACCCTTGCTTTTCTCTGCCTTTGCCTCATGGAAAATAATAATAATAAAAACCCCCCCTTATAATGATAAGAAAGTAGCTAAAAATAGATGTGTGAGAGTCCTCTTTTGTACAAAAAATTGAGATGAAAAAGCTGACCTTCACTACTGTATTTAGGTGACAATTATTTCATGCAGAGACATCTTTCATTTTATCAAAGCTTTTACAATACCTGCTGGAAACCACAATCTGGGTAGAACCTGCATCGGTGCCTTCCGTATATACCACCACAGTGCTTCGTGAATGCTATGTTGAGTTATTCATTTGTATATACTGGTTTTGGAAGCTAGAAGAGGAACAATGATATTTTGATGACGAATTCTAAAATTTTTTTGGACTGACCCAGTTATCTGTACTCTCAGTTTCCTTGATTTGGTGAATACAGCTTACCCTTTCAAAACCAATCTTGTATATTGATGATATACTAAGAAGTATTCAGACGTCCTAGTGTGTGAATGATTTCTTTGCCTATTTGTATAATATCCTCAGTTGTCAAGGATGTAATGATATTCTTACTACTCCCTACTGCTTTGAATAAATAAAATAAAATAAAATATTATACTTTAAATTTGTTTTTGAGAAAAGAAAGAAACAAAAGACTGTCTCAAAGGACTAATCCCAACTGAAAGCTCTTCATGAAGAGAACATAAAAGACTTTAGGTTGTTTGCATTTCCTTTTTATTTTTTGTCCTCTTTTTAAATAATTTATAAATAATAATGGGGAGTATTTTGTTGTCTTTAATCATGATATCCCAAGAGTAATGTCAAGAGCTCTATAGAACAAAATATTGTTAAGAACAAAAAATAATAACAGGATTTATCCTACTTTTTCTTTTTCTCCATCTGGGCTAAGAAAGGTGGTAATCCATGCTATATTGTTATTTAAAACACTCATTTTTCCCTTCCATTACCTATGAGTTTACATAGAGGGTTCACAAGACATAAATTCTGGCTACCATACTAAGCAGTTACTGTGAATAAATGACGGTCATTGCTAGTTCTGTCCTCATCTGGGGAGCAGATGAAAGTGTTTGCAAAACAAATACACTTTTGGCTTTGCCAGCTGTACAGGTATGTTTGTCACAGCTGTTGCTTTGCCTAGCTTTTTTTTTTTCCCCCCAAAGAAAACGTTTTCAAAGGTCATCCTGGCAGTAATAGACTCATTGTGAATTCATATGGGCAACGAACAAAACCTAGTCCATCTAATTCTCAATTATTTCAAGTGTTTACAAACACTAACAACCAAAGGTACCTGTAGCTTCACCCATGACTTTTCATGAATCTTATAAAGACAAACATCTGAACATTTCTTACCAGTAAAGTTACCACGGACTGTGGGCTGAATTAATCTTTACCTAACACTTAAACCTCCAACAAGCTCTCATTCATGCTCCTGCAAGTGTCTACAGAATGTACAATACAAAACATTTTATGGCATTTCCTGGTCTTCACCCAGAAGCAGGTGTGGATCATACAATATTAATAAATTATAAGAGAAGTACACTCTGAGAAATAAGGTGTTAATCTGAGTGTTTCCTTGGAGATATTTATTAAACATGTTAATGCAAATACATACATTGATATGGTCAAAATATAGACCGACATCCATAATTTGATTTTGTGCCTTGGACCTCTGATTTCCATTGAGGTTCCATTCCATGCCCTGTTTTCCCTGTCTAATGTTATCTGGACTGTTCTTCGGCATTATGACTGGTGCCTACTTCATGGCAGGCATATGCACCAGAAAGCAAACAATTCTTATATTTAACTTCTCTTTCTCGTTCCTTCTTAAATGACTCCAATGGAAATAAATGTAATACGGTCCTTCTTATCCTCTTTCTGAAAAAAAGTGAAATTAGTTTTGTTGCCTTCACCACACACTTTTAAGTGATATCTTTTTTAATACCATGATGACCAGAATTGGAATAATACCCAAAGTCTGTTTCCTTCAGAAAATCATTTTGCTCTGTGTCTCAGAATACTTCCAGATCTTTGACTATGTTATCTTACCTTGAAGGTTCAAACATTTTTAAAGATATATCTATTGGCAGTTCAGTTGCCCTTGAGACTTTTTCTCCTCAATAATCTATATGTTTCTACTATTTTAATTCACTTCATAAAAACCACTCTGTGGTCAATATTGAAGGCTAGCAAGGGGTAAAGTCAATTTTGTATGATATAAACAGAAACTTTCAAATTACAGTGACTGTTGGAGCTCCTTTTTTCTGGTGCAGTCTCTGAAGTCACTGATATTATTTTGATGCAAAAGTTTTTTATAGAATACAAGTCAGCTGCAGTAATTACTCCCATGGGCTCTTGACATGGAGAATTGGCTATTTATTTTGGGAAAGCTGTTTGACTGTTTTCTCCGGACTGCTGAATACAATATATTCTTTTTATCTGCTTTGTCTATCTGCATTTCCAGGCTGTTATATTCACCTTACTAACCTAAGTGAACCCCACAAAATTCACTAAGAGAAATGCAAACATTGTGTTTATATTTACAGTCCCTTTCAGTAAGCATGTGTGATCTTTATTTTGTTTCTATTTTATTGGTGTAATAAGCTGGGCAGAAGAATGTCTTCAACTCTGAGGGAGGAAAGTCTGTGTGTACTGTGATATCTTCCAAATCATGCTGTCTTCCAGAAGTGAGTTTCCATTTTAGAGAAACGATGACAAAACTACATCGCCTGAGTACAAAATGCTTTTCTTTATGTAATACTTAATCAGACTCTAAGGTTTAAAAATAAGCAATGTAATAAAGTCATCTCAAATGTAATGTTACCTTGAGCCTTTCTTCCTCTGAGGAAATCTTTTCCAGTCAAGATTTTGGCCTGTTTCTGTGTTCACATGTGGGAACGAGTTTCACTACAGCGACAGTTACACCAGCAAATTAAATGTATCCAGAGATATCTTCAAGCAATGAGGCCAACTGGTACAGGACATCTCTTATCTTTCCTAACAAACTGTTTCAGCCTCCAGAGCAGGATGTCTGTGTGCAAACTGCCTGCTGGAATGGCTCCTGGGCTGCTCCAGCTGCCAAATCAAGTCCAGAAGTTGTTCAGGGAAAAAGCTTGTTGGAATGGGCCAAAATCATGCCAGGAAACCTTCTAATGCTTTACTAGCATAAATAATCATGCTCCAGTGCCAGGGAATCTTCCCAAACATGCTCAACTTTGCTAGGATAGGTGCAGACCATGCCATTTTTCCCTGAGAGGCACACTTCTACTAACCATATGGGCCAAACCAGCTCTCATTTAATTTTCTTTCAGTAAGTACCTTTCCTTCAGTGGCCAGGATCATGACTAAAGGGATGTAAGAATCACTTGTTGCAAAGTGAGTGCCAAGATATGTAAGGAGAAGTGGTACTTTTATTTAACTATCTGATACTGTTGCCAAGATAAGGGAGAGGGAGAACAGCCAGCCACCATACAAATATATTTATATAAAAACTTATCTGGGAGACCTCAAGAATTCCTGAATTCCCAAAAGCTTTCCAAGAAAGACAATGTCTCTTCCGATAATTTATAGCTTTGACCATCACAGCTACAAGAAACCTACTCTTCTAAATAGAACAACATTAGTCACTCCCCCAAAGAAATGCTGCATAGCAAATGTGAAGATAATAGCAGAGATGGGGGGGAATGGGGGGGACTTAGAACTGAAGCTTCTCCATGTTGATTTAAGCAGACCCTATTTACCTCAGTTATTCTTCACCCCGAATCAAAGAAAGAAATCTTGTAGATGTCCACCATGCTATGTAAGGGACAGCTACACTTCCATCTCTATGTGCAAGAAGTCCATTTTTCCACAGTTGAAATATTTTTATTTCCTCCTGCCAAATTCATTTGTATGCCTTAAGTCTTGTCAGACTGGCTTACTCCATTCACTAGCATTGCCTTCTGCCTTTTCCTTATTATTATTTTCAGCTATATAAAGGCTCTCCTTCACTCTGCATAGCTTTCTACAGTGTTATCAATGTAGCTTTTAATATATTCTTATTATGCAAGGAGGAAAAAATTACTTTTGCATTTGCACCAGATAGTGATGAAGTTTGTGTTCATTTTCAGTTCCAGCGGGAAATAATTTTATTCTTCTTGTCAGCCCACTGGGACATTTTTGTGCTGTGAATATGTTAGTTTTCCTCTCTGTGAGCCAGCAAGCACTCATAGCAAAGGCGTGCTCAGATGAACTTTTTCTGCTGTGTCCACTTGGGAATCTCTGACATGACAAAGGACGCAAATTCCTTATGGTGCCATAGCGGAGGCTGCATTTCATTGACGGGGGAACTTTGCACACTTATATCAGAGGCAGTAACAGGTTGCCTGCTCTTACTGACGTATTCATATTAGGCACATTAATCCTAATTGTTCTTCCTCTACTTTTGTCAGACCCAAGGGATATGATCTGTCTTGAATGCATCTTCAGAGCTTCTGTTTGCTTAATGAACACAAGTTCTTGCTCAATAGGCAAAAGGCACTTTAATTTTGTTCTCTCTGTCGTGGTTTAACCCCAGCCAGCAACTAAGCACCACGCAGCCGCTCACTCACTCCCCCCCCTCCGTGGGAGGGAGGAGGACATCCGGA
>JAVJGG010000054.1:43216310-43243431 GCA_035590195.1 Aviceda cuculoides
CTCCTGCCTGCCATGGGAAGTGGGGAATGAATGCCTTGTGTGGCTTTGCTTGTGCGGCTTTTGCTTTCCCTATTAAACTGTCTTTATCTCAACCCACGAGTTTTCTCACTTTTACTCTTTTGATTCTCTCCCCCATCCCACCAGCAAGGAGCGAACGGCTGTGTGGGGCTTAGTTGCTGGCTTGGGTTAAACCAAGACAATTACACATTTAAAAAATGACTTTTTTTCCTGATGTTAAAGGAATGTCTCAGTTTATGCATTCAACATTACAATGCCCACCTCTGTTTTATTAATGTTTCCATTTCTGCTAAATGCCATGTAATTGGCAGGCAACCTATTGGACTATGGGCTTGTAGTTAAAGTTCAGTTCACTTTCTGAGCTCAAAAACATTGATGCAGGTGAGAAGTCATCATCAGTGACAGACACACATAATTTTTTATTGAATCAAAGGGCAGTTATGTCTTAGGTCCTTAAGCATCTCATTTGGATTCTCATGGGCTTTAGGATGGAACAAAGCTGCAGAACAAAAAGTTTGCCTAAATTAGAACAGGAAACGAGGGTTTCTGCAGGGGTGTTTGAACATTCACTTCCAAGGAAGAACTTTTAGAAGCCTTAAGCCCCCAGGGTATCTCTGGAGAGAGTGATCCAGGATGGAGGTACCTGGCACAGACATCATGTAAGGAAAAGTCTTCCAACTGGTGAAGGTAGCGACAGATTTTCTCTGAAGTTGTGCTATTCTTACAGTTTTATAATAATGATATTTCCTTTTTTTCTTTTTTTTTCTTTTTTTTTTTTTTTTTCCCCAGGACAAACATCTTGCTGTCCATTTTAAGCATATCTCCTATAGCTTCAGATGGCAGGTTCTCCTGGAGCAGAACTTCCACTTGACCTCCTGTTGCTTCTTCCTGCATGGAGCAGCAAGTGGAGTGACTTACTTCTGGGTATTTCCAAGTCCTCTTCAAGAAGTGCCCTCCACTTCAGTCTTGCTTAGTTTTGGTTCTTTTAGTGATTTGGTGGAAACGTTTTGTACATTATCATCCATCCTGACAGATTGTTCACTAAAAAATAAAAGAGGGAGAGAGAGAAGGTGTGAAAACCTTTTTTTTCAATATCTTCAAAACAAAACACTCCTATTTTGCTAACTGAAAGTAACTTTTTACCAATTACTGTAAATATTTAAAAGAAATCAATGCAAGATATATAAGTAGGATGTTAATATTTCACTTTGGACAAATAAGCTTTGCCTCTTAATGGTAACAAGAATTTCTCTTTTTTTTAGCTAACACATATGTAAATATGTTAACACCTGACGCATTCAAGAATCAAATGGTTCTGTTTATTATAAATGGAATATTTTTTTTTCTAATTTGTAATTATTATTTCTTCCCGAGAAATAATGAATTCAGAAAAATATGGTACATAGTGTATTGTGTGAAATGGCCCCACATTTAGAAGGGAAGATTTAATTTGTAACACATGGCAGACAGATGATTTATGGATCAAGCATAGATGTTTTCAAGAATTTTGAGTGCTTTTTTTTTTTTAATGTGCATTCAGTGGGAGAAATATTTTCTAATACACATATTGTTTTCAGTCAGGCAGTTTGGGACCCAGCTGACTTACCTTTAAACTTAACTAGGTGAGGACAAACCCAGCCTAACTGGCTGACATTTACATCGTGGACATATCCTGCTGAGGGAGCCATCCTAGGCCACCTATTTAGTTAATTAACAGAAATAGATCATTTAGGACATTATTCACCTCACCAAGTAATGACTTAGTCTTTTAAATAAAATTAGTGGCACCCTCAAAAGTATTTGTCAGGGACATTTCATGAAATTAAACCTGACCCAGTATCAGTTGAAATTCTTCAGTATTCCATGGGTCAAAGTGCTTTAGGGGTAATAGTCCATTAAGACTCATGAAGGGAGAAAATGGTAGCAAAACAGTGCCCTCCCCCCCAGTTTATTTAAGGGGAAAGAGTGACAAGAAAGCCATTAGATGCTTGGGCTACAGGTGGATGTATTTTTCTCCTTAGGAACAAAGGAAAGGCATAGGTAGACAGATAGCAGTCCTTTAATTTCCTTTATCTTTTTCTCTCTCATTGTGCTTTCTGATGACCTGTTGCCTCAGGACCAGTTCTTTGCCCTGTAACCAGTCACAAAATGCCTGTGAGTCCTTCACCTTTTCTGGCTTCTGCTCCTTTGGTGGCATCAGCATTGGTAGGTCTATGAATAACACGCACAATTAAATGTGCACAGAGCTGTGCTGAGTTGTGCTCTACTTTTCTAATCAGAAAAAATGGCACACATTCTTTAAAGCAGTAACATATAAAAATAACACCTGATTGTTAAGCATATGAAATAACTTTTCTTTAGCCTTTGGAATCCAAATTAATTCTTTGTGATATGTATGAAGTTCACAATTGTCCTTGAGGTGATATAAAAGTAGCCTAACTCTGATATTATATGCTATATAATTTGAGAAACAGAAGGTGAGAATATAAAAAATAAAAAGGCTCCTAAAGCATGCAAGAGAGCTGCAATTAGGCATGTACAAGAAACTAGCATTGCCATTTTCAAACTACTAAAAGCTTTACTTTACAACCTCCATTATTATTTGTTACAACATTTTTCTGTGGAAATAAAAATATATTCCTCAAAACTGTGCAGAACACTGACAACCAATGTTGCAGAACTCTGTGAACCAGGTTGCGTTGCTGCTTTGAGGGTAAAGTCACCTTTCCTTTCTTCTCCCCAAACCTGCCTTATATTATCAGTGTTTTCTTTCTCTCCCCTCTGTAATAAGGAGCTGCTGTGTGTATTCCTGTGTTAAAGTGCAGGAGAACTTTACAGATTTGTAATGTGGCTGATACAGACGAAGAAAAGGTTATGACCTTATTCAATGATTCTAAATCTGGCTAGTACCTACTAAGAAGTAGGACTTTGGCATGGCCATGGATACATTGGAGGTGAGATTTCTGTGACACTTGTATACCTCAAAGCATATTGCATTTCCCCCTACGTGCTTTGTACAGAACTATGTGTTAGCATCAGAAAATAAACTGTACTCAAAGTAACCATGGCAACACTAACATAGATGCACTGCAGACAGTTCATGCTACAACATGCAAATCTGAAAAGAAAGAGAGAATCCTCTAAATTTTCTGTTGGCCCAAGCAAGAAGACCCAAACCCAGGGAACCATATTCTGAGATCTGTCTTCGTCCTTCTGAAGAGCACTAGAGGAATCACAATTCTTTTCCCTTTCAATTTTGCTTGAGGACATTGGTTAATTTTGGTCCAAACAGCTGTAATTCTGTGACAGTCACGAGTTTTAATCATCATCCATGGGCATCAACACAGTCTTTGCTTTGGGTAAAGCTCTGCATTTAAGTTTCCCTGTTTACTGAGCCAGGTTGCTTGTTTTAGAATAGGGTATGAGAAAAAGTAAAGGCAATATGGACAATCAGGGAGTTTAATGTCAAGAAATCCAATGGCAAATCACAACACAGCTCAGTAGAAGGACAAGGTCAAATGTATAACGGTTACAATGTGAAAGACATAAGAAATCCATCATACTCCTGCAACAAATACACAGTGTCTTAAAAGAACAGAGTGTGAATTTAGGAACTGGTTCTGGCTGTGGGTGTTTTGATTGACCAGAGCTTACAAGAAGAGATCAGTCTTTTTGATAGTGCCTTATTAATAGCAAACCTGTCTATCCAACCCCATGTAGGACTACCATATGTCCAGCAAGATCTGTACATGCCATCTTTTTCTCTCTAGATACATAAGTGTTTTGGCTAGTTTTCTGGGATTTCCAGGCATCTGGCAGCTCATATGGGCAAACAGGCCCAGATGAGCTGCAGATATTAGAGACTTTGAAAGTGCATAGATTAATTTTACAGCACGTGTCTAGTAAAACCCTGATGGAAATATGACAGATCTAATCTATGTGGATCTCTTATTCTGTGAACAGTCTCAGTTAAGAAAACATATGGTAGCTGAAGTACAAGCAAAATATGGTAGCAAAGAACAAGGTCTTCATGGAAGATAATTAACAAATATGCCACTGATGGGCTTTACGAGTATAAGCATTGAACAGAACAAGGCTAGGTGGAAAGAGTTAATGGACCTGAGCTGTGCAAGACTGGAGACAGCCTAGGTAGCAGAAGTAGAAGAATCAAAGCCAGCGTGCATTCAGTCATATAAATCTGTTGACGAGAAGCTAACTGCTGTCACACAGCCCTGTGTTCTCCCGGGTAGGATAACACGCTGAAGGAAGGATGGACGACTTGCTGCCTTTGAACCACGGGCAGCTTGAGGGCAGTTCAAGCACATCTTCCATGTTCCAGCTGTGCAGTGATCTCTGCAGGACACAGCTGGTACAAGGGGAGACACCACCGAATAACGCCAGTACCCAGATAAAGTAAAACCGCGGGAACCATTGAGACTCGTAGAGCTGGATCACCCGTAGGTTTAGTAGCATATTTGGATTAGCCTGGTGAGAATTCTGGAAAGGTTTTGCTGGCTTCCACCTCTGAACTGGTTTGTGCGATGGCCTTTCCTTTAGCTCTCCAAGAGATATGTTATGTGCCTTGGGGTAAGATTTTGGGTTGCAGCTCATAGAGCCAGGAAGGTTGGTCAATGCAATGGCAGAAGAAACATGTTTGCTGAACTCAAAAGCAAATCAAATACAAAGCAAGTAGCAGACAAACACTGCAAGAAGCTCATAAATGCCTTTAAGGCTAGGAGTTAGCAGGAATAATGCAACCTCCTTTTTAGACAGTAATGTGGAATAATAAAAACAGTAGTGCTTAAGGCTGTATAAGAGTCTGTATGCAGGAGAATTACCTAGATAATTCAAAATTGACACTGAGGCATAAGCAGGCTACAGTCCAAAGAGACAATATGGGAAAATATTTGCTTACAGCACAACACTATCACTGACAGCATCAGTAAAGTGAAAGTGAGTTATGTGGTTACTGCTTCAGAAAAAAGGAGGCATTAAGCTGCACTCTGTAAAGTGAAAACAATAAAGCTGTTAAAAGCACCGGTCTCCCAAGAAAATAAGAAGTTGGAAAAAGAAGGCAAAAATTTATTATAATAAAAATGCCAAAATAATGAATCCTTTCACACACTACTCCATTGTAATAGCGTGTGTCAAGCAGTCCATGGCATCCTGAAATTGTAAGTAAAAAAAAAAGAGGAATAATGCAGGTCTGATGCAATAAAGGGAGAGAGGAGACAGGGATTTAAGTGAATGGCAGGCAATTGAGGACTGACACAGCAAATGGTATCAAATCTGATTATGGAAATACAGGTTGGATGCTGAAACCACAGATGAGTAATATTGTAGCTGGGATCCCAGTGGCTTTCCGTAGCACCCGCTGAGGAGAGAGACAAAAGACAGCTGAATGGTGAAAAAGCAGCTGCAATCACTAGCAAATGTTATCACTTCACCTGCACCACGTATGCTTAAAGATGTAAACTCCTAGTAGGATGGGTATGATGTGTCCTAATGCTGTCACTAAGTGGAAAACATTAATAAAGTATCTCCAGACTCCTTTGGTTTACTGCAGTATTTTAGCCAGGCATTGCTCTGGTGGGAGATGTCTCGGGAGAGATGCTCAGACATGTATGTCCTATAAATGTCCCCATGGTGATTTGTGCGAATCCTATGGAGAAAAATCGGAGTGGCTCACCACCTGCTCAGCTCTCCTCACTTTTTTAGTTTGAACTTTATGCTACAGAGGTGTGTAGGCATGAGGAAGGTGGGGAAGGGAGGAGGAATTGCCCCTGCTTCAGGATAAAGGTCAAAGCAATGACATTGTGAGATGGTGTGGGGAAATGAAGTGTAAGCAAAGATGGAAAAACACTTCAGCACTGCTTCTGGGCCTTTCCCTGGAAGTTTACTGCATTAGCTACTGTGAAAAGAGCATGCAAGTTTAAGAAGCCACCAAAGCAGTAATAGTAATAATAATAATAATAATAGTAATAATAGCCTGTTTTATTTACCCTGTCTGTGCTGACCTTCATTCCTGACAAACCGAGGCAACACAGGAATGAGGTTTTGAAATATGTTTCCAAGGCTACAAAGCAAGAACAAGCTGAAGATACTAACGCAGTGAATGTGGAAATAGTTTTGGAACCTTAGGGGAATCAAAGTAATAGAAAAAATAATATTACAGGAATTGCACATTGTTTACGGGGGGGGGGGGACACACCCAATCACATAGTGATTTGAAAACACTATTACAGTTGAGACTGCAGGGAGACTAAGGCTGATATAGCTTTTCATTAGGAAATGTGATTTTAGTATTAAATATCCCATCTAGCTGTAAGATAGCTGTCAGCCAAGAGCAGTCTGTTGGAAAAAAATAAAGTGACTCACAACCGTTCTCGTTTGCGAGGAATACGCCAATTTGAGTTCCAGCGAGGCTAAAAGCAAACGGGAGTAGGGCACACAGCACTGGGCCCTGCACTGCAGCTGTGGGGAGGGGGCTGCGCTGGATGCAAGCTGAGCTGTGAGGACGCCGTGATTCAGAAATACCCACTTAACCACTGCTCTTTGGTATAACTCACCCCGCATTAGCTACAATTTTCCAGCTTGTGGGCAAGGGACAGACAATCCGCTTCATGGGCTCGTTTCACCCCTTCTCTTTCCCAGAATAATGACAAGCCTCCTTCTCTCTCCTTTTCTCCCTCTTACTCCCTTTCTCTGCCTCCCCCCCTTTTTAAAGTACCATTTTTAACAGATTTTATTTGATTAGGAGTTTTTTCCTAACACTTCATTGAAGACCTGGACTTGCATTTGCATGATGCTCCATATTTCAAATTTCAGTTACATATGACATATCTTTATTTTATTCTGAGATTTACTATTTAGTCCAACAGCTGTTTTTCAGATAAGGACATTGAATACTTCTCCAGCTTTCTTGTCCCTCAAAAGCGACCTAATAGTCTTCCAAGAACTGAGACTAAACATACAGCTATGGGTACTAAAGGTGCTGACTCCTCATTTGAACCGATGAATCAGTACATTTAACCATCCATACTCCTTGGGTGATATGTCCTTAGCACCTCTGACTGAGCCATGAGGTAAATGAAGTTACATAGTCTTCATGTAAAAGGTCTTACTTACCCCAAAATCAGATCTTAATCTCCCTTGCTACCAGGAGTCTGCCTAGTTAGGCTCTAAATATTATAGTACAATCATAATATAATGATGGACTAAATGTTACTGTTAATCCAAATGTGAGCCTTCTCAGGGATTCCAGTTTTTAGAATAGTGGAGAGTTAAAAGCTTCTGTATGTAATTGAGATTCTGAGTGGAAGGCATCATATAGAAAATACTGGTTGAAGCATATTAGGAAAGTAAGATTACACCACTTTTTCATATTGGAGTATTTTATATACTATTTTATGAAAAAATCTATGTTTTATTTGTCTGTTCCCTTCTCTGTTGCTCCACAACATACAATTGATTGCATTTCACATTTTGCTTATATCACACTTCTAAAAATTATTTACTTTTCCCTCTAAAAATATTTAACTGTAAATCAGAAAATGGATACAACTTTCAGTGGAAATTTCAAAGAGAAGTATAACTCTTCTCATACAGGACCTGACAAAAAAAAATGTAAATGCATTTCATTAATAACACTAGTCAAGCAGAAGGAACATACTCCAGTAGTTCCATTGACTTTTGTAACAGCTGCAACAAAGTCATTAAAACAGCTGAGATTTAATTAGAAAATAGAAGAACTTTGGACCCATCAGTATGTATACATGTGTGGATCCTTGTTGTTGCATATGCATATATATACATATACAGATAAAAGTTTTCCACCTACTTAGAACACAGTTCCCAGCCTAACCAACCATCTCTGTGGCTGCAAGCCAGCAGGACTGACCTACGGAGGGAAGGTTGTGGTCGAGCAGGCAGCACATTCACGTTAATGAACAAACTATGTGCTGCTGGTATTCTTTCTCCTCATAGTATATGAACCTTTCAGAAACTGTTTTCTTCTTTGATCTCTTGTCCCATTCCAGCACCACCCCTGCCAGATGTTTTTATTTGATTGTATCATTACTTTTTGCCTTTTTAATTTTCTTACTTTCCCTTTTCCCCCTGTATGTTTTCCAGGTCCCTGTTCTCTTTCTTTCTTTTTTTTTACGTTACTTTTTTTTCTTTTTTTTTAATGTAAAGTACATCATGAGCAGTCATTTTGCATGCAGACTTCACAGTGAAAATGCACAAATTAGGAGTGAAAATATAGCAAGCACAGTTTGACAAATATAGTGATGTATAGATACCTTTCTTGACACACATTCTCAGCTTACCTTCACCGAATCAAAGGTTGTATTGAGACTGCTTCCAAGGAAAGCTTTCCATACCTTGCGCCTCTGGGTTTCCTCACTTAGCCGCATCAGTTAATTTTAACAGCACTCTAAAAAGAAGAAATAGAGGCAAACTTTTTCAGAATATCTTAACAGATGCACATTGGCTTACTTTCATCAACACTAATGTGACTACAGTAATTTTTCATCAAATTTGCATCCATTTACATCCTTCTGAACCAGATAGCGGTTTTTAGAGTTATTTTCAAATGAGACATATAATTGTGTTCTGTACCATTTTTCCTGGAATCTTCTTAGGCCCATTGCTGCCCTGGTAGGGTAGCAGTACTGAAACAGTTTCAAATTCCTGGTAGGGAAAAACTCATGTCTGTTGTGAGAACCAGCAAAATCCTCTTGGTACTGCTGCCTGAGATTTACGTGGAGCCTGCGTTCTTGGGAAAAAAAATTAAATCCTTAATTTGCGTAAGTGGGACATACAAAAGTCTGCAGGCTTTGACATGAGCTGTGTAGTCCCAGTACTCTGCATGGCTAGTAGAGTTTGGCTAGTGATGTGGCCAAGTTTCTAGTCCCGGCCAAAGGGTAAAGCGTTTTAGTACCATAGCTCAGACCTCATCCTGCACGAAGGGAATGTTCATCTCCCGATCTCTTCCAGCCTCCACCTGTGCAGACCCCCAAATACTGGGACTCTTTAATGACAAAATAGCTTTGCTGATTAGGGAATCCTACCTGAGGAGTTTGCCTTGTTCCAAACCCTTCATGGACTTTATCTCACCTTAGGCAAGTACCCAGTTTTATTTAACAGACCAATTACCTCATGCTCTTGTGAATCACGATAAAGACCAGTGTACTGCAGAGAACTCAGATCTTCAGCATCTAATTCAACCTCTAGCAGGTGATGAGAGAAGAAGGACAAGGGGAAACTAATCTTGGTTAAGTGCCTTAGTTTAGGTGTAATGAATCTGGGTCTTGCTTGTTTGTTTTCCCCATGGAGTTTCCTGCCATTTTCTTCAACCTCAATGTTCAGCTTTTCATGCCTTTTGAGCGCATCAAAATAAATCCACAAAACTTTAAATTATCTTGGCACCGTGAGCAATCTGGTTAATAATGGAAATTAAAGGAGATGTTCAGAAGAGAAATTTAATTTAATATCGCTTCATTTTGCATAGCATTTTCCAAGAGGCACTTTAAATTTAAGAAAATCTGGACTAGAGTAGAATCAACAGTCACTTAAAGCTTCTTGAATGATATACATTACAGTTACTGCTTTTGAAGTTTTAGATAAAGACAGGAGTTGTATGAGCAATTTGCAGCAAATAATTTTATTTGATGAATTTTGCCGTCTTTCCTGTTGGTGCTCCATGAATATTTATTCATTATGTGAAATTATTGACAAATGCCTTTAGTGAATGATTCTGTTTTCAGATGCTTTGCAAATAGTTCATAGCAAATATTTGCCATTTTTCTCTTTTTTGATAAGGTTTGTAAGCATGGAGCATTGTTTCTATTCCTTAGCAGTTTGATTTATATAGCAACCAACACAGCAGGAATTGCATATTTTCCATGATGCTATCTGAAATCCACTTTAGTGAATTTAGCGAATATTGAAGCTTGAATGTTTTGTTGGGTAGAATTCTCATCATTAATAACTGAGCTCATGGATCTCTGCAGGAAAAAAATATGCGAGAATAATGCGCTCTGACAGACTCTGAGTCCAGGGTAGGTGGTTGACTCTAGAGGTCCCTCCTAATCTAAATTTTTTTCTGACTCTAGCAATGAATGTTTTCAAACACAAATGAGTCCACTTATTTGCCCCTATTCTTCCTTAGTGAAATGAGAGGTGGGTTCATCTCTGGACGTCCAGATATCAAAAAATTAGGTATTATGTCTAAACTCATTGTCTATGCTTTGTCTGCAGTAAATATAGAAGTTTCTTTCTTTCAGCTGTCCCAGACACCTGTGTGAAAATGTGGTGAATATTCCACTGACTGACAAGGGAACCAATCTATTAGCTGCCTTTTAGATATATAAGTTAAGTGAAATGCTTCCCATACAAAGTTCAAAGACTCAATAACTCAGAAAAGGGTCAGAACAGCATGTGGGGATATTAAAATAACTTTGAAAACAATATTAACAGTAATAGGAAAAAGTTTAATTCCACAAAATGGTAAGCACTTTTGAACTAAGAAAATCATGTCAGTGCTAAACTGGGAGCTCAGCATTTGAAAGCAACAGAAAAAGAAGCATCTGGCTGTAGTAGCTGATCAGATTGCTGGTAGCTGCAACAGTGATCTAGAAGAAGAAGAAGAAATACAGTGGGTAAAGAAGATAAAGTAATTTCACTAGAGGCAAATTATCAATGCGAACCTACAAAGTCCAAGTGCACTGCACAGAGTTGTGCTTGCACTTATCCAAAAATTATCAAACCAGAAAAGGAGGAGAGACTAGGATAATGAGCAACATGTAGAATTTACTTCCAAAAGTTATCACAAGATCTGACTTATTCAGTTTAACAGAAAAGAAGGTAAGAAATAAGAAAACTGATCTCTATACATGCATGGAAGAGGGGCATAAAAAACAAGGAGTGTGAAAACTGCTTAAAAGAAAGGAAAGATGGACTAGTGGATATTAAATGAATGGATATTCTACATATGAATATTAAAGGCTGGCAACTAGAAACAGTTTCTAATAAGTGGAGAAAGGAGTCTGAATTTGGGACTGGCTTGATGAAATGGATTATATGATTTGAAGTTATAACTATTTCCTTTCAGTCCTGTATCTCCCTCAGCTTATTTATTTATTTATTATTTCAAAGGACAGACTGAGAGTCAAAAAAGTAAGATGCAAGGTCTAACTTTTCTCTGGAAGTCATGCTGGAATTGAGGACTTCTAATTGAGCAGTGATTATTCACTCATGAAAGTGTGTTCTACTTCAGATTTCTGCTGTGCTTCACTTAATCTAATACTCACGAGCATTAACCAGAACATTTCACCCACGGAACAGCTGCTCAATTACCAGAGGAAAAATGCAGTCGAGGAACTCTGAAAGACCAGTTTCCTTTTCATGAATACTGTGTAACTTCAAGAATCACCAGCACTCGGTGGAATGCCAACTTCCTATAGCAATGAAAGGGACATGTTCCTGTTTAATACCTCCAAGGGTCATTTAAAACACTCCAGACATCTGAGGTCTATGTCTAATGAACAGAATTACTTTTCAGCTGCTACCTTTTATGGGAAGGTAGCTCATGTAGGCAAAAAATATTTGCTTATTCTTGTGTTATCTTTCCTCAACTATTAACAGTTGCTTATGGTTTAATTTCCTCTTCTCCAATCAAGAAGTATCTCATCTGTTTTGCTGTTCCTGGCTCCTGCAATTATAAAGGAGGACAACTCAAGATAGCATGTACTTTTTTTTCCTTTTATTTTTTTTTTTCCCCCACAAATGCTGATGTCTTAGACCACTTAAAGTCCATTTGTACTGTCATCTTACATCGCAGGAGTGTGGCAAAGAATGAAAATAATGTGTCACCACTGCTGTAATGTATGGACTTACCTTGATTGTAAGTGGAGCCAGGCTGCTCAATGGCTAAAATGCTTAATGTTGAGGTTCACACGCCCTTGCAAGGGATCTGACGTTCCATCAGCTGTGTGCCATGCATGGCTTGGTGTGCAGGTTTTGCTAGACATCCTTTCACCCTGTTCAGACAGGTGAAGGAGATGCTCTCCTCCCATCATACTTGTCGCTGAGTGGAGCAGGACTCCATTTTCTGGGGGTATAAACCCATCACATAATCCAGGCTATCATCCTGGTTTTACTTCAGCCACCTTTCCTATTCCCTGTTCCTATCTTCCTAACATGAAGAGGCCAGCAATTTTGATCAGATTTCAGTACTTCTTGTTTTCCTACGGTCCTTGAGGATGACGATGCAGGCTAACTTATTCTAACAGCTAGTTTTCCAGCAGTGTCTCCCCTGTAACTCCCTGAGGAAGACTACTTTACTGATTTCTACATTTTCTTCAGACCGTTGGGTAAGAAAGAAAGTCGCAGCAATGTGGCATCAACAGTCAGGAGACAGGATTCCAGAGACACTGGATTATGTTTCAGTGTGGATTTTTATCCGTACAGACTAATGGTTCAGTGTAGACCTAGCCAGAGTGAAAGAAAGAGGGTGAATTGTGTCTCAGAGCCACAACAGCTTCACGAGTTACTTCTAAGGATATTCCTAAGCCATTTATATGTTTTTCCTTGCTCTGCTTAAATCATAATCTGGTTGCAAAAGGAAGACCTTTGGGGCATAACAAAAATAAACTGGTAAGCACGGTGATGAAGAACTGAGCGGCAAGTAAGAAAACACTCCTCCCAACTTTGCTCTACTGTCAGAGCAATTTCTCATGATCTTTTTGTCCACGAGCTTCATTCAAGACTTTCCAGCAGCCCCTTAATGTAGGTCATCAAGCGGCACTGCACTTGGACACAATGTGTGTTGCTAATAATCTAAAGCGACATGACAGCATAAGAGCTTTTTTAAAAAAAACTTATTTGCTGAAACTAATAAATTGAAATGAAGCCTTTTTGACCACCTAAGGAATCTCCAAACCTTATTTATGTTCCATGGGGTCTGAGTGGGAAATTTAATTAGAACTCAGAGACATCACATGCTGTTCAGGTGATGCAAGTTGGTTTTATTTTTTATTTTATTTATTTATTTAAAAAAATCAGCCCCCAGGCAGCTATCAGTTATTAAGTATTTTCTGTTGAGTGATATTTTTTGCTCTCTCAGTGCTGACAGGTTATAGACAGTAGAGAAGGTTTTTGACTATATAGTCAAAATAACTTATTCCTTTTTCATAAATAATGTAATGGTATGTACAATGAGCCTGTACTTCTGCAAATTAGGTTTCTGCTACTTGAAACCCAGACCATGACCAAAAAAAAATTAACCTTCTTTTATTTCACCACAGAACAAAAGCTCAGCTATTTCCCTGAAATGCAAGATTTCTTTTGACTTTGTCTATAATGACTTTATACCCTCCACAGGGGTTGTGGTTCTAATTCTGCCTCTCTATATCTACAGCTGTGCTAATGCATAACTGTAGATCTGTGAAAAAATTGAAGTGATTGTGCAGGGGTTTCATTGAAGACTTTGCCTTATCAAACTTGGTGTCTTATGGGCAGGCAACCTCAGCACTATGAATGAAGAGAGAAGAGTGTTGCATGGCAGCACCTGCTTATATTCTCCAGCTGGAAGCATCTGCTTTGGTCTGTTAACAAGGAGAAATGATAAAAAGTCTCACCTTGTAGTGTCAACTAAGAGGAGGCATAGCAAAAGAAATATCTAGGTCTGAGGAGTTATATGGAGCTCAAAATGGAGAACGTCTTTTTATCTGATTATTTCCCCATTGCTTTTCTATCACAAATGGAGACTCATTTTACATAGAATAGAAGTTCTTCCTTAAAATTTGGTCCTGTGATGCTAAATATTTGAAGGTATGAACATAAAACATTTTGATGACCCTTTTAACCTGATCTTAATTTCCTATCTAGATCCTTTGTTTTGATATTGCTATCTCCCTTTCTTTCTGTAGGGAGTTTTCACTTTCTCTTTCACCACCAGTAACATAAAGACTACCAAGCTATTTCAATCAGTTAGGCAAACTTCTTAATGTACTCCTAGCAAGGATACACAAATGTAACTGTAGTTCTGATCAGGTAGACATATACAAAGCAAGTGAATCTTCATTATCAATTCAGTTATGAACTTGTTCTCTGAAAGCTGTGACATATTAATTGGTTCATATTTAAGTTAAGAAATGAAAATATTTTTTCATTTCTGTATGTCAGAGAAGGAGAAGCTGTCTTCGTCTCTGAATACACAGGGAATGATGTGAACAACCTAGCAATTTCATAACTGAGCTGTTCTGTAAGCAGAATCTTCCTGCCAATTTAGGATCCTGCCCTGCATTTTTGATCTGCTGTGTTGACTTGTTTACCTTACAAAAATATCACAGATAAGGTTTACAGGCATTGTGAGGGTTTAAAAGGGAAAGTTAAAGTGAGATTTATAGAAAGGCTCATCAACTGAGTCACCAGAATGCAAATAAATGTTCACTGACTATTACGCGGGTTTCTTGGAACAAGAACATTTTGTAATCTCTCCATACATCTTTTCTGCAAAATTATTAAAAAAATATAGCTACATTAAGCTGCCAGCCAGACCCTGATGCTCTTAGCAAGGAAACTCTTTCAAGCTTTGCTTGAAGTACCATGTCAGGAGGACCAAATGTTCTAGTGATAGCAGGGGCTCACAGTGGCAATTGCTTCTGGAGAGTCTTTGACCAGCCCAGATTTATTTTATCTTGCAGAATAAAAATTTTATATGTATATGTGTAGTACACACAAGGTTTATATGTATTTAACTGTTGTCTCCCCTGTTTAACAGGTTTTAATTTGCATTTTCATGTCAGCAGTGAATTTCCAGCTGTTTGTGGCAGATCCCCAACAACCTTTGTGTCACCATGCTGGAAAGGAGCTGAAAAAGACTACTGAGATTTCTTCTCTTCTCTGCAAGATGTGGCAGTAGGCTGGCTCCTGCTTCCCTTGCATATAAAGGTTTCTAAAAGAGGTCAGTGCAAAGACTTACATCCCAAAATCTCTGAAAGCCTGTTTTGAAAGTAGGCTCACTTGTTTCTTTCAGGAAGGAAGTGTGAAGTTGGAAGGGAAATCCCAGATTAAAAATCTGTGGCTACGTGTCAAGTTTTGCTGTGGATGGGACCATGGCATATTCAGTGTCTTGCAAGTTTTATAGATAGCCCATTGAAATGTGTGTGATTGTAACTATGAAGTGTACTGAAAAATGCCAAAAAATGAAAATGAACCTTTAACAGAGAAGAAACCAGTGTGTGTTACCTCTATTCAGACTGGAATCCTTAGGGCAGGTTTATCTGCACAGGTTTCTTCACAGCTGTGTGCCGGAGTCAGCCCCCACCAGGCAATTGCAGAAGGGGATGGAGGTAACATTTCTAATATAGGGGAAAAAGAAAAGTCTGTGAGACCAGGCTTTCAAAGGAGAGAGCTGGAAAGCAAGACAGTGTTAGCTGTTAACACTGAAACAAGTTCAGTGTTAGCCAATACACTGAAGAGCTGACTCCCTGCATATGGAAATGAACAAAAGAGGGGAGATAAAATTAGGTAAAAGAAAGGACGCAAGAGTACAGCCATGTGAGTACAGAGCTGCAGGTTAGAAGGTTGTTTCACAGAACCTTAACGTTTAGGATGATCAAGGCAATGAGCATCTTGGGCTTGTTAGGTTCTGAAGATAACTGATATGAATATCCCCATCTAGGAAAAAAAAAATTATTCGTCTTTCCATGCCAATAGTGAAGAGCTGTATACTACCTGCTGTAACAGATAGGGCTATAAATTACAACTATTTATAGTGTGTAAACAGCAAATCAGCTTAACTCCGGAGCTGCCTGGAAACAAATCCGCTGCACACACATACGTCAGTGTACGCCACAGCGGGACCATGCTCAGTAAAGGCTGTCTGCCCATTTCCTAGCACTAATTCAGTAAATAGCCATTACTGTATCCCTGTAGCTTGGCCACTTCTGCAGGCACCTCTCCCGGCTTCTTTGGGTTGCTACACTTCTTTCAAGCCATGTCATGGCTATTCCGGAACAAGAAAAGAAAAAGGTGCAAGGAATCATTCCCAGTCCCTGATCCTGATGCAGTTGCAGGCTTTTGACCTCGCTGAGAGCGTATAACTGCTATGGGAGTTCCCACTAACTAAAAAAAGGGAGGGAAGAATGCATACTATATTATACTATATTGCACTTCGCTCTTTCAGGGGCAAACCTGAGTGGCAACCTACCACAGTCAGTGGCATGTGACATCTATAAAACTGGTAGAAATGGTCGAGGAATCAGTAATGTAATGTTTATTTTGTAAAGGAATTCATTAAATTAACAGCTAATATCTCACTAGGCCATTGAATCTGTACCTGTCTCTACCAAAGTATGCATTTGCCCTTAGAAATTATATCAGAGCTTTGAGTACATGGTATCATGCTTACTTTGGGTGCCTTTTAGCATATATAAGGAATTTTTTTGTTTATGAGGCTTCTTTGTCTTATGTAAGCATACCGAAAAATAAAAAGAACTGAACTTTTCTTCTCAAGGCCCAAATAATAATGGTGATAAACCACCATGACTAGTTAAGAGTATCCAGTCAGGACAGCTCTTATTAAAATAACATTTTTATATGCTGTTTCTCTCCATTAGACTTTCAGAATTAAAATCAATCTCTTGTTTTTGCTTTTTTAATAAAAGTCACTTTTGTTCTGAGGCAGAGCTATTTATTTCTAAGTAGGCAAAGACCCTAGAACCAGATGAAAAATAGCAACTTTTCCACCAACTTCCTCTCAGGCTGTTCTTTCAGTATTACTTCCTAAGTCTCAGAGGGTACAGGCTCACAGCGAAAATGCACAGGGGGTTTTGCATCCTATCTGTCTTGCACTGATTTTCTACCCTTTCCCCCTCAAACTGGGGAAAAAACCACCAAAATTGAGAATGTCACAGCATTAGTACCTCCACACACTTGACCAGCATCATGGTTATAGTGATCATTTAAAGAATAAACACTGTATTTCAACAGGCGAGGTATAAAGGGAGCCACAGTTTTAAAATAAATACCAATATCAGGAGACTAAAAAAATGGTTTAGTCCTGTGTTCAGTTCATATCAACATAAATAAGAAATATTTGTACCTTTGGAGATATTTTAGGCCATAGAAAGTGTTAAGTGCTCTAGCAACATATAGCAAATTGCACAGGACTGTAGAGCCCTCAGCAGTTGTTTTGGAATTTACCCATATTTGCAGGATTCAGTGTGCAGAATTAATAGGGGGGAAAAAAAAAAAATTCCCTACTGTGCTAAAAGACATATGGGTTACTCAAACAGTAAATGACACCTTTTTGTATTTCTATTTTACAAAACCCCACACATATAAAAATAAGTATACATACATATATACAAACTTTTTTAATAGAAAAAATGTATTCACAGGGAAGAGTGATAGCTAAGACAGAAAAATATTGAAGGAGTATAATTTTATTTTAACTCTATAATTTCACTGAATACAATCATATTCAAGGTCACTATGATGCTTTTGTCCTCTTCCTTCCAATGGAAGGAAAAGGGAAAGAAAATATTGAAACTAATGCTTTCAGCCTCTGAGGGCAAAAGTATTCAAGACACTTGTATTCTAAAGCAACTGAGGTAAGTAGAAATTAGGCTGAAAATGTTAGCAGGTCTACTGAAAGGATAGGTCCCATGATGAGTGCTACATGAGATTGTATATTAGTAGTCTGATTGCAATGCGAAATGGTTACATATAGTTAATGTGCCTTCAAAGTGCAGTTATATGCATTACTAAGACCTTAGTCATTGAGAGAACACAGCTCTGATCATGGCTAATAACAATTCTCAATTCACAGGTATTTAAAGGGCAAAACTGACCATGCAGCTATAGAAGTGCATTTATAAATTGCAATAAATGACTAAGCTCTATAAAGGAAAGTTTTGGACCTGATTTTATATTGAAATTGTGACAAGGACATTTCTTGTACTTACGTGTGTTGTGCTTTAAACCAGTAGACAACCAAGCACCACAGAGCTTAGATAGACACACAGACAGATAACTTCAACTGAGTACCCACACTGGATAGCTCAAACCTGTTAGAAGCATCACTGTTTTCTCTCTGTGCACTCACAGGATACACTAGTATCTCCAAAAGGCTCCGAAGATGTGCCAGTATCTTCTCGCTGACCATAGCTAGAGACTGTGGCAACTACATTTGTAAGTTATAACAATTACATTTGTCATGTAGACAACACATTTAGGTGCCTAAAGTCCAAAAAGTGGCCTAAAAGCTCCTTTAGTCAAGCAATTATATAACATTTTACATCCCCTTCTCCACCACTGTGGTGGAGTGAACCACCGTTCACCCATTTTGACTTAAGTGGTTAGTTGAAATGGAAAGTTTTGTGGGTTGTTCCTGGCAGACAGAAAAATCATCAGTAGCTTCATACCTTTAATGATTTTTTTTTCTTTAGTAATTGAAATATAATAATCCAAAAACCAGTCGATATAATATAACACAATCATGCTACCAGTATTTCTTACAGTTTCAGTAACACAGGATCATAGAATTGTTTGGGTTGGAAGGGACCCTAAATATCATCTAGTCCCAACCCCCCTGCCAGGGGGGGACACCTTCCACCAGACCAAGCCCCATCCAACCTGGCCTTGAACAGTTCCAGGGATGGGGCAGCCACAGCCTCTCTGGGCAACCTGGTCCAGTGCCCCACCACCCTTACAGGGAAGAATTTCTTCCTTATATTTAATCAAAATCCACCCTCTTTCAGTTTAAAGCCATTACCCCTTGTCCTACCACTACATGCCCTTGTAAAAAAATCCCTCCCCAGCTTTCCTGTAGTCCCCCTTTAAGTACTGGAAGGCTGCAGTAAGGTCTGCCTGGAGCCTTCTCTTCTCCAGGCTGAACAACCCCAACTCTCAGCCTGTCCTCACAGCAGAGGTGCTCCAGCCCCCTGATCAGCTTTGTGTCCCTCCTCTGGACCCGCTCCAAACAGGTCCATGTCTTTCTTATGTTGGGGGCCCCAGAGCTGGACACAGGACCCCAGGGGGGGTCTCACCAGAGCAGAGCAGAGGGGAAAATCCCCTCCCTCGACCTGCTGGCCACCCGGCTTTGGATGCAGCCCAGGACATGGTTGGCTCTCTGGGCTGCAAATGCACATTGCTGGGTCATGTTGAGCTTCTTGTGAACCAACATCTAAGACACTACTTCAGTGTTTTATTTTTGATACTTACACTTCATTAAAAGCAGATCCCTTCTTTTCTGTGCACAGTACACTAAGCACTATGCAGAAGTATAAGATGGAGTATGCCACCACTGAAGAGGTTTCAGTCCAAGCATGTGCTCAGGTGACATTCTCCACAGGACTCCAGTACCTACTCAAAACTGGCTTACCCTCTGTGAGACCTGTTTGGGAGTTCATCACGTAACATTAACCTGTTTTAAGGTAAGATGTAATATATGAGTGCAGCAAGTAAGAGGTGGGAACAAGATTAGCCTGACAGGTCATTGCTGTCTAGATTTGTGTTACTTATGCATATTTTTATATATACTTCTAAAAGTTACACCTATTTAAATCCTTTTGTGTTAATATCTCAACTTAATTCAATAATTTTAGTGATTACACTTTCCATTTTCACTTATTTGAGACTTTTTCTGCCTGTGTCCCTATGTATCTCTCCCTGTTCAACTTGATTCTGCTCTTAACACACAATGTAAATGTGAGTAGTGCCAGCTTTAAGACCACATAGCATGAATAGTATTAATATGTATTAGTTCTGTAATAAAAGGAAGGAACCCAGTCCTGTAATACCTGGATGGAGCCTAAAATACATTGAGCATCATCATCCCAACTTCAGTGGTGCTTTGTGTTACAGGAGGTCTTCAAGGTGTATGAAGTCTGCTGCAGAAATGCTGTCTGCAGGTTCATCCATAGCCTTATATAAAAACAGAGCTGTAAAATACCTTATTGGGTTCTCTAGCTAAGTTTCTCAACCTGCTGTTGATGAACCATTCATGAGCTGAAGGCCAACCGAAGACAATGTGCAAAAGGACTGCCATAATACCATCCAGAACAAAATCAATGAAAGGATGCTGCTTCTCTGTACTGCTAGAAATATATTCCTTCTATCTAATTTGAATCCATTTTGTGACAGTTTATACCCATGAAGAGTTCATTACACAGCAGCCTCTTTCACAATTAAAAGTTGGTCTCTTCACGCTAAAAAACCATGTTAAGTCCTTTTCTGTCAACTTTCTTCATATTTTCCACTGATCTCCTACAGACTCTAATTGCTCCTGCTTTCTCCAGCAGTGTCGTGTACAAAGATAAGCTCAGCTAAAACTTTGTAAGTACTGTTGAGTAAAAAGAAAAGATTTCTTCTCTCATCTTCTAAGCTATACACCTGCACCAGCATGCCATCATTGACTTGTTTTCCATCTGTGATCAACCATGATCCCAAGGTCTTCTTTGGAAGAACTGATGATCATTCCCTGTTTTCTATCTGTGGAACTAATTACTCCCACCTACGTGCAAAATCTTGCATTTGTCCCCATTAAATATATTTAATTTCATTTTTCTCTGTTTGAATCTGTAAAAAATTACTTTGAATTCTAAGCCTGTCCTCCAAAATATATTTCCTGTGTCTGTGTCATTGGTAGATTTAACAAAAACATTGAAAAAGACTGACCTAGAAGAGACTACTGCAGAACTTCCTTCAGTGTTTTTTTCCATTAGTATCTATACCTTGGGTGCAGTTACTCAATTTTTTTGTACCTAGTAGTTTTGTCTAGACCTAGTTTACTTATGAGAGTTCCATCTGAGATCATTCAAAAGCCTTTCTAAAGCCAAGATACATGACATCCACTGATTCTCTCTATCCACAAAGTCTGTTACCTTGTCACAGAGGGAGTTTAGATTGGTTTGACACAATTTGTTCATGACAAATCTATCTTGGCTGCTACTCATCTCCTACTCATCACTCTGCTACAGGAGCAGAGATAATAATCTGTGTTGCTTCGGTATTGATTTTGTCTGCATCAAAAATAGTCTGACATTTAATGCAAAATTTCTCCATTAATCCAGTTTCCTTCATAATCAGATGAATTAAGGTAGAGTATATGAAAATACTTTCTAAGTACTCAAATAAAACTATGGTTGGGGGGTTTTTTGGTTGGTTAGTTAGGGGGGGGTTGTGTGGGGTTTTTTATGATGTCAGTACAATGAGAAGGATATGCTGGGTTTTCTTTTTCAAATATGAACAATGGAATTGAGAGCTAATTGTAAAACTCAGCCACTTGTAACTATGGATCTCTTAAAGCTGCTTCATTAATAAATATGCATATCTACATTGTTTAAATGTGTGTGAAACTTTTGCAAAAATAGAAAATTCATATTTTCTGAAGTGTCTATTATTCAGGGAAGACATTGGAAATACAAAATACATTCAAATTCAGGGAGCATAAGGGAAGATTTTCTTGCCAACATGTTCCAACCTTGTTGTGGCAGGGTGAGAGGACAGTTCAATCTCTGCAGGCCACTCGGTCCTTAGCTTCTCTGCTGAGACCCTTAACAAAGATGCCAGTTAGCACTAGCTGTAATACAGATACTTGCTCACAAGACTCTGGCTGGAGACCAAAAGCCATTTCGAATAGGTCACTGGGCAGCCATCTGTCGTTAGTGATCCGCAGTCACCACCGACACGGGCTGGATCTCATCCAGCCCCGGTGAGTGGAAGACTCCTTTTCCTCTTACCAAGCCGCTACGTTTTCTACCCATGAAAAGATTTTAAAGCAGGTTTTACACCCCCATTTCACACTGCTGTGCTTAGCCTGCTGTCAGGAGCTAAAACGTGCGGTGACATTCACCATCTCTGGCGTCCCAATCTGGCATGGAGCAAGAGAGGGAGAAAAATATGTCTGAAGCGTTCAGGGTGCAATCAAAACCCACTGCTGTTGTAGCAAGTGAGGTCAGGCCCTGACAGCCCTGCATATGGGTCCTACATCAACCATATATACCCTTCGTTAAGGCTGGGAGATTCTCATTCCGATGAGTTTAAATCATGGCGATTTATTACGGGAGTGGTGACAGCACTTCTCTACAATACTGTGAGGGATCTGTCTTTTGTCACACTGAGGCACACTGATACATTCATTTTCCCTCTTGAGTCTGTGAGCCATCAGGAAAGTCCAAAATAGGTCTGGACCTTAGAGGCCATTCTATATGCTACCCATAATATTTCCTCTTCTCACAAACAACGTACAAATGGCTGTATATGGGCCTTTAGGCTGTAATGTAGTACAATACAATGTACAGTCTCATCAAAAGCTGATAATAAAAGATCAGGATGAGCATGAGAAAAGATTTAATAAAAATAATAACAATAGTGTCTTCCTATATCTCTTAAAGGCTCTCTCTTTCTCTATTAAAATGTATATGTATATGTACAAAAAAGTTTATATTTCCTTCTGTTAGTACAAAGAATAAGGCAATGTAAATACTAATGAAAGGTATATAGAAAACTTCTAAATACAAATTAACCTGCTTGTTATGAGGGAGTAGCAAAAAGCAGAGGCAGTAGCTCATTTTGAGGTGTTAACATCTTATCTTTTTAAGGAATTTCTGTGACTGCCTGGGATAGCATGGGATGACTCACTAGTCGCTCTACACCAGTGAGGGTTCCTGGGAGCGTGGCAGGGATCCCTGGAGTGTCTGGCCAGCTGGAAAGACGCTTTCAGTAGAGCTGGCTGAAAAACTCCAAGAGCAGAGATATAGGTATTAACCTATGTGCTGGATGTATAATCTCTTACTAAAGTCTGTGAAGTCAGCGGAGTTCGGACAGTCAAAGGATTTTTGAGAACTCTTCGGATCAGTAAATGCTACAGCTCTTAACTTAGTCCCTTTAGAAAGGGCCTAAAAAGTGTATTTCCAAACTTTTAATGTCAAAATTATATCTTCCAATCTTTTAAATACTTTTGTTAGGCTTTCCTGCCTCCTCCTCCTCAATTTACCTTGTATCCCTCCTCTTCTCTATGTCCTTCTGCTTATGAGTATACTTTCATTTGATTTAATCTGGTTTTGTTTTAGTTGCTTTTCATTTTGGAGGAAAAAAGTTTTAATAACAAACTTCCACTCCAGGAAGAGATATTAATTTTTTTTTTTTCATATGTTTTTATACTGTATACCTTACTTTTTGGATGGCTGATCTGTGACATCAAAGATCAACAAAGGTAACTGAATTTTGAGTGGACAGCATCAGTGTCAAATGATGCCTATATGCTTGCTTCCAACAGCTAGTAGAAATATGTTATTAATGATGTTGTTACCTATTCGAGACTATGATGCACTAATACAAATCTGGCTAGAAAGCCTCATGCTGAACTCAATCTATTCATTCTCCTTAATGTATCATTATGATTTATGAACATAATTTGCCCCTTTAAAATCTAATACAGAAGACATCATAGAAGGAAAAAGAAGACTTTTTCATTTATCTGGGTAACTGTTCTAGTTAGACCATTTTAGAGAAAAAATGCTGAGTTAACAGGATAAAAAAATTTCACAGATGTAACTATATTTGCATTTCTGCTGGGGGGGGAAAAAAAGGCAAGAAAAACAATCCCTGAAGACCTTAAAAACATCCACTCCAACTTTTAAAAAATTAAATATTTTGATTGCTCAACTTTGAACTGGAAAGCTTCCCCTTTTTTTTAATTATAACAATTTGAAAATCAAAATAAGCTTCAAGCAGTAGCTTTATTTACAGAGAATTTAAAAAAATCCTTGTTGCAGGTAAATTCCATATCCATCCTTCTAAACTCTCTCTGTTTGACTGAGGTGGGACAGGAATGGCAGGAACATTGGCCTTGCCTGCCTTTCACTCTGTTTAGCTGGAGTGTATGAGTTTGGTTTTGATTCTGTGTCTGTCTGCGTCTTCAGTCAGGGACTTGAGCCAGTTGTCCCAGGGTTGTCCCTTCACATATTAGCTCATGTTAATACTATAAGATCTAGTGTGTACTTATTTCATGACACAAGGACCTGGCTTCATTCAGTACCTTCTGCCCCAAAGTTGATTCATAACCAGATTAAGCATTTAGGATTTTTTTTTTTTCTAGGTATGAGAAGGGAAAGCAGAAAGTAAGAAAGCACTAGTATAGTTGATTAGCTATTAGGCTCCAAGTAGCCCAAGACCAAAGATCATGAGCCTGGGGTCTTTTTATAATCATTTGATTACTCATGCTGATTGTGTCACATTCTATTATTGCATTCTTCCAGGTTTTTATCATACTTTCTTAAATTCCTCTTCCACACCCTAAGCATGAAGCGAAATGTCTGTCTCTATTAAACATCACACACTCAATGCACATATTAGGACTTCTGTAATGTTACAGAACATACACAGGCACGTACTAGTCTGTTCTTACTGTGCAGTTCCCTTTCCATTGCTGGCATAGGTGGGACCAAAAGCACCCAGTTTTGATTAGGTCATGTTCAGATGGCCACACATTCAAGTCATCCATCTGTCCATCACTTAGCATTAACCACACAGGCTACAAAGCTCTTTTTCCTTTAAGCTGCACCACCACACAAAGTCATCAGTCATGTTGCGATTAGCCGACAGCTGTAATGATTTTAATTCCTTTTTTCAAGACACCGTAAGTGGCCTTGACTTTTGTCACCCTGCTTGACCTTGGCCAAGCACTGGACTGCAGAGGGAGCCCTCAATTAGCTGTAAGTAAACAGGGAGATGTGCGAGTGAGGCAGTAGGACATGTCTCCTGTTAACTCTCTGAAGATGGCCCGTGTCTCTCTCTCACCACCAGTCTGAGAAAGCCCACACTCAAAGCATTACGTGTTCATTAGGTGCCCGTGGTTTGCTGTACATACAGTTCTGCTGCCCAGAGAAGGGTGTGCAGTAGCATCATGCATTGCTAATGCTGCCTTGGGAAACCTTGATTTGCCCACCAGTCTCTCTACAAACGATGGCAGGATGTTTACTTGTAAATAAATAAATAAGTGTGCAATTGTTTTACCGTTCTCAGTGCTATGTATGTCTCTGCCTGGTGCCACATCAACCTGAAGGATCTTGTTTAATGACACTGGTTATACAGTTCCTCGGTATGACCTGCCTCCATCACAGTAAAATCTAGGAAGATCAGGTACATTTACTAGAACGTGAAAGTATTCAAGTTAAACAACTTAGTTAAACTGATGTTTTTAAACAAAGTTTAATAATTTAATAATTTCTGATTCCATACAGAAATGTTTTCATCCTGTTGTTTCTCTGTTGTATGCTGTGGCTGTAGATGTGCCTAAGGTTTCAAACAGAAAACCCCATGTTAGCAAACATGGGGTTGACCTTCAGAGAAAGGAAAGATATTGGAACTCTGAGATAGATACAGTTAATTTCTAAATGTCTTTATGAACATCTTCCAATAACTAATCGATCTCACCTTTGGCTGTAACTACACTGACAGGAGTGCAAATGTAAAATACACTCATGGAGGAACAGTTGTGGAGGCAACCTCTCCATCAGACTTCTTGGTTTTCCTAATTCCAACCAACAGATGCCTTCCAGTACACATCCTCTTCAGACAACATCCATCTTCTTGTCTTTTTCCATTTCATTGACTCCATCTATTTTCAGACCTTAGCTGAAAAACATTCTTTTCTCCCCCTCATAGCTGTTATAATGTGAAATACAAGCTTTGAACCTTTTAATAGGGAAAAATGTTTGTGTGAGAAACTCATTCATGCAAACAATAAATATTGTGGTGACACTTCCCTAAGGCCAGGAACTTGTAGATGCACTTACTTATTAAAATCCATTGTTTTGTTTAATTAAAATTTTGAAGAGAGAAAACTCCTGCTCAAGATCATGTCTTTGTGAACTCAGAACAAAAATTGCTTTCTCCATGGCAGTACTTCAGTGCCAAACAGCTTTTCAAACTCAAATAATTTGTAAGCAAGAAAAAAAAGAACAACCAACACAAAGTATTTGGCTTCATTTTAAGAAAAGCATTTACACTGTAGACGCTAAAATGCATGCTTACAAAACTCTATTCTCTAGTTTACTGACAGATGCATGTCCCTGCAGCAGCAGTTGTGGCAGATTCAGTGGTAGCAGCCACCTCTCACGAGAAGTTCAAAGGGGGTAGGAGGGTTCCTTTCTTCAGAAGAAGGGGGTTTATGCTGCCTTTCGGTGTGGTGAAAAAGACTGACAGGAGTCAAGGAAATGATCTCAAGCTTCTGTCAATGTCTTCTGAAAGACAGGGTGTATATAATATTGCTTCCTACATTACCAAACACACATCAGAACTCACATGAGACTTAGAGATTGCTAGAATGATGCTAGGTGTTTCTCTAAACCTGTAGATGGGCCAAACAATATAATTTGAAATATTTTCTCCACTAGAAAAATAAGGTCTTACTGAAATGTTTGAATGGGAAATGTAAACCTAAGAATTCATTTCAAGTCAATATTTAATCTTTTCCTCTACCTGAGCTCTTCCATACTTTGTGGAAATTATAATTCTGGAATTTTCACACTTCACATTTTTACTTCCGTTCCCCTACTTCACAACAGTTGCCCTGATAAACTGCTGTTTCTCCCTTTTATGACACTGTTAGACCCTGGGATATAACCAAACCATTTTTAACTTATTCCCCAAAAAGAAAAAGTTTTAAGATAAAAACGGCTGTCAAAGTAACAGAACTTCCTACAGAAGAAGCTCCATTTTTCCATTGGCTTTACTACCCACAGTAAATTCTGCAGTATTTTTCCATCCCTATCTCCCCTGCCTGCTCTGGGCCACCTAAGGTTATATCATGTGTCAGTTCTCCTAGCACTTTGATTTTCTTCCACTGGTAAAGATAACTTTGTTAAATTGTGATGTTCTGAAAATATCAGAAATATTTTTAATGTTTTCAAGAAAAAACATGCTCCAGAACTGAGTTTATAGTTACTAGTTTTGATTCACTTCGAAGCTGGTCTTGGTGTATTACACTTTTCAACATCCAAGACACCAAAGCTGTGCTGTGTTACAGGAGGAGGAACCTACTGGAAAGATACCACAAAGCACATACAGAAGAAATAAAAATTCA